>VZTE01001746.1:444247-522019 GCA_013397775.1 Eulacestoma nigropectus
TTTTTTTTTGTTTTTTTTTTTTTTAAACCCCCCCCCCCCCCGAGGTGCAATTTATGATTCATTTAAAATGTCCTGCCAGGATATTTCAGCTGGTGTGTGATCTCCATTCCGTGGCTGTGCGTGGAGCGCAGAGGCATCAACGGTGCTTTATTTTGTTACAGCTAAAAAAAAATTTTAGAAAAAGTGCAAGATGCAAAGTACAGCTGTGAGGAGGTGACAAGGACACAATGCTTGGCAGCCGAGCTGCTCTCACCCCTTGTGAATGGAGGTGTCTGTGTATTTCCCTTCACGCTTAAAATAGAAATTCATGAATTGTTTGTACCAGAGCACCTGCATGGTCCGAGTTCTGCAAACTCCATCTGCTCCTCTCCCTGCACCCAGCAGCCTGGGCACGGGGCAGAGCGGGGAGGGAGCTGGGGAGCGCCAGTCCCAGGCTCCCTCAGCACAAGCCATGTGTGAGTTTGGAGTTTAGGCTCTGAAATTTTTCATCGGAGGCTGATCCTGCTCTGGAGGCAGTGGGAGACCCCAAAGTCCTCGAGCAGCCTCTGCTCTGGCACAGGGACATGAAGGACGGGAGAGGGGCTGTGTGGCACCACGTGGCTCTGGTCTGTCCGTCCTTCTGGGCTGCTGGGGACAGGCAGGATTCTCCTGTTCCTGCTCTCTGAGATAAATAATGTGGGAATAACAGCCCCATTCCAGAGTGTTTCCTCCAGGCTGCTGCTGTTTCTGCCCCAAGTCCATCACCCCAAACGCTGAACTTCTCCTGCTGTGCTCTCCTTGTTCGACAGAGCTCAGGGGCAGCAGGGCTGGGGTGAGATCCCCGGGGTGGTCCAGCAGGGGCTGGTGGCAGATGCCAGGGACGTGCAGGACATGACTCAGCTCCTGCCTTTGGGAGCCAAACTCCTGCCCGGGAGAGGCCGGGCTGGCAGCGAGTCCTGCCCTGTGCCAGCTGTGCTCAGCACCAGCCGGGGCCGCTCGGCCGCTTCCCGGCCCCAGGAAACGCAGCAGAAATGCAAAAACCCCGACCCCAAACACCCTCCCGACAGCGCCCGGAGAACACAGCGAGCCTCCCTAGCAGAACTCGCTCTTTTGGCGTTTGCTGGGATGCTCTCCCAGGAAAACTCTGGGTTTGGAGGGGGATGCCTGCTGTGGGAAGGCCACCAGGACCGGGGGACACCTCGTGCAGCCCCAGGGGAGCCCCGGCTGGAGCCTTTGTGGCCCGTTTGGGTGAGGGCAGAGCGGGGACAGCCCCGGCTGCCCACGGGGACACTCCGCAAAAGCAGCTGAGCTCTGCTTGAAGCACTTGGCCTCCTGCAGCACCCGTGACATCTGTGGCCAGTGCACAGCTCCCTCCATCGGGACAGGAACCTGACTCACCCCGTGGTGGCATCGGGGCTCCCATGTGTCCTTTGTGGGAGCTGGGATAATTAAAGCCTTCATGGTGATTGCACCACTAAAGAGACCTTGCCTGGCGGTGTAAAAGGAACTAATGCATTGCCAGGTTGTTTAATCCCAATAAATCATCTGAAAATATTCAGCTGTTATTTACATTAAAGCAACATTTGATGCCTCCGGGCAGAAGCGTAGAGGTGATTCAATATTTGTTATACATTAGTTGAGCAGACTTAGGTGAGTAAATTTACTTTAATATGGTTTTTTTTTTTTGCCTAATAATATTAAACCTAAAAGAGAATGAAGGAGGGGTTTGCTGGAGAAGTCTGAGCTGTGAAAATCTGTTGGTTCCTCACTGTCTGACCCTGTTTTACAGAGCTTAGGGAAGAGCATTTCTTTTTTTAAGCATGTGCTTAACTTGTGTTCACTTAAGGGCAATACAGGCAGTGTCCCACCAAATAAGAGTATTAAGGTAATAACAAGGTAATTAATGAACAATTCTAGGACATCAGGCTATTCCCAATTTCACCTTGGCTGGCCACAGCAGTGACCATCATCAGCACCTACCACCAGCTGAATGGAGAGAGGGTGGGAGGGATTTGCAATGCAGATTCCGGGGAAATAAAGAGCTGATCTGAGCAGGGCAGTTGTTCCCTGTGAACAACCATCTCCACCTCTTCCCTGGGCCTCCAGCCCTCCCCACTGCTCAGCTCTGGCTCTTGCAGACTGGGAGCCCAGAATGTTTTTACATCTTCTGTCAGACGATGTGAAAATGCACGTGCCACGATCCCGGCTGCAGCTCCGCTGGGAGCGCTGGGAAGAGTGAGCAGCTCTAAAATAAACAGGCCACCAGTACAGCCACTGGAACATTAAGTGGCTTCTTGACTGGTCTTGTAAACCTTCAAGCCAAGCCTTATCTTTGCAGAGGAGTTCAGGAGAAGAGCAGATGGAAGAAGCCTTATTTGAGGTCAAATGTTTTCAGCAAGAGGCAGCACCAAATGTCACCAGCCTGAGACCTCAGCATGGCCACGGCGGCTCCTCCTGCTCCCGAGCACACAGAACCCTCCATTCCTTCAGTTTCTCTTTCTGAACAATGGGCCCTTTGGCATTTTCCACTCTCACCATGGTAGTTTTTGGGATGGAGCACTTGGAGAGATCCTCTAAAGCAGGGCAAGCACGAGGCACAGAGCTGCAGTTTTCCCTTTCCACGTGCAGAGCTGAGGGGCAGCAGCAGCTCCTGGTGCCTCTGCAGCACTGACTGAGCTTGGCCAGTGCCATAGCTCAAGACTCAGACTTTGCCAAGAGATTGGATTGCTGTCAGCTTGCTCAAACCTCAACGATTTCAGGTCCCACAAGCCCAGACCAGCTCCCGCTTCTGAAAACTTAAAGCGGGGTCTCAAAAGCAACAGGCTTGGCCTGTTTGAGAACTTCTCATCTTCTGAAGTATTGAAACTTAGAAATAATGAGAGAAAAATGCAGGAGAAGCCTCTCAGTGGCTGGATCTACCCTTCAGACATCAACCCATGGACTGTGCCCACAATTCAGCAGCGCCTGAATGTGGCTGCTGCTCCTGCATCCTCCCAGCCAGCCCCGACTGTGTCTGATGAAGGAGCCGAGGGCTCCCCCAGCCCCTCTTTGCCCCCCAGTCGGTGCTGGCAGACCCCCACGGTCCAGTCCTGTCCTTGCAGGAGGAGCAGGAGGCTCAGCTCACACGGAGGCAGTGCAGTGATTCACAGGCACAGCTGCGGTTCTGTGGGAATAAAACCCTCCCCTGCCTCACGGGCCGGAAGAAAATCAGAACAAACGTTCTTAGAAAAGGAGGAGCAGGGCAGGCAAGCCAGAGTAAACAAGCACTGAGAGAAGGGTGTGGGAAGGAGGGGACGTGTGTCAGCCAGCAGACCCTGACTGGCTGTGCAGAGGACAGGAATGGGTTTCTCATGTTGCCTTCTGGCACTTGCTGGTTCTTCCTATCTCCAGACAGGGATCCGGCTGATGCTTTGATTTAAATTCCACCCAGACCAGACTTTTGACTGTTGCTGCTTTAGGTTCCAGCTCTGCTTGTGTCTCTGAGGGCTGGAGGGGCCATGGAGGGACTCAGTGGGGTGAGGAAGGTGTGGGGCAGCACCAGGCTCAGCACTGCACCAACTTGTCCCTGGGCCGCAGCGGAGCTTCTTCATAACCCATGCGGGATTGCAACGTAGAACTGAGCCCCAGCATCGCCCCAGCTGGACGGGGTCAGCCCAGGAATTGGCCCAGCAGCTGCCCCAGCGTGCCCAGCAGCGGCTGCTCAGAGCCAGAGGGAGCATCAGCCACAGAGGGAGCCTCCCTGTCCGTGCCCTCCTGGCAGCTGGTGGTTTAGGATCACGCAATGATGGAGCCTTTTTTAAGACTCCAAGTCTTCCCTCCCCTTGCAGGGGGTTTGTGGGCTGGGGCAGTGCCTGGCGCCTCTCAGGAATAGTAAATGAGTCACTCCCCAAATCACGTTGTGTGGCTGGAGAGCACAGGTGAGAGTTTTCCCCCTCAGGTGATCACAGAGGTGAGGCCCCCGCGTGGGTGTGGGTGTGGCTTTTGTCTCATTAACCAAAGCACCGATGGCTTTAACTGCAGGGGAGTCAGCAGTGCCCGTTTACATAACATTTATTGTGGTTTTGTCCCGGGGGCTGCAGGTACAACAGCCTGGTGACCGGCAAGCGGGCGAGGGGACTCATCGCCGTGCTGTGGCTCCTGTCCTTTGGGATTGGACTGACCCCACTGATGGGCTGGAATAAAGCCATGAGCGGCTGTCCCAACGCCACCAACGAGACGGGGGCCGAGCCCGGGACAGAGCACCAGGGCTGCTTCATCTCGTGCCTCTTCGAGAACGTGGTGACCATGAGCTACATGGTCTACTTCAACTTCTTCGGCTGCGTGCTGCTCCCGCTCGTCATCATGCTGGGGATCTACATCAAGATATTCATGGTGGCCTGCAAGCAGCTGCACCAGATCGAGCTGATGGGCAACTCCAGGACCACCCTGCAGAAGGAGGTCCACGCGGCTAAGTCTCTGGCCATCATCGTGGGGCTTTTTGCCTTCTGCTGGCTGCCCCTGCACATCTTGAACTGCATCACGCACTTCCACGAGGACTTCTCCAGATCCAAGCCCGAGTGGGTGATGTACGTGGCCATCATCCTCTCCCACGCCAACTCTGTCATCAACCCCATCATCTACGCCTACAGGATCCGGGACTTCCGCTACACCTTCCGCAAGATCCTCTCCAAGATCCTCTGCAAGGCCGACGAGTTCCCCAAGTGCCCCTCTGACAACAACCAGCACCTGACTGTCATCAACATCAGCTCCCCCGCGGCCTCGGTGACCGTATGACCCTGCCCCTCCTGCCCCTGGATGTCCAGCCCGTCCCTGGCGCTGCCCTTCCCCGTGTGAGCAGTCCCAGCGAGCTCCCAGGAGTGCTCAGAGATGACCACTATGCACTCGTGCAGCTGTGTTTTTGTTTTTATTTTTGTAATTAACGTGGTGCCTCGTCGAGGTGTGACCTGAGCGGGGACACCGAGTGCAGCTCGCCCTCCTCTGTAGCCCCAGGGGGTGTGAGAGCTGTGATCCTGTCGTGTTTCCTTTCCAGGTGTTTCCTTTCCAGGTTGGACACTGACTGGGGAAGACTCACCTGCTGGGGGGGTGTTTCCCCAATTGTGCTGCTCATGTCAAGTCATAGGATCTTTATTTTAATTATTATTATTATTATTATTATTTTTTAATATTTTGATTCATTTAGGAGTAATAATTTTGTGTCTGTTTTTTGAGTTGTTCTCTAAGCCCATACTTGACAGCACTTTGGTAATACCCTAATTATTCCATCAATTGTTTGATGCAGCTTGTATTCTCCGATGGGAAAAAGTCTTACTTAGCCCAGTTGCTGGTGTGAAACTGAATCTGTGTTCCAGGCACTGAGGGGAGGCACTGTGTGGATGGGAAAACCAGGTTGGAACTGGCCAGCCCAGCATGGAAATCCCATTCACTGAAAGATTTAAGACTTGACCAAGCTTTTAGAGCAGAGGTTTGACTGCCTTTAAATCACTTTAGCCCACAGTGCTTCAGGTTTGCTTCCAGATCTGTTTCCAGCCATCAAAATGCAGGAGGCAGAAGTGCCCCAATGGTCTTGGCTCGTCTGAACCAGAGCCACCAAGGCCTGTGTCACTCTGCCTTGGGGACACGAGCTCTACAATTAGGTTTTTGTTCCCAGGTCAAAACTTGCCAGCCTTGCAGAGCTTCCAGAAGTGCAGGTTTTAGCTGTGAGAGCTGGGTGCTGCAGCTCACCTGATTCCTAAAGCTTGGTCTGGCTGGGGCTCCTCTGTAGCCCTGTAACCCCCAGAAGCTGTGAATGCTTTTTTGTTTCCCTAACAGTAATTTTTTTGTATTTTTATCCCTGAAAAACTGTACTTGAATCACACAGAAATCAACTTTATATTTTTTTAAACTGTGTTGCACTAAAAGGGGGTAATACAAGACCCCAAGAGTTTCATTTCTGTGGCATATATAATGACAAATACGGTGTAAAATCAATTGAAAAGCTGAAGAAATCTTGTTCCTGCAGCATCTCCTCTGCCAGCTGGCAAGAGCTGCAGGCAGCAGCTGCAGGAATGACTCTGGGCCCACCATGCACAGGGAACGGTTCCCTGGGAGTGCTGGATTTCATTGTAGCAGCTCAGCCCCAGACCTGGGTGGAATCACCAGCGAGCTCTGAATGGGTTTGCACATGTTTATGCAATGTCCAAATTTAGCTACAGCTCAGAGTCTCAGATATGGGCATTTCCAGCAAGAGTCTGAGCAGTTCCAGTCACTGTCCCGAGTGCTCCTCCTTTAACAGCCCCATTCAGCTCTGCTGCATCTGCCTTGGTCGGGGTCCAGCTGACACAGGGAGCCACCTCCTGCCATTTGGGCAGGGCCTGCCTCTCTCCTCCGTTCATTCCTTCCCTTCTGTGTTATCTTTGGCCCCGTTCCTCCTGTTAATCACGGCTGGAAACAAGCAGGGTTTCACCTGCAGCTCTGGCAGTGCTGCCAAGTGCTTGCAAGCCACATTTATCCTCACAACAAAGGATGTAATCTCTCCCTTTGGCTGGCTGAAAACGACCCAAACTCTCACAGCAGCAACAGAGTGAAACTCTCAGTGCTGTAACACCAAGAGGGAAGGTCCCAGAACGCTTGTCCACATGTGAGAGCTTCCAGTGCAGCTCAACATCCACCACTGCTCCCTTCCCACGCCTCTCATGAGCCAGAATTCCTGCAGATGGATGTGGTGCATCCTCAGTCCAGCCGTGCCATGGGGCTGTCAGGCATTAACTCTGGCCCAGGTCATGGCCACTGGGCACAGGATCCCTTTGTGGATCTGAGCCAAAGACATTCCAAGGCAAAATAAAAACAGGACACCTCCCTTGCCCCCCTCAATAAAAAGCTCTGAAGGTTTCTATAAAAATGTGAAGCAAAAACAGCAGAGGAACTTCCTGTGGCGAGTGCAGCTGCGGCCATTCAGCTGTCACTGCTCTGATGGACAGGGATGGATGTGTTCTCCTCATGTTGCTCAGATTTTGTATTTGCAGTAACTGTTATCTACACACAAAATTTAATTTACCCCCCCACGCCACCTGGCTCAGCCTGTGCCCCGTTATTTCTCGCGGTTGATGCGTCCACACGGTGCAGCACGAGAGGCCACACTGCATTTAGGGAGAACAGGGAATCCCAGCTGGAATGGGCTGGTTCCCAGCTCAGGGCTGCTGTGTGGACAGAGAAGCAGCCTTGAGGTGGTCAGTGTGTCTGAAAATGGTCGATTTAAAGCACAGCAACCACGATGATGCTTCCAAAGACCCTGCTCCAGTGGAAGCACAGAGCTGTCAGCAGTCTCAGGGCGCTGAGGGGTCCCTGCCCTATCCCTGGTACAGGTTTGCCAGTGATCAATCAGAAATTGCTCTGTGAAGAGCCACAGCAGCTCTTTAATTTGTGGATCACTGAGACCTGCAGGCCTGTCTGCATCCCCACATCTCAATTATTACAGATTAGTTCAAACATCTTCAGAAATCCCAAGAAGACCATAAATAAATGAAACTGAAGTCAACACAGGCTTAATTCATTCATTTATCAGTGCCAGGCTGCTAATTAATGTCACGTCTGGCTGCAGCACAGGAAGAAACCTACCAGCCACAACGAGCATTTGACAGCCTTGTAGATAGTAAAAATGCCAGCTGCACAGCCAGGAGCGATCCAAATCCTTCATCTTTCATCCTTCATCCTCTTCCTCAGCCAGGAGGATGTTTGTGAGCTGCTCCTCAGACACAGACAGTTCCTGGCAGGCTCCCATGGCCTGGCTGAGGTAGACAGCCAGGATGTGTTTGCACTGCAAAGTTAACAGCGGGAGCAACGCTGGAATGTCGGGCTCTGTCTGGACCAGGAATCCATCCTGCCCAAAATGTGTTTAATGAAGTGTTCAGCCCTCCCAGGAACGTGGTTCCCTTCTGGCATGCCAAGCCCTGGCACAGGTGGTGCTCAGTGTCCCCAGTTCTGCCACCAGGACGATGCCATAGAGGGATCTGGCACACAGATCCTGGCTCCTGACGCCCTCCCCACCGCTGCAGACACCAAAAACTCCCAGCCCTGGCTGCACCCAAAACCTGGGGCTCTGAGAACAATGACACAGCAGGTCAGGCTCAGCCTGCGTGTCCAGCTCCACACTCGTGTTTGCCTGGCAATTTCGGGTTCAAGGAGCAGGGCAGAGCCTTGTTCCCCTCTCCCCACCCCAGCCCCAGGCTGAGGCAGAGAACTCACCAGGAGGCTCTCGCTCTTCTGCAACACAGAAAAGCCAAAGGCAGGGCACGTGCAGAAGTGGCAGGAGCTGTAGCAGGTGTAGAGTTTGCCTGAGCTTCCAAGGACCTGAAACAGAGGCAGATGAGGAGGCAGAGGCAGGATCCACTTTAATTTCTCTGACTCAGGCTGGGTCTGCACTGACCCAGCACTGAGGGGGAGCTGTCACAGTACAGAAGTGTCCCCACACACTGCAGGGACCCACCTAAGCTCGAAGCTCCTCAGGTTTCCCTGAGCACTTGCAGGGAGGCCTCTCCTTTCTCAGCCTCTGAAGGCTGTTCTGCTCCCAAAACCAGCTGCAGCTACTGGAATCCAGATCTGCCTGAATAAACAAAGCTGAGGTCTCCAGAGAAGCCTCCCTGCTCCATCTCTGCTTTGGGAACAGCACTGCCTGCTTTTCCCACATGCTGCTCCCTGCAAGGCTGGTGCTGAGGCTGCACCAGGGCTGTGGGGTGCAGCAAACAGGTGAGGGAAGCATTTGTTTCCAGCAAGGAGCAACCTGTGAGCTGCTGGAGCTGACTGCAGGATACAGGAAAGCCAACCTATGGATTATTATTTCTCTTTTGGTTTCTTCAAAACAGCTTTTAGGAAGCTACTTTTAAGATCCCAACCTACGCCAAGGGAAGGACCTGCAGGAGCAGAACACGCTGGCCCAGGCCCCAGGGCTCTGAGGGCACATCACAGCCCTCTCCCACCCCAGGCTTCAGACTCTGGCTGGGTTTGTGGCACACACACACCTAAATCCAAAGATAAACACGAAAAAGTGAAAAGGCAGTGGAGCTCTGCAGAGTGCTGCTCCCCTCCAGGACATCCCTGGCATTCCAAGCCCCTCCAGAGGAACATTGTCCCTCATGGTCCAGAGCTGCACTTCCAAGGGGAGCCTTCCCCTGTCCCCCGGAGCTCTCCCTGCACCCTTTGCCCAACAGGGAACATCCAGAAGTTCAGGCTCTCCCACAGAAGTGCCGATGCCTCAAAGTTCCCCTCACTCCCAGCAGATCCAGGACACAAGCCTCACATTCCCATTTCAGGGTAAACCATTTTCTTTTTCTCAGTCTGGCCTTTACCCTGGGTCCTCCTTTCACTGCAGGCCAAGTTTGTTTCACTTGTGATAAGTTTGTTTTCCTCTAGCCCCTTTGATTGTTTTTTCCAAGATGAAATATTCTGATGGTGCCTTTCCTTCAGAAGTGTTTTCCTTTGAGGAGGGGGGGAAGCCACAGACAGACACTGCCAGATTTGGGCTGAGCTCAGTGTTGCCCCATCCTGACCTAGATGGCAAGAACACAGCCTCTGCCTAATAAGGCAAAATCTAAAATCCAAAGACTGGGAGAAAAAGGTGCCTCTGCTCCTGGCCAGCTGCAGCCCAGCCAGGCACTGGGGTGCTCTCCTGGCCCTGAGGTGAGATTTCCTTCTGCTGCCCTCATCCCTGGGCACTTGCTGGCTGCTCAGTGAGGAGAAATCCCCCTGGAGGTGTCCCTGACAGGCTGTGGGGGCACAGGGGGGTCAGCTGAGGCACCAGCACAGGGACAGACAGGCAGGCAGCACCACAGCCTGTGCCAGGGCCTGCTGCTCAAACCCTTCACCGTGGGGCATCTGCCACACAGTTCTAGGAAATGAATGAAAAAAAGACATAAAAAAAAGGAAGAACCCAATGAAAGTGCAGGACGTGAGCAGGGCAAGTGCCAGCTGGCAGGGCTAAAGCACTGCCTCTGCCCTGCTTCACTCCCACAGCTCAGCAGTTCTGCCACTTGGGCAGACATAAAGGGTGCCCCAAATGCTGCCTGGTCACCACTCTGCACTTCTGCCACATCCAGCACAGCTCCCCCATCAGCCAGATCCACCATCCCTGCAGCAGGTAAGATTTATCCCTGCCCTCAGCACGGCAGGTATTGTCCAAGCTCTCTTGGGAGGATTTCAGCTCTGAGGCATCCAGCCCTTGGACACTCCATCAGTGCTGCTCCTCTGTTAAACAGCAAGGGCATTAATGCCCAGGCATTAAGAGACAAATCCCAGCTTTCATTTCACTGAGGGCTCTTTCTTCTCCCATCGCAGCTCCTGAGGGCAAGAGCTGCCTACACTACAAGGCCTGTCTGAGCAGAGCCTTCCTCCCCTGGAGCAGGACCTCAGATGTGCTGGGTGATACGGAATTATCAGCAGCTCAGATTTGGCTGCAATGACCCAAAGGAGTTTCACAACAGAAGCAGCCTCTCGTGGCCTCAAAGAGTTCTCCAGATCCAGCTGCAAGTGGAAGCACCACCTCACATTCCAGCTCAACCACATCTGGGTGCGAATGGCAGGGCTGACTTTGTGGGGGATAATTAACAGGGATGATTGTGCAGTGTCCAGGCAGCCACGGATGCCCCTCTCCCCAGGAGCACTCAGCTGGGGGACATTTCCACACATTCCTACACCACACAGGAATGAAGAGCCAGTGACTCCAGTGCAGTGTCCCACCCAGGGGTTCGGTTTCTAGGACCCCAGATCGCGTTCCTGTCACTGCTCCAGCCAGCAGCCCCAGGGGAGACTCTGCTCTTTGTTTCTGCATCTCAGACAGCTGTGATGAGGAAGAATTTCACAATGGCACCAACCTCACACCCCCGGAGAAAACATCTCTTCAGATTCCTCTGTTAATGAACTCATCAGCGTGGCCTTAATCAGCAATCAAGCTCCACTGCAGAGGAATGCAGCTGGAGGCACACTGGCTTCCTGTAGGTTTGTCCTGCAATAACTCCCTGACCCTCCTGTCCAGGGGTTCCTTCTCCACAGGGAAACCAGAGGCTCCCACTCGTTGCAGAGGCAGGAGAGCAGTTCTGACACTTGTTCCTTTTCAGTGTGCACCAGTGGAGCCCATTATTAACATCAGTAGATTATTAATTGATGCCCAGCAAAGCTCTGCCTCAGCCTGCAGGGCCTGACACAGCTCTGCAAGGAGAGCGTGACTGTTCTCTGCCCAGTGGCATTTTCAGACAGGCAACAGTAAAAAAGGGAAAGCCTTTGAGCATTCAATTAATCAGCAAGGCAGCTGCTGTCTAAGGGTGCTGGAAGCTTCCTAGGCTTTACCAAACATCCACAGGCAAGCCCTCAACTGGAATCCAAGGCTGTGTTCTCGAGCCCTGGTTATGATTCATGTCCCTCTGGAGGGGCCTGAGTCCTCTCCATGGCCCCAGAGGTGATAAAGGCTCCATGTGCAAACTGAGCAGTGCAAGCTCTGGACACGTGAGAAGGGTTTGTGCCATTAGCCAGGCCTGACTTCACGGCTCTGCTCTCACCCTACACAACCCCAGAGCACCTCCAGGGGAGGAGAGAAGGTCCTTTGCAGAGGGGATACTTGGAAATGCTCCTCTTGCTCCTCACCCCCGTGCTCTGATCTTAGGGCTGAGGTGAGCTCTTCTCCCCAGAATGCCATTTCATGGAGACGTTTCTGTGATTCACAGACTTGGCTACACTGAACCAGAATGAAACCCACGGGTTTGGCCTGCACTGCTTCCTCCCAGGCAGCAAAGATCCCCTGCCAAGCAGGGGTCAAGAGGGGAAAGAAACACAGTGATGGCAGATAACACCGAGCTGTGCACTACTGGTCAAGAGGAAGAGCTTCCTCTCCTGGGTAGGATGAGGGTAATAAAGCAAAATTAGCAATCCCTGGAAAACTTCCTCCTGACTGTGATGCCCACAAACACATAAATTGTCTCTGGCTGGCTGGGAGCCACAAAGAACCTGGTACTGAACTGTGCTGCTCTAATTCTAGCCCGTGGCTGCTGCTCCCCAGTGTCACTCCAGGAGTTTGTAAAACACTGGTGTTCTCTCCGTGTTTATCCACGCTCTGCAAGTCAGGAAAACACTGGCTCAAATGCCAGCTGGAAACCATCAGAAAGCAAGAGTGAAGAGGAGCATGTACCTGGTACAGAGTCCTTCCACTGGGGGACCTGAGCCGGGTGACAGAACGCTGATCCACCAAATCCAGAGCTGGGACTGCAGATGGGCCAAAAATGAACTTCAGCCTGGAAGAGAATGTGTCTCTAGTTAGCTCACAGCACAAAGGAGACCACCTGGCTCAGCCTCAGTGCACACAGGGAGCCTCTGTGGAGCCCAGAAGGTGCCCATTGCAAAAGTGAGACATTTTTCCTTGTTGCAGTAACTGTGAAAATGTCCCATGAGCACAAAAGGCACAAACAGGGATTTTAGGGGAGCACACGGAGCCAGATTTGGCAGTGCTCAGGGGAAAAGGGGCTCGTGCTCTGGGACACCTCAACTGCACATCCAGGCTGTCCTGGATGAGCTGCCCTGGATCAGAGGATTCATCAGTTGGTCTTGAATCCCACCTCCAGGCATGGACCACACATCTTGGAGAAAGGAGAGAGCAGGGATGATCCACAGTTCCTGGAGCAATAAGAACTGGGGCTCCTTCCTCATCCCTTGGAAATCAGTTCAAACCCTGGGGAACGAGTGAGTCATTTTGTAGTGATCACATCTCCTCCATCACAGTCACAACTGAGGGATAAATTATCCTTTCCCTACCCACCAAACTGCATCAGGAGGAAGCTGGAGAACATCAGGGAATTACTCAAGACACTCCACTGCACATGGGGACACCAGATAGCATCAGTTGTGCATCTGTGACCCAGCCACGAGCAGGGCTCGGAGACAGCCAAGTTATTCCAGACAAACACCCAGGGGCAGCACGTGCCTTATGTCCCTCCACTCTCCCTAAAAACCCTTTCCCTTTCAGGCAGGACATGTGCAGGGGTGCATTTATGGATGAGGGAGTGCCTGGGATGGGGATCACTGCACATCCCAAAGGGGCATTTTCTCTCCTGCTGGTGCTGTGCAGGGGTATAGGATAAGGTGTGTGTTAAATATGGACATCTGCACCTTCAGCCTATTGTCCAGGCAGCTCATGGGCTCCAAAGCCATTCCAGACCAGTAAATCCAGCTGCTCTGAGTGTTTCCAAAGAGCTCTGGGGCAATTCAGGTAACTTTACAGCCCCTTCATCCACTGAGAGAAATCTGTGTAGTCTAGATTGGTTCCAAGGGTAAACAACAAAGAAATCAGCAGCGATGAAAAGGCAGCACCAAACACGAGCAGGAGACCAAGAGAAAGGGGAAAGTTTCCAAGCCCAGGGAGGACACAGCAAGGCAGAGCCCCAGCACGGCTGAGTCAAGCTCATTGATAAGCAGCCAAGCAGACAGACTGATTCCAGGAAGACCAAAACTTGCACAAACTCAAGGCAAAAAGGGCTGGCTCCCTCTGAGGAGGTGGGTGGGGGAACGCTTAACGTAAGACATTCCTTAAAGATTAGGTTTGGGACTAAAAGGGGGCTGAGCTCAGTGAGTTTCAGGAACTCTTTTCAAATTTAGGGAATTCTTTTCTTGTGTACATAATTCGATCAGTTCAACAGGAAGTGCCCACAGGAAATTCAAGGACTTTGGAGATTTGGAAGAGATTGGGAAATTAAATCAGAATACTTCTGAGCTGCTGGTTGCAGGGAACTGATGGAAACTCGGCTGCCAAGAGTTACCACCCAACCATTACTAAACTCAACCAGGGAATTCCTTTCCTCTTTTCTTTTCTGAGGAGAAGGAAACCAAAGCTTTCACGAGGCTGGTCAAACCTAATCCCACCTTTCAAAGGCCACTGTGGTCCCGGGAGAGGGAGTCAGCACACCTTTCACAAGTGTCACGTAACTTTAACACAAAGGCATTAAGGCCTGCAGGGGTCCCGGTGATCTCACTCCCTGGCAGGCAGGAACACAAGGTTAAAGATGAATCTGAAAAGTCTCTTTCACTGTGACAATGCCTTTTCTCCACCTTCAACACCAACTGGTGAGGGCTGAAGTTGTGAAACTTGGGTGTCTTAGGTCGCTGCTTGGGAATGACTCAAGTATTCACAAGGGTGACAAAGCTGACCTGAGACTGCTCCTAAACAGAAGGAAACTCTCAATCTCCAAGCTAACAATTCCCTGGTGCAGGGTGATGATAAGAACACTTCTCCCTCTCTATCACACGTGCCCATGACTCAAACAGCAGGAGTGACCTCAGGGTGCTCACAGCGATAGGAAGGCAGAGGGATGAACCACCCTGGAACAGTCCACTCTCACAGCAAACTCCTTCCAGATCTGAGAGTGGACTCAGAGCTCAGGTTAAATATCCTGGGTATAAATTAGAGCAAGTCATCACAGGAGATTCAGTGATACAGAGATCATTTCATGAATCTCTGGAAAAAAAAACCCTTCAGAACCTTCATTTGCACCATCACCAAAACCACACAGCACCTTTGTGCTTCAGCAGCACTTGGTCAAACACAGGAGAAAACCAGCAGCCCCACGATGAGAGCTGAGCACCAACTGCCCTTCAGCAGGGCACTGGGGCAGGGACTGAAGCAGAAGACACTCACCCCAGCAGCAGGTCATCGGGGACTGCAACAGAAAGAAAAGGAAACAAGGTTTTGCAGAATTTCGCATCACAGGGGGGTCACCGTTCCCCCAGGGTATCCCCAGAGGACACACAGAACTGCAGGGCTCTCACCATCCCCTCTAGCTACCAAAGAAGCAACAAGGATCAGCAAACGATGGCAGTGCTAAGGCACTTATCAAGTACAGCAATCACAACCACAGGGATTCCTTTTAAAAAGAAATGCAGAAGCCCAAATGCACTTTCTTTTATGACATCCTACTTTTAAAAGCACACAATAAAAGGCAGGAGGCCTCAGCATCTTACTCTGTCACTTTAAGAAGCTGGTTAAAAATAGATATATATTATTTTCCCTGAAACTCTCTTGGCACAAGTTGAGAACTCCAGCAACACAACTTTAAAAACGTTGTTCTTTTCCCAGCAGAGTCTTGCCGGGCGCCACTGGTTTATGGCTGTTAATACAGCCCACTGAAACATTGTGTCTTCATTTATTGGAACTTCTCCTTAAGATGGAAAGTTACACTCAAGCAAAGCAGTGTGTTTGTTGTAGCTGACAGCTCAGGCTCTGCTTGTCCAGCCTGATCTTTCTGTTATCACCCAGGGGACAGAGTGTACTCTGTCTCCATATCCCACTGGAAGATCTGGACTTTTGACTTTAAAACCTTTTTCTTCCAACAATTCAAAATACTCCCTATGACTTGCACTGTTGGTTTGAATTTTCCAGCTTTATTTGAATTTAATTCTGCAAAGGATTCGATCATTTTGTCTCCACAGCGCTGTCTCAATGTGCTTTAGTACCACTCTGCTGCTTTAAGAAGGACATCTTTAAAGGGATGTGAACTTTTTTTTTTTTTTTGCTTAGTTTACAACTGGATTTATAAAGCTCTTTTAAAAGCCACAGGTAGATTTTGGATCCACTCTAACCCGACAACAGCCACAGTGCAAGTGTGCCAAAAAGCTGTCACTGGGGTCACTCTGACAGTTTAGACATGAAGTTTCTGCCCATTCCTCACTCCCACGTAGGTGCTCAGCCAGATTTATCTGAATTCTTATTTGTTTGGGTTTTGTGCAGTTAAAAATATTCCTTCAGCAGACACGAAGAGCCATTCTGTGCAGCTCATCCAGTAAGCACAAACATTAATATTCTCTTAGCACAGGTCACAGAGCAGTGAAGGTAATTGTTCTTAACTAGCTGCTGGAATTGGCCAGGATGTCACTGCTGGCTTGTGCTCCAAGCACCGGGAAGTTGTTCCTCGCCCCGGGATCACCAGCACACCCCCTCTGGCGGTCAGTCAGGCAACGGCTTTGGGAAATTTCCCTTTCCAACTCCAAGATTTGGGATTGGTGAGTCTATAGAACCAGCAGTGCGGCGGACACAGCAAAACCCCTGCCCAGAGGCACTAAATTATCACCCCTCAAGTGCGACCACGTGCACCAGGAGCTCTAAGAAGCAGCATCACCCCGAAGTCTCACATTCAAAAAAAAGTGTCCAAACTGGTGTGGTTTTTGAATCTGACTTCAAGAAGGGGCTGCTCCTTTTTACCTGTGCTTCACACTCGTCTGTGGTCACAAACAGGGGTATAAAGGTGAAAGGCACCCCTGAGACAACAGAGTCTGGTAAAAAGGGGGAGTAAAATGACCTCCATCACTCCCCAGGGGTGTGACAGGCCCTGCTCCTGGCCACTGCCGGCAGGGATCCTTCACGTACCGTGTGAGCGCTCCTGGAAAGCCTTTCTGATCTCTCTCAAAAGCTCTTCTGCTACTGCTGGCAAGGTACTATTGTCCATCCCACTGGACTCATCCCTGGAAACGAGACAGGAGACAGTGGGAAATCATTAGGGTCACCAGGGACGCTGTGCATCGGGAGGGCTTGTCTGGGCACTCCATCCCAACCCAGCAACCAGGCCAAGGAACGGCATCCTCAGCAACTTGCAAAACGCGCTTTTTGTACATTCTGGGAACACAGGATTCCTCACAAACACACGGGTCTCTCTGAGATGCCCCCACATAAACACGGGGCCCGTGGAAGGGACCGGTCACTGCCCAGGGAAGAAGATGCTCCTCATGTCCAGGCGGCACTTCCTGGGCACCATTCCTGGCCGCTCCTCTGGGGCCACTGCCGGACGAGCAGCGCTCGGCCCAGCCTCCTGTCAGCCCTCTCTAGGTATTCAGGCACACGGACGAGGTGCCCTTTCCGCAGCCCCGGCTCCCTCAGCCTCTCCTGGCTGATGCTCCAGCCCCTTCCCCAGCGCTGTCCCCCCGCTCCCTGCCCCTCGTGTGCTGGGGAGGCCGCCAGCGGCCAGGGCGCTCCGGGCGCTCCTCACCAGGCCGGGCAGAGGGGCGGGATCCGCTCCCTGCCCCACTCCCGGTGCTGCTCCCGGCGGGATCCGCTCCCTGCCCCACTCCCGGTGCTGCTCCCGGCGGGATCCGCTCCCTGCCCCCCTCCCCGTCCCGCTCCCGGTGCTGCTCCCGACGGGATCCGCTCCCTGCCCCACTCCCGGTCCCGCTCCCGGCGGGATCCGCACCCTGCCCCAATCCCGGTCCCGGTGCTGCTCCCGACGGGATCCGCTCCCTGCCCCAATCCCGGTCCCGGTCCCGGCGTGACGTCACGGCGGCGCCCCGTACCCGCGGTGACGTCACGCGCGCGCGCGNGGATCCGCTCCCTGCCCCAATCCCGGTCCCGGTCCCGGTGCTGCTCCCGACGGGATCCGCTCCCTGCCCCACTCCCGGTCCCGCTCCCGGCGGGATCCGCACCCTGCCCCAATCCCGGTCCCGGTGCTGCTCCCGACGGGATCCGCTCCCTGCCCCAATCCCGGTCCCGGTGCTGCTCCCGACGGGATCCGCTCCCTGCCCCACTCCCGGTCCCGCTCCCGGTGCTGCTCCCGACGGGATCCGCTCCCTGCCCCGCTCCCGGTCCCGCTCCCGGTGCTGCTCCCGACGGGATCCGCTCCCTGCCCCAATCCCGGTCCCGGTCCCGGCGTGACGTCACGGCGGCGCCCCGTACCCGCGGTGACGTCACGCGCGCGCGCGCTCTTAAAGGGCCCGCTCGGGATGGCGGCGGCCGGAGCGGCAGCGCTGCCTCGGGCTCTGTCCCGGCTCTGCCCCCGGCGCTGCCCCGCCTTGCCCCGGCCCGCCTGGACAGGGGGACACCGGGGACATCGCGGGGACACCGGCACCGGCACGGCGAGGCTGGCGGGGCCGCGCTGGGCACGGCCGGCCGGCGCCGCGCTGGCCTTCCTGGGAGGTGAGCGGAGCGGCGGGCACCGGGCACCGCGCACCCAGCGCCGGGCACCCACCACCCTGTCCCCGCAGGGTTCTCCCTCTTCCCGCGGGACGAAGAGGAGGACGGCGAGGACGCCATCATCCTGCTGCTGAAGAGAGCCAAGGTGAGGCGCGGGGCCCGCGGGCGGTCCCTGCGCGGGGCCCGGCGGTGACCGGCCCCGGTGCCCCCGCAGCTCAGCGCCATGAAGGGGGAGCTGGCCGAGGCCGAGCAGCTCCTGCACCAGGCCCTGCGCCGGGCGCACCAGGAGGAGAACAGGCAGGCCATCATCTACACCTACAGCATGGTGAGCAGCGGGGCTTGGGCCCCGTTTGGGGGACAGCTGGAGGGAGAAGGAAAAGCGGCTGCGGCTCGTCCCCATTGCCGTGGTGGAGCTTCAGCAGTGTCTATCTCTTCCAGATGGGGAACGTGGCCTACATGCAGGGACAGCTGGACAATGTGAGTAATTCTGGTTTATCCCTCTGGATTTTTAGAGGTTGACATCTTGTGCGTGGTCTCGAAGGTGTGGGGTGCTGGCACAAGCTGCAGACTGAGCAGAGATCTCCCAGTGCAAAGCAGAATGACCCCCTCACGACTGCAGTCCTGTGAGCACACCAGGTTAAGAAAGATGCTCTCATGGTTCAGTACCACTGGGCTCTGGTCAGCCTTTCACTTCTGACTGGTCTTGGTGTAGTGTAAATGCAACAAGTTTGAGCCCTCCAAGCTCTGGAGCAGTCTGAGCTCCACGCAGTCTGCCTCTGTTTTGTTTTAAATGCCATCATTCCTCAGTATCCTCTTCAAAATTCTCATTTCAGGCAGAAAAGCTCTACAAAGCAACTATGAGCTATATGCTTGCAGGGGACACAAAGGAGGTATGTTCTTCTGAGAGGCTCCCACTGGTGTCCTACTCTTTACCTTATTTCTTGTGCTGCAATGCCTCTTACTGGAAATTGGCAATACCGTAATGGATGACAGCACTGGAGGCAACAAGATGGGGATTTTTAAGGTGTAAACTCTCTGACAAAGTAATGTTTCTGTTGAGGAGATGCAAGAAGAGTAACAGTTGTGTTGTGTGTCCTGCTGGCAGGATGACAACGCCATCCTTGAGATGTCCCTCAAGCTGGCCAGTATCTACGCTGCTCAGAAACAGTGAGTTCCCAGCAAGAGGTGTCACCTGCTTTCGCCTCAGCTTTGCAGTGGTGGGGTGGCCAAGCAGAGGCTCTTTAATGAGGGATCCTTCAGGGATGGAAGGAGCTTTGCTTTGCACTTTGCAGGCACAAATTAGCCGTAGCTGGCTACCAGTTCTGCATCCTGACCTTAGAGGAGAAGATTGCCAAGGAAAAGGACTTGCCTGAGGATGTCTTATCAGGTGGGCAGCCTTGTCTGCCAAAGGCTTCTCATCTTCTCTCCATTTCCCTGTCCCTGATGTTGTTTCTGTATTGCCTAAGCACCAGCTTCATGTCAGCCCCTTGTCTTCACACTGCCTGAGTTTCCTGCTGTGGTAGAATGGAGGCTCATGCTGGATCCTGTGGCAGTGCTCACTTCACTCCTCTCTGTTTGCAGCTGAAGAAAAGGCCAACACCCGGCTCCTGCTTGGGATGAGCCTGGACTCCTATGCCCGCTACCTCCTGAACATCAACGAGCTCCCAGCAGCACAAAAAATGTATGAGAAGGCTCTGCAGATATCAAATGATGTTCAGGGAGAGACTCATCCACAGGTGATTTGTACAGCAGTAGCTGGACACTAGGGAAGGAAAGGCTGATCTGTAGGGAATGAGGCAGCCTTAGGGCAGCTCTGGTGACATCAGACATGGCCAGCACTACCTGAGGCTGTTTTCCTGCCAGGAAGGACGAGCATGCAGATACAGAAAGACAGGACACTTCCTTACTGAAAGCTTCTCCGGGAAATGCTGCTTTTCCTAGTGGGACAGGGAACGGATGTGGTGCTTCTGCTGCCCCAGACTGCTCCACAAGCTTCCCTTTTCCCTCCTGGTGCAGAGCGTGGTGCTGATGAATGACCTGGCGACGGTGCTGGACGCTCAGGGACACTACGAGGAGGCGCACGCCTGCGTCAGGAGGGCGGCAGAGCTGGCAAGGGACACTCAGCACCCCGAGGAGCACATGGTGCTCAATAACCTGGCAGCAATCCTGATGCATAAAGGTCAGTGAATAAATGCCCAGCCTGTCACTGAGCTCGTGCTGACTGCAGAGATCTGGATCTGTATCGTAGGGCTGAACTCCAGGGCTGCTTCGGGGTTATTCGTTTTAGTTTAAGCAGCAGGTCTGACTTGGAATTGCTTTTACAAACTGAATTTAGGCTGATCCAAAAGGTTGCCAGGGGATCTTGCTTCCCATGCATCCAGTAATGTTTCCAAAAGGACAGAAGGCATGCGTGAGATTTGTTGCTGTGAGATTTTAATGCTGAAGCAGCACCATGTCCCATCATCACTGCTGCTCTCCAGCTCTCAGAGTTGGCAACTTGTCAGGAGGTTTTCTGAACCTCCCTAGATCTTGATGTGCTCCAAGCAGTCCTTGTCCTTTGCACGTGATCAGCTTCAGGAGGGGGCTCTGAAAAAGGGTGATGGAACTGGGTAGCCAGGCCTCTTTTCCCTCTTGCTACAGAAGATTTCCTGCAAGCAAAACAGGTGTACAAAGAAGCTCTCAAGCAGGCACAGCAGAAGGGAGATGCTGCTTCTGTCCAGCATATCCAGGAGGAACTAGCCGAGCTGGCCAAGAGGAAGAAGGGCTCCAAATAAGTTTGGCCACAGAGTCCAACCTTGAGGTGGCTGAAAGCTGCAAGGGTTAGTCAGCACAGGCAGCCTGGGACCAGCTCGGTGCAATTCTCCAGAGAAACAGCAATGAGGAGTCTCAGGACTGCTTAAGAGGAAGGGCTGCCACTGCCTAACAGCCCAAAATAAAGGTGTGAAATCTTAACTGCGTGAATTTGTGGTGTAGTCTGTTGTTTGACTGACCTACTGTGCTAAGTGATTTAATTTTGGCTGCCTAAGTGCAACTCTGGCCTGGTATTAATACCTGTGTTAAAGTCAAGGAGTAGCAGTTTGCTACTCCTGCCTGCCTACAGAAGTGTTCAGGTTCAAAACACGGCTGTCCTAGAGCAAGTCTTGAAAAGGAACAGGCAGGAATTGTCTCACTCTTTACATTCTGCACAGTACAACAGGGGCTACACTTTGATCAGTGCTGCAGTTCAGCGTGTTTGAACTTCAGCAGAGCATTTCCCAGGCTATAGCTGCACTGCAACAGAGCTGTAGCTCCCTGTCCTGGTGCAACAGATTACCTGAAGATCAAGCGTATTTCTTCATTTAGCATCCAAAGATAGAACTTGTCCTGTCAGAGGAGGGGTGGGACTGTCAGCACACAGAGCTGTTGTCAGAAATAAAACACTTGGCTCCAGTGGAGAGCACACGGCGTGCCAAAGCTGTCCTCCTCTCTTGCATGGGTCAGTGCTAGAATGCTGAGGCTTCCTGTTGGAAAAGATGGGGTGTACAAACCCAGCCTCGTCAGCTACATGCCTTCATCGGAATCAAGTATGAACAGCTGCTTTAGACAACAGAATTTCTCAGTTCTGCCCTGCCAGGAAGCCTGATGTTAAAGAAAGAGGAGAATTAAACCAGAAATTACCAAATCCATACTCAGTTAGGATAGCAGAACTAATTATGTCACTAACCAAGCACAATTTTAACCTCTCTGTTGTCAGAACTGCAGCTGGTTGATACAACCCTCAATTAATTACATCATTATTAATTTACTTACAGTAGCAGGTTCATCTCTGCTGAACTTTGAGCTAAGAGGAGGAGGCACACAGGTTTTCTAGAGCAGAAGTTCATTGAAGCTGGAGAACTTCTGTCACATGCCCAGCTTTGTTCTCAGCAAGCTAGGAAGTAAAAATATGGCTGTACTGACAGAAAGGCTCTGGCACATTAGAGCCAACCTTCCCTAAAGTGCTGGGTTTGGGGTTTGAAGTGGCAGAGCCTGGAGGGCAGCAGTGTTACCTGGGAACTCTGCAGCACCGATGGGAGCAGGGTCTTGCCTGATGCTGCAAAACAAGAGGGAGACACAGGAAAAGCAAGTGGAGAACTGATCCCCTTTATTGATTGGTCTGAATCCAGAAGTCACTGTCTAGTGAAGACATTGTGTGGAAATTATGATGCATGGGTTTTTCAAGTCTTAAATGATTTCATATCAGAATCACGAACCATATCAAGATGAAAGCATTGTGAAAGCGCTGATCAGAAATCAGGTAAAAATTTGTAGTAAACTACACTTTGTAAACATGACTTACAAACACCTTCCTGTTTGAAACAGGGCAGATGTAATTCCATACTTGAAAATTACTGGAATTGTGGTAAACCCTAACTTAGGCTCTGGAGAGGTTTTTTACACTGGAGAAGTTAAAACTTGGATAACAAACAAAAAAAGCAGCAACATTTTATGTGCAAATGCCACTCAAGCTGTATCTTAGGAGATAGTGACTATCCTACTTTGGATATCTTGCTGCTGCTGCAGCAGTAACATGAAGCTTTGCAATGAACATGCTATACTTACTGTACAGGTAGCAAAGACATTTGTCTGTACATGCCTCTTTCACATTGTATTTGTTACACTAAGAAAGTGAGAACAAGTGAGCTTAAGAATGGACCTTAACTCTCCACTCCAAATTTAAATCTACAAAAAGGGCAGATCAACTCGTTTTCCAGTATATGTTGCTGTGGGAACAAAAAAGAAAGTTAAAGTAAGAGCACAGGTCTACAAACAGGATGAAAACTTCACTGCTTCAAGCCAGAAGGATAAAGGAGGGGAGGATGAGAGAAATCTTTCTCAGAGAAAGACTGCAAGGAGATTTAAGACTGCCAACGGGTCTACTCTGATGCAGTGTTTAAAAAAAAGTAGCAAAATACAGTTCTGTATTTTCAACAGTGTCAAGTTTCCAAATGAGTTCCTTTGGAATTTTGTTTCCCACACTTGGGGCAAAAGGCTTTCCTTAAAGGACTGAAAATAAATTTGCTGTTGATAAATAGTTCTGTGCTTCTTCCTGTTTGTAAGTGGACCATCACAGTCCCTCCAGGGGATGCAGAGCTCACACGACTCAAGGTTACACACTGCATTACACCTTCCATACAACGCATCACAAATACAGCGGCGAAACCCAAAATATTTTTCACTGGAAAATAACTCCAAGGCAAAGACCCTGTTGATCAATGAGATGCAAAAGCAGTTTGGAATCTGACAGAGCACGCCACCCCCCAGCTCAGTGCTATCTGTGAATCAGTCCTTCTACCCCGGAAGATTTGAATTCACTTCCTGAGGTCAGTGCAGCATAAAATGAAGACGCTTTTGGAGATGGATGTCAGGACACCCTGTGTCATCCCATCATACCCAGATGGATGTGTACATGAGCCACAAGCATATCATAGCAAGCATTGGTAGATGAATGATTAAGGAGACTCTCCTAGTACCATATACAATTTAAAAATAAAAATCACCCTAACAAGTATTGCACACTTCAGGAGTTAAGCCAAGCATTTGTAAGGACTTCCACCAAAAGCTTGCTTAGAGGGACAGGGACTGGGACGCAGACTGCAAAATAATTATTACATAAAGATTTTAAAATCAGATTGGAGGAAGGCAAAAATCACAGTACCTATTTCAAACTGGTTGTAACAGAAGCCACGTAGTTGACTCGTGTGTTGCTCAGTTATTCTATAAAAGCACTTCGTTTTATTTAAACTTGGGATGTGGAGGTTTTTCTTCTTAAAGGATTTATCAACCCACCCAGAGCCTCTGTTCAGAAAAGCCATTTGCTGTGGTTAAATACGACAGTAAAATTTAGTAGCCTGTTTTGACTGCATACAATGCAGAAACAGAGAACACTAAGAATAGGCTTTTGGGGCACAGTTAAAATTCCCAGTGTGCATAACAGTGAGGTATGCCTCCAGAAGCTGTTCTTTTTTTGTTTCTTTAACCTTTTAAAAATGAACCATAACATACCCATGCAATAATATTTCTGCAGTGTTGCTAAATAAAACCAACTGCACCAAAAATTTACAATGTGGCAGAATTTAAAATTCCAAAGAAATATATCATCTTATTCCAGCGAACCGGAGTATGTTAATGTACAGAATTCACTAAGGGGTCAGTCTTAAAAATCAACATTTTCACAAGAGCTTGAACACCACTGAGAAAGTGTGTCTAGGGAAAAAAAAAATTATATAAAAGCACAATGCCTGCAGGAAGTGGCACGGCATTAAATGGGCAATGATGGTTGGGAGGCTGGGGTTCTGGTTAGGTTAGGCTGAGAGGGAGGCTAGGGTTATGAAGAGTATTCTACACTGGAGAAAATGCTTAAAAAAAATTACAAAATGACCCCCAAAGTTTAGGCAATGATTTGAACATAAGTACACCAGATACTATAGCAAGGGAAAAAACACTGCAAAAAGTACTCTCTATTTACAGAAGAATGATTTAAAAGACATTATGGTTTTCTTTACAAATAGATGTAGAGCAGGAATAGTCCACATTTTTAAAAACTCTTTACATATTTATCTTTAGTAAGTCAACCTTCTCAACCACAATCCTCCAACACACAGCCTGTGCAGAAGGCATTTCACGGACTCTCCAGCAATTCTTCATCGTGTGGCCCTTGCTCTCTTGGAAAGTCTCTGTGGGCACAAGTCAAAAATAGATTTCTTTTTTTGACCCGCAAATTAAAAAAAAAATAATAATCTGCATAGTTCAGTCATCACTGTCAGACAGAGTCTCATATTGTGCTGAAAGCAGTGGTGCAGGCTCTCGCTCCCAGATCCTGTTCTGTGGGTGAGTGGTTGCTTGGCTCATGGACGGGGGGGCACAGGCGATGGAGGTCGGGGGGGTGCTGCTCAGCATCCTCATGGTCAGAGGGTTGTATGGAAACTGAGTGGAACCTGCACCAAAAGGCAAAAACACGAGCTGTTCTGAGAGATCTGTGTTGGCTTGGGTTGTGACAATTAGCAGAAAATCCATTTCAGAAAACCCCCACAAGCTGGAAACTTCTGGCCGATATCCAGCATTACCGTACAACGTCTGAGCTCTCTGCAAACATCTCTGAAAGAAACCCCTTCCTCACCTGTTGATGAAGGCCTGTCTTCCCAGGCCCACACTGGAGTCTGTCTGTGGTAGTCCCCTTCTGAATGTACAGATGAGACAGAAGAAGGTCTTTCAGTTCCCAAATATCCCTGCCCAGGAATCGGAGACTTTGACTTCCTACTGTTTGACTTGCCGATGAGCTTCTGCTTGCTGACTGCCCCACCTGGCAACAGAAGGGACAGATTTCACCAACCACATTTTAGCCTCTGTGTGTTTGTTTCTATAAATTATCAGGTAGCACTGAGAAGCTTCAGGTGTCCAATACACCCTGTTCTCCTTTTCTTGTTCCATCAGTGTTGTCACGGGCTCCTGGAAAAGCCAGGACAAAAAATGCAAACACCGCCTCTATCACTTCCAGAGGAGAGAAAGTGATTTTCAGTGACACCAGGTTAATCAAACCTTTGATTTATTTATTTTCATTAAGGCCCTGGGATGTTTGGGAGTTGCAATACCTGAATTTGGAGATGGATTGGTTTCTTCCCTACGTGTCTCGTTACTTGCCGGTACCACAGCGCCGGAGCTGCCCGGAGCCACCGCAAGAGGTTGGGACATTACGATCCCGTGCTCCTCACTCTTGTCATCAAAGTTTCCCATCAGTGCTTTCCTAATAATGTCTTCCAGACCCAGATTACTGGCAGGATCTGCAAAGGAGTGACCCCTAGAACTGACTGCACCTGGGAGAGAAGAGAAAACACAGGGAAAGGTGGGAAGGGAGGCAAAAAATGCATCTTGGAGAAATTAGAAAGGGGTGTGGAGAAAGATTTGGTCATTTTGCTTTTCCTTATAGTGGAGGAAACAAGTATTCATGTAGGATATTAGCTTTTAAATTTTCACCATTTTCCTCTTTTACTGAACTCCCCAAAGAGTATAAATTTAAGATATAAAAGACATTACATTTTTCTGAAACATGTTTCTTTTATTGAAGAACTTACCTGAGGTAGTGACTGCTGGCAAATTGAATATTTCAGTCCCTGGCTGAGCAGTTGCTGCAATTAAAACATAACATTTCACTGAGTTTTTCAGTACTGATGATCACTAAGTGATCACCACTAGTCCTATTGCACAAGAAAAAAACAAAAATATAGTTCTAGTAGCTTATTCCACCATGGCAGTGTTTATTACTGGAACTATATTAAAATGTCATTTAACAGACAATCATAAGGGCCAAGAAAACAGAAACCATTTAGTTTCAACACATCTTTCCAAAAAGGAAAATGTGTATTACTTAAAGTTGATACAAAGCAAACTACAGACATACAGTTAGTTAGAATAATGTCAGATTTTAACAACTCTCTCATCAATTATGTGGTTTTCATCTCTCAAATTGTTAAAAAGATTAAATGTGACAGTCCTACATAAAACAGCGTTTAAAAAAGTCTAACTATCTTCTAGTTCTATGGTCATAAATTATTATATGTGGTTTATGTTCATAGATTTATATTAATTGGTATTATTTGAACATATTTAGGTCAGGACATCTGCAGGTGGAAGTCACATAAAGCTTAAGATGGAAAAATCGAGTGAAAAGGCAAGTCCTGCATACCCATGTCAGAGTCACCTCCACCAGATGAGTTCAGCTTTCGAAATATCTCCTGTTTCTTGGATTTTACCATTGGTGAAGTGTTCTCAAGTTTGGTGAAAAACGAAGGCAGGTAACTGATACTGCCTGGAGAGCGAGAGTCAGTCCTGCCAAGACCAACACGTGTCAAAGAGACAGAACTTGTAAGATGCACATTTAAATCTTCCCAAAAGCAGTCAGGCAGAAACCACAACAGTCATATGAACACTGTGGGGCTCAATAATGACTGAGTTTCCCTTAAGCAGCACCAATCTGACAAATAAGCTTGAATTAAAAAACCAAACGACTCGTATGTAAATTAAAAAATAATCTAAAAATAAAGTAAAAAAGAGTCTAGGTTTCCTAGCTCAAGATCCTAGCCCAAGTCAGTTTTACACCTACCTCTGTTCAGTAGGCTCAGTTCTTTGGGAAAGCAAAAGAACATTTTCCTGTTTCTCATGTACAACTGGGACCTGAGGTGGTGAGATTGGCTCGTAGGGCTCTGAAGGGACATGACTTCTCTCTGGAGATTTTCCAGGCCTACATCCACAATTCAGAGACAGATAATTGCTCTTAATGAATGTACAGCAGTGGTTAACTCATGTAATTTTCCAGTTGCTACATAACTCCTTATGTGTAGTTAATGTTACATGCTTAGTAAGCTTGGTGATCTTAAAAAGATGACTCTGAATTATCCATAACAACTCTGCTAAGTTTTAAGTCATTAAACATCTTCAGCCCTGTAAAGACTGGAAATTAAGAAGTAGCAAAGGGAAAGCAGTTTTAAGTTACGTTATGGAGCCAAGCAATTGGCAAAACAGTAGGAGACAGACTTTGCCTAAAAATAAGACCAAAAGGCACCTTTACTTCCAATCTGCAGCAAGATTACTGCACTTTTTTATATCGATATCATATTTGGGCATCAGATAAACTTGCAGTTAGACTGAACCCACGCATTACCTTCCCCTGGCCTTGTCAGAGAGGTTCTCAGGGGACACTCTGGCTCCTGGCCGCTGGTGGTGCACAGGCTGCGGCTGCGCCTCGGGGCTGTAGCGGTTCGAGGTCTTTGCCCGGCCAGCAACAGGCGTTGGAGCGGGGGTGGAATTCTGGAATGTAGTGGTGGGAGGCTGCAAAGGGGCCTGAGAAGCTGCTTGGTTTCTAGCGAAGTCTTGTGTGATAATTTGCTGGATGTGACCAAAAAAAGTGGAAAAGAGATCTTGGTTAGACATTGGCCACAGTGTAGGTATTCGTGAACTAGACGAGACTGATGGCAACAAATGAGATTATAAACTCAGATACAATATTTTATAATACTCTCAAATAAAACCCATAATTATAAAACCTACACAGATGTGATCAGCAAGGGTGATGAGCCGATGGGTCCTGGGCACGTGTGCCATCCCCTCTGCCTGGGAAGAGGGAGGTGGAGGTTGTTGGGGTGAGGGGGGCTCCTGTTGTGTCCTGTAGCGGTGAATGGGGCCCTCGTATGGCCTGTTGGGGTCAGCTGGTTGAAAAAGAAAAGGTCACTCTGTTAAGCTTCAAGGTTTGAAATTTCTGTGCTTACAAATCTAAAAAAGGTGACTGTGAGAATATTTGCATATGCAGATAAACTTACTCTCTGCCTGGCTTGGCTTGGGGGTCTCTTGTTGATAGGGCTGTAGCTTTTCTTGAGCAGGTACAGGTGAATTTGCAGGGCTGATCACCTCAATGGCATCTCCAGGAGCTTCATACCGGTGTGAGGACACTGAATATCAAGCAAAGGTTGTGGAATAAGACATAAATATGACAGAAAATTTTTGTTGCCTATACTTAGCAACACCAGTGCTTCCATAAAATGGCACCAGTGAATGAAAGTCAAAACACTGTTGCTTTCTCATGATAACCATGGTGATACAAATACTTCCATGAAACACTGTTCCAAAACAAACCAAGTAATTTACAGTTTCCTGACTTCTGATAAGGTTACTCTTATGATCCTGCATTTCATGCTGTAGCATGGCATCTGAATAAAGCAAGCAACTCTGATTTTGCAAGAGTCACTATATGCAAAACCTGTATTTGTCCATCAAGTGTTTCTGCTGTACAGAGCTGAATATTTTATCATTAAACATCCAAATCATTTCACATCTTATCATTTCCCTAAAGGGCTAAGACAGACAGCAAAGAAGTAGAGAGTTACTAAGATACGTACAACTACTGGAAGAATCTGAACTTTGAGAGCCCCTATCTCGAGCATCCTTGTCTGAAGCAATCTGGCGAGTGATGATCACATCTATGAAGTTAGCAGCAGTAATTGTGGTCTTTCCTCGAGTTCTCAGCTCTTCCTCGTACCTGGATTTAGGAGGAGGTCCTTTCTCTTTACCAGCCTCTGAATAGACTACTGATGAAGTCTGTCCCTGGGACTTGCCACCAGAATAATTTGCAGATGTATAGGGGCACTGCACAGGCCTCTTTTCTACCTCCAGGGTCTTCTCCCCCATCTGCTGCTGGTCAGTCACCACAGCTGACCGGCGTCCCATGTTCTCTTCTATCCTGGTTCCTTCGTGCTTGTTCTCCTTTGCTTTGGCAACTTCCATCTGAGGAGCAGAGGCTGCAGCATCCACGAGTGCTGCCAGGGCGTCAGCAGCGGTGTTGTAACGGGAAGCTGGCAAGCCTTGAGTGATAGAGGGAGCTCCGGGGGTGAGCTGCCTGTGGGCAAACATTGAATAGCCTCACTTACATCACATGGAAAAAAGAACTAGAGCCAGATCATGCAACAATAAAGCAAAGCTGTCCTGACATTCATTTCTACCCAAAATGCACTGGTGAAAATGCTCCAATAAATCCAAGAGCAATCATACAGTGGAATATCCTTAACCCTAAATGCACCTTTTAATAAGCTCAAATATTAGAACAGGTAACTCAACAACAGGAACTTATAAAACATACATGATACGTAGCTGAGCAGCAGGATCCAAAGGTGTGATTACACTTGTCCCATTGGTTCCTTGGAAAATACTTGGCCTTTGCTGCAGAATGTTTTCCTGGCTTCTGACAGAGGGGGACGGGGACCGGACATATCCGTGACTGCCGGGTCTGCCAGGCTGCTCTGCACCTGTAGGACACAGAGTGGAGGGGAACAAACAAAAATAAATGATTACTCTTACAACAGTGCAGCACTGTAAATCAATGCTGTCTCCTCCACATCCCTTCCCAGTTGTCTCCACCACTCTGGATGTGATGGTACGTATTAAAGGTTTAAATCTGTTCACAATGCTCTAAATGACATGCAAGGTGTGCTAGTGACACCTGGGATTCACTCCTCTTTAGGTGCTGCATTGCTTTGAGAGAAAGTTCAAGAAGTTGCAGAAGTTGCAATTATGACCAGAACTTCTTGGCAAACAGGAACCTGCCTGAAGTGCAGAGTAAAAGCAAACTGTAAATGGTATTTGCTAACAGTGACTGCATAAAATGAGCAGTTACAGTGTACAAGACAAGTGATCCAAGTGTGTCAATGTGCCCTCACCTGGTCGGAGATAAAGTTCAGCAGGGACTGAGGTGATTCTCTCCCTCTCTCGTTCTCTTTCCCGCTCTCGTTCACGTTCTCTCTCCCTTTCCCGTTCCTTCTCCCTTTCCCTTTCCCGTTCCCTTTCAGCATTTGCAGCTGCAGAAGCTGCCAGGTGTGTGGGGTGTCCTGGAAGGTCCACAAGGTAAAATGAAGGAGCACAAAAAGAGATACTTATGTGAAGCATGATAATGTAAACACTTGCCGATATATTTTGCCATACACTTATAGCAAAATTTCCCAAATACATTTTAATACCACTTATCTAGTAAGACAAAAGCTTAACATACAGCGACAGTGGAAGGCTCAAAAGCCTTTTACTGAAGTGGTTTCTGTACAGCTAGAAATTACACAGCTTATAGCTGTGTAGTAATTGGAATTATCCAATTCCACCCTTCAACACATGTAAACTGGGGTTAGTGAATTATAATCAAATTACTACAAATAAAGACCTGACAGAATGAGGCAAACTCAGAATTTGACAGCACTTCTACTGTAACTACACAGGATATCATCAAAAACCCTTTGCTATGCAAGCGAGAGGTGCATGCAAAAAGCATCTCCTGAGAAAACATCAGAACGTGGCATTAATGAAAGCTGAGTAAAGATGGTCAATTATCTCAGCATGTCAGACAATTAAAGACATCACCAAGCCATGAGAGCTCTTACCTGGTGACAGAGAAGCAGGATTGTAAGGCCTGGGAGGGAAGGTAAGCTGGGTGCCAGGGATATATGTGATTCTCTCCATGGGTGGGGTGCTCGTTCCTCCAGGATGAGGCACTAAGATAGTGGGAGCCATATTGTTCAGGTCAATAATTCCTGTCAGGAGATGACACACGTGAGATTGGCCACTCCAGGACATGGCCTACACATTTTATGTTCTGTTCATTGGTAACAGTCAGCAAGGAATGTTCGGTGGAGAAAATATAAGAATAAGGCAAGGGTAGAATTACACTCCAGCTGGTTATACTCTCTTAGATCTGGCAATCGGCAATTTAGGAACATACTAAGTCAGAATTTGCATTTGTAGCCCTCCCTTTAATTGCCCTTTGGAAAAATGCACTTCACCTCTACTCAATAATCCCATCTTTTAGCAATGTGGGGTATTACCCAAAAAAATAAAACAATCAGCATGGTTTTCACAAACATTACACTTTTAGATGTTGCTTTTGTATTCTTTTTGAAGAAGTTATCATTTCAATATCATTCTCTTTTTTGAACTTTGGCGATGAGCTAAACGTGGTTCTAACCATCAGTTTAAACGAGCAGAAAACAACCTGGCTCTTGAACACCAGTAACTCTCAGAGCCTTCTCCTTAAAAATATTGATTATAGAGGTGGTTCTCCTCTCCACAAAAGGCAGTTTGCAAATGAGTTGTCAGACAGCCACGATCACTAAAGGATCACCACATCTATGCATATGCACACATGTGTGCATCCAAACCACAGCTGGCACAGCCAAAACACACTTTTAAGAGCATTACAGAAAGAGAGCCAGGCCCACCTCGTGCTCCTGCATAAGGGAGAGCTAAAGTTTGCTCCCTGGGGGACAATCCCCTGGTGACATCGGGCCGAAGGTTCACTTGCATCTGCTGGGAGGTGATGTAGTCATTGAGGATGGTCTGGCGCGTGTTCTCCATGGCGTACAGCTGGTACTGGCTGGGGTACCCTGGCGTGGGGGACAGCTGCCTTTGGAACAGGTAAGCAGCAGCAGCTGAGGGTGAAAGAAGGCAAAAGGATGCATTTAGGAAGCAGGATGATTCTGGATCAAATCAAACTTTCAGGTGTTTGTAAAGCTTCAACAAGAGGTGCTACCAAGTCTCTCTAGCCAGTGCCAAATGAGTGAAAACAGCATTTTAATACTGATGTTCTATTGAATTTCTGTACTGCGTGCACACTGAAAGTGCTAAACAATCCAGATTGGAGAGATGACTTTGATAAATATATAAAGCCTGAAATTCTGAAAATGTAAAAGGCTGAAATATCTAAAGAAGGTAGAAAATACCTCACAGAAATAAACTGAGGGCTAAAAGGAAGTCTACTGTATTTAATATCACCAAGGATAACCTGATAATCCCTCAGTGAGAATAATCACAGTCCTGAACAGAGGCCTTATAAAGAATATATAAGTCTATACATAATTATACAGAATTATACTTCAATTCTATAGCCTCTTCAACATCCTTCTTTGCATAGCTTTCCTGAAAGCTTTTAATACATTCCACAAATACTTATCTAAAAATACTGTCTGAACTTTTTAACAAAACAGAAGCAAGTTGGCAGCTCTGAAGGGAAGTTACAGCATTATATAATACTATTTTACTAAGTTTTCTGGTTAGATGTTAAACTCCCACTTAACTGAAATCAAACCACAACAATAAATATTTATAACCTTATAAATTACATTTGGCCATTGATAATTGCCTTATAAAGGTATCCTTTCTGTGCATCAAAGCTCACAGTATTTCTAAAACTAAAAAAAGCCAACAGAAATGTATTTACCAGGATCCAGAGCCCTGTGAAATGGCATAGCAGGATCTAAATGAGGAGGGAGGTGACCCCTGTAGACTTCAGGAGTTGCTCCTCTGTGGTGAGGGTCAAAAGGACTGTGAGCCACTACAGGATCAACCCCTGGGACTGGAGATTTTGCTGGCACACTCTCCCTCTGTGTTGGAGTGAGTGTGTTCTTCCTTTCATGATTTGCTGGCTTCCCGGAAGATATTCCAGCTAAAAGCAATGAAAACCCCAAATTAATAAAATGCCTATTTTTCTACTGAAAATGTAACTGTAAAAATACACTGGTTCCCAAGGAACATTCCCGATGACTGCAATCTGATACAACAAAGCACACAGAACATTTATATCACAAAACTCTTCTGCTGAAAGAACTGTACCTTAAAACCAAGATTGCTTATACTTCACTATGTCATCTTCCTCATCTAGACACCTCTAAATTAGGAATAGCTGCTGCCCTTAAAACATTATCCTTGTAGGTACCACTTTCAATGTGACCCATAATCAAATGCAAATTGAGACTCAACTGCCTTCCCACTTCCCTCTTGTATTATGGCAGATTTTCACTTTCTTATTTCAATTAACAGCTTACAGCCTTCTAAAATGCATTCTAGCCAACTTCCAAATTGAGACAAGCCATTAGAATAAAAGAAGAAAGAATGGAGTACATAAAAATCGAAATAATAAAACTTTCTGTCTTACTGTGCATAGGAATGACATACCCTCACTAACTCTATTCATCATAGGTGAACTCCTGGACATTGGACTCTGGTAGTTCACAGGTGTCCTCCGAGCATTTGTATCATCATAAATCCCAGGGCTCAGCTGTGATTTGGGAGTTTCATGAAGAGTTGACCTGAGAACAGAGGGACCAGAGCTGACTACGGACGTGTGACGGGACCGCACGGCATCCCCGGTCTTCACATCTTCGTATTTTCCTCGCTCCACCACCTTCACGTTTTCTGGCACCATTTCCAGCTGAGGCATTCCCCGGGGCAGCTTGCTTGGTCCAGTGATTAAAGATTTTACATTGTGTTTGATGGCAGACTGGCCAGAGTTGCTTTCATATTTTATGGGCGTGCCCTGAAGAGGAGAAAAAGTTCAGGTTAAGGTCATGTTGTGGTAAAAATCTCCCACAGCCTGACCTGATTCACTCCTGAGTCTGTAACGGTGTAACAGTGCTTTCTGTATTCACCTGAGATATGGAGCCTTCTATGATTGGCCTGGTCGTCTGCACCATTTCAGGAGTCTTGCGACTCTCTTGGCTTAACAGGTCCTGCCTTGGGATCTCGTGGATGGACCGACCCATTTCCTTTATGGTGGTGACCCCATCGTACGGTTTCCCCTTGGTGATGGCTCCTTCAAACGTCCTGATGGGAGGTGACTCTCTCTTGATCTGTTTGGGGTACTTCAAACCTTCTTCAAAACTTTCTGCTGTTGCTCTTGGTGTGCCTTTTACAGAAAGAATGGTATTAATAGCTGCTAAGTCTCTGTTTTCATAAGCAGAGTAACAACTACGTAGCATAATAGTGGAACTTTGGTTTGCTGTAGTCTGGGGTAAGATACCCTGAAGTCTAAAAAAATCATCACAAAAATAATACTGAACAAATACTCAATATATTACTGAAAACCTCCTGTGTTATTTCAGATGCTGCAATAAAAGAAATAAATGCATCTGCAGAATTGTTAGTGTTCATATATAAAAAAAAGGTGCTAATTACCAAGTATTCATATTAAAAAGTCTATTTTTCAATAAGAAACAAAATGCTATGTTTTAGGTTTGAACACAGCACATCAAAAAGCTGCTGATTTATACTCTGAAAACCTTTCATAAAATAAGCTCCACCTTTAACACAGCTCCCACAGTTAATAAGAGCTTTAAGGTTCAGAAATCCAGATTTCTGCGGATTAATTAACACTCCCCTTTCTAAACCTGCAATACCTCACCTTGCATTATAGAACCAGACAAGACTGTTCTCTCCTTTAGTTCAGCGTGTGGGCTACCCCGAGGCAGCGCTCGGCAGATTAAACCTAAGATTAAAATGAAGGTAATTTAGAGAATTAAACAAGTGTTAAAAAAACCCCAACCTCTAAACCAACAAACCCCCTCCTTCTTACACATTAGAGATGATATCTGCACCCTGGCAGTGCCCAGAGGGCCAAGCCTCAGTATGCCAGGCACTGCAGCAACATGTTATAAACACCTCCCGCCCTAAAAAAACAATCTTTCAGTTCAATTATTTGTGCTATTGCATAGTTGCAAGTTTTAACATATTTAGAAAACAGGAGGTGTTTTTTATAATTAAGCTTAACCTTTGTTTCAAAAGCAGTCACTGCTTTTCTCACACCCCACTTTCCTTGCCTAGAAAGAAAGGTGTGCATGGTGGGAAGTGAAATAAAAAGAAAAAAACACCCCAAAATATACCTCAGCATCCTCCAAATTATCAAAGTTCATAGTGAGTCATTGGGGAAGAGATGAATTTACTGTGCCTACAGTAAGAATCTAAACCAAGCCCTCGAAACACTCATAATTTTACAGTTTGAGGACAGAAAATGTGTCAGTGATGAGACACAGCATAAAAGTACCAGAGCAGCTTCTCAGATGCCAAAAGAGCCCAAAGATGAGCCAAATGCATGAGCAACTTAGAGGCAACACTGAATTTCTGTGTACAGCCTACAAACCTCACACTCACATTGTGCCATCTGATGAACATGTCCACAAAATAGCCTCTAAGGGCTACCCAAAGATGGGACAAAATGCTTTTAAGGAGCAAGACTCCATAGCTGAAGCAGGAAACATTTTCTTGCATTTGTGTTTTTACAAAACAATCAGAAAAGTTATATAATGACCTGCCTTGGCCTCTGTAGGCTTTGTTTGAGTACAGTTTATTAAAACACAACAGCACTAGGGATGCCCTGAAGCAGGATCCTGCAGTTCAAAGAGGTTTCTTGCAGGAATGTAAAAGGTCAGGGCAGTGTGATACCAATATTTAACTAAAGGGTGTGGCAGAGGCTGTGCTGGTGTGACTCTGTTTTGAGCTCGACAGGACCACTGGGACTGTGGAGAGCCAGGGACATGTGTCAGATGTGCTGAGAGCAGGAAGTGCCACCTGAAGTAGCTGCAGTTGCAGTAAAACAGGAAAGAAAACTGGGATCTACTCCAGTCCTTTTTCCAGCACACTCTTAACTGCAGTGTTATTGCACGGATTTGGTCAGCAATGTGATTTAAATCTAACTTCTCTGTTAGTCTGCACCATAAGATAACTCTAAATACTCTTATATCAATGGATAAAAGATAAAACACCTTGGAAGTGGCTCTTTTTACCTTCCAGTGGTGCAGACCCTGGAGACTCCCTCAGTGACATCCCTTGCTTTATATTTCCTTCCATTGTATCATAGGTTCTCTTTAAACCAATTTCATGAGCAGTTCTTGGACTCCTTGTTCCTTCACGGACATTTTTAATAGCTGGCAAAATGTACAACAGCGTGGTCAGGAAATGTGGACAACAAAAAAAAGACACATGAATGTTACATTAATGAGATCACAGGTCATTAATACTTAAACAACACAACTTTAACAAAATATTGTAACATAAATATCAATCTTAAAAAGATGCTCCATAGTTTGTCAAAAAATGTCTTTGTTCAGTTACTCATTTATCAGTATTTCAACTGAAATTGAATTGAAGTTCAAAGTTACATGATACATTTATCTTTATTTTAGTACAGGTCATTTTAAACCTGGTTATTTAACCTTTCACAATAAAAACATTCCATGACAAATAGGAAATAAACGGCAAAGGATTCGTTTAACTATATCTCAAACACATGCATCCACTTGGAAGCAGAAACACTTCAGCTTTGCATTATCAAAGCAGAACCCGACTTTGACCAGGTAGAATATACAAATACTCACCATCATAAGATAAAATATGCCCACTTTTGCCTTCATAAATGACATGGCCCTTGGCTGAGGCCTCCTCTCTGCACTTCTCTGGGCTGCTGTCCTCCGTTGCCAGCCGGGTGATGGTTCCCTTCAGCAGCGCGTCGGCGGCGATGCCGGACTGGGACAGAGCTGGGGTACCCTGTGTTCAAACCCAGCACATCAATCAATTCACATGTTCCGAGTCATTAGAGAACAGGCAGCAGTGAAGGGAAAACACAACAAAACCAAAAAAACTTTTTAGGCCTATAAAACCAATTAATTTAAAGTACAGCTTCAACTTCTGCCCCTATTACAGACACTTAACCTAAATATGGGTAAGGTTATTTCTGTTACATTGTTAAAAAATACAGAAAGAAGAACAGGAAGGACAAGATTACCAGTGCATTTCACAACCTGGAACATTTACCCTATAAATACCATGTGGGGGAAAGATAACATATACCACATACTCAATGGTGCCATTAGGTTTTATTTCTATCCAAAGCAATGAAACCTCCCTTTCTCATCTCAGAGTAGAACTGAGGCAATTGCCTTCTGTCTGCTGGGACCCCAAACCAACCAAAACAGCAGCATTTAAAGTGATAGGACAAAAGGCCTGAATTTCCCTTCTTGGATTCAAATAGCATCTGCACAAGACTGGTTACACTTGGTTTGAATATTTGAACTCAGGTGTGATGCAATTTTCATGAAAGTTGCCTTCAGTTAGGTTTACCAAAGGCTCTGGTAGTATTGAAAATGTTTGCAAACTCATATATATGAAGATGAAATCGTGGTAATGCTGACTTCAGCAGTAGTGGGGTTGGAACATCTGATTGGATTGAAAGTTCTCTTTTCAAGGCATTTCCTACCGCATGACATTAATTTACTTTTTCAGACATGCAAATACATTCACAGTGATAGTCTGAAGATGCTGTTTTGCTACAGCCTTTCCAGCAAAAGGTAAAATACCTGAGTTATGGAGCCCCTCAAAGAAGGAATGGTCTCAACTGAAACTTTATTGGTTGGTGTTCCTCGTGTTATACTTCCCTCCTGTATTGTTGTGGTACCTGATTTGAAATAATAAGACATCCTGATAAATAAGAGAATAAAAAAAATCCACTCCATTTGAAATAATTAAAAATTTTAGTGAGAACTGTTAGTTTACATTAAAATACAGGGGAAATTTCGATTTAACAGCAGGCATTTGAGGCAGTTAGGCTATTTCCTCTTTTAACATAGTCTTTTACAGACTGTAAGTATTTTACAGCATTAATTCATGGTAGTTATTTTCTTTGGATGTATTTGCTCTAGTGAGCAACTTTATTTTCAAAATGGCATGTCTTGTAACAAATATTTTTAAGCGAACCCTGTAGACAGAAGGAGCCAGCTACAAACACACATGCCTTGGAAAACAGGGAAGAGATTAATCCTGTAATCTTATGATACTTATATAATCATAGAATACTTTAAAATAACACTTCAGCAGTTAATTCTCTTGGTTTTCTCAGGCTCTGACAAGAGTTTCTTAATCTGTGTGACTTTCTTTACCTCGCACCACACTTTCATGTTGTGCCCTGACCAGGAGTCCCTCAGGTTGGGAATTCTGGCTTCTGGGTGAGAATTCTTCTTGTTTGATATAGGGCAGGGAAGCTATTGAGGAGAAGAAAAAGTTTGAGGTTTTTTAATTTTCTTTAATTATGGATCATTAAATAGTCTGTGTAAAACACGTCAGCTTTTCCTTCCTCACCAGATTTGGCCGACTCTTGCTGCCTTGGCAGCCCCAGAGATATAGAACCCACTGATGGCTTTGCAGTTTCTTGGGCGTAGGAAGCTTGACTGTGGGATGTTAAATAAGTGCCAGGTGTTCCCTGAAACAACAAATAGATGTTAATTCTTGTTTCTGGAATGAAGATTCACATCTCTCTTTACAGGAGAATGATAAAACTACTATGATCCCATCTGGAAATGCTACAGTACCCCACTGCCACGTCCCAAAGCACAGAGCAACAGGAGTGGAGAGTCTCACTGGTAGTCTGGAGATGCAAGTCACCTAAACTGGATATCCATGCCCTTAAGTGTGAGTAAATGTTCCATTTCTAGAGCTCCTGTAATTCCTGGATTTTTAGAAGTGGCATGTACAGGTAGGTCTTAAGGGTTAATGCTGTGACTCCATAACTGAGTACAAGAAGTTGAAGATTGGAAAAGGGAAAAAAAAAATTGATGTAAGACAGATTTTCAAATAATAATTCTCTTACTTGTGAGATCGAGCCTCCCATGATGAAGGAAGGTTTTTCTGATGGCACACTGGTTTTGGAGGATGGAATGAGTGGTGGTGGTGGTCTGGTGGGTCTGGTTGTGGGCAGGCGAACTCCTTCAGGAATATTGGTTATCACCTGGTGAGGGGCTGGCTGGAGAACTTGAGGAGAAAAATTGTACATTAAACATTGCAGTGTGAACAGAAATAGCACAGTTCAGCTGACAACTTCTGATGGGAATTGCTTCACAATATCCAAAAGCTACTTCAGCTGTATTTACAGCTCTGAAATTCGCTACGTCCAAGATTTAGTTATTTTCCTGTTTTTAAAGAAAGTTCTTATTCTCTACATTGAATGCAACTGAGTCAAGTATAATCTAAGTTTCCCTGATTAGTCTTGTCTTAGCATGACATTATAATCTGAAGGGAAAAGCTTCAATCCAAGCTTCAGAAGTAAGATTTTTCAGTTATTTCACTGTTTTATAAGACATTCAGGCTTTAATACAGAGTGATTACAGTCAGAAACTAATTCCAGGGATAGCAGCTGCTTTCCCTTTTCCTCAACTGCTCCCTTCATAAGAAAGGCCATCCATGAGTATGACAGTGCTTGTATCAAGATGAAAAACTCTTGATGACTCTCTTTGCTGTTCTAATACTTTTCAGACCATCTTATTTGCTTAATAAAATACACGTTATGCAGTTGATGCAACAATAAAGAACAAAAATACAGCCTCACTGGGCTAGAAAAACACCGAGCACCTCTTCACATGCACACAGAGAAAACTATTATTCTTCTATTAATTCACAAAGTGTTTAGAGAATAATTTGATCCTCTAAATCTTTACCTGGAGGGACACTGTAGCGAGCTGCATTCATCTCAGGCTGGGGAGAGGCTTTATTGACTTCTCTTGGAGATAACCTGTAGGGTGATGCTGACCTTGTGGCTGGATTTTGCACTTGTGCTTCCTGTTCTATTCTCTTGACCTCAGCATAAGGCATATAGGCCACTGGTTTTCCTGGGGAGGTCGAAGGTATAAGAAAGAGAAGAACCCTGGGTTAGAAATTGGAGTCAAAAGGTCCAATTCACAGCACAGTTTTAACAAAGGGCCTATTTCAATGCCAGACACACCCATCAGGTACAAACGGTGCAACTAAAAAAAAGTATTAAACTTCATGTGTTCCACCAAACTTCTGTGCCCTGTTTCAGCGCTCAGTGTCCATGTATGTGCTCCATGCAGTAAAATATGCCTTTTAACTCTGCTCATACTCCCACCTTCACCTTAAACTTCTGGAAGGACTCCCCTAGAACAGAATCATCTGCTCCTCTTACCCGCACACTGCACCTTTCTCTGATGGAACAACTCATTTTTGGGTTTGACCCAAATGGAACCAGTCTTCTGCCTTTATATAAAGGGGCTACAAGGTAGCTCTTCAACAGTAAGTGCAGCAGAGGGGGCAGGTTCCTTCCAGCAAGGAGCAGTTCATTATCAGTTCCTTATCACACTAAACCGTCACTCTCCAATGAGGCAGCAGTGTAGCACATGGACACAAACCACGGGGTTATCCCAGCACAGGTGTGGGAACACTGACCTTCCCACTCCACACTGGGGCTCTTGGAGGTGCCACAGGGGCTCACAGCGCTCCGATATTCCATGTCCAGCTGCTCCTGGCGCTGGCGCTGCTCCTCCATCAGGGCTGACTCGTGCATGGCCTTGATGTGCCGCTGGTAGAGCGCGTAACCACTCACTGGGGTGCCCACGGGGACAGAGCAGGGGCTGCAGGAAACCTGGGGACAGCGAGGGGACAATGTCAGGGCCACCCTCGCAGGCACTTCCTGGAGGAGCTGTGGAGTTCAACTTCCCCCTGCAGTCTGGGTGTTTCAAAAGGTCCACACATGGTTTTAAGCTATTGGCTTTATACTTGGTTGTACCTAACCTCCTTTCCCCCTGAAAAATGTGATAATAAAACAAATCATATTTTTCTTCATTTGTTTAATGATTTTTTCCTGCTTTAGTGTTGTGACTAGATCTAGGGGTAACAAACATTCCTTCAAACAGCACTGAAAATCCCCCATACCATAGGTGGGATGACAGCAGCTCGGTGGTGAAGCTGTTGCAGGTCCATCTGCCCTTGTTTTATCGTGGATGATACCAGAATTGACCCAGTGGGATTTAACAATGAGGGCTTTGACTCTCTGCTGAAGATACTAGAAAAAGAGACAGAAGGGAAAAATATCACCAAAAGGACCAAGACTACACATCTTAAAAAATTTACAGGCAAAACTCTTAAATACAAAAAAACCAACATATTTATCAGACTGGACAAAAAGCTAAAAAGTCAGAACCATGTCGTGTTTTGTCCCACAGCACATGTGGTAGAAGAGGCAAGAGATGCTGCTATATTTTCATAATACACAGAAATACCAAAATATGAGCTCTGAGTCTCCCACATGACAACTTTATGTATGCAGTACTCCAACAATGCAACCTTCTTTGAGTGCTTTGGAAAAACACAATGGATAGGAAGGACTACGTGTATTCAGTCCACAGAAAATAAACAGCAGTCTACAACAGAATAATTTCATGTGGAGGGCTAAAACATTTTGGAAACATGATGTTTGAGGAGGCAAGAGAGTGCAGAAACACCAACACCTGCACTCTTCCAAAGCCCACATGCACTCCATGACACTGGATACTTTTGACATTTAAACATCTATCCCTGGCACTGTGTGTATATTAAACCACTGAGAGGGAGGGGGGCATTGGCTCCAGTGCCACGCTGGGGTGACACAGGAACTGCACCAACACAACACTGAAAAGATTTCAAACACCCTCAGTGGTGTCAGCCATTCCCAAAAGAGAAACAGCTCCAAAGATTGTCCATTCAAAGCCCGACTCACCCCTGTCTGTCAGGTTCTCCATCAACCTCCTCATCAGCACTACAGGTGGCACTGGAATCATTATCTGAATGGGATTCTTGTCTGGCTGTAGTAACTTGCTGGGACAGGCTATAGTCCATTTCCTCCGGTTCTGACTTTTCCTTGGGTTTCTCCATCTCTCTCTCTTTGGTATCACTCTCTATTTTCACTTGAATATTCTCTGGTAGCCTCATTTCAGTCTCTACAGGTTCTACTTTGGTATGAACTGGAAGAGTAATCACAGGCTTAGCTTCAGCTGGATGGCTTCTACTGTCCACCTCCATAGGCTCTTCTGCCTCAGTGTTTATTTCTTCCTTGACCTGTGGCTCGGGGTTCTGAGTTTCGGCTGTTGATACACTTTGGGCTGTTAAGGAGGGAGATGTGCTGGTTGCAGGTTTAATGGCAGATTCCTGCTCTGCTGGGGCCTCAGTGGTTACTTTTGGAGCAGCAGTCTCAGATGGAGTTTCTTCAGTCGGTTTAGCAGGTTCTGCTGGAGTTGGAGACGGAGCACTTTCTGTATCAGAACTATTTTCAGCACCTGGGGAAAAAATGTTTTGCCATTAAGATTTAACGTTAATGAAATCTGACAAATTGGGTGCAGTATGGATCCATCAGTTTTAACCAACCCATTGGCAAAACAATTCATTTTGACTTATTATAGAAATGAATAATTGGCCGAATTACACAAACACTGCAACTAAAAAATACCCAACTACTGAAAACCCAACACTTAGTCATATTCTCTCATTCTTTGTCTATGAATTCTACTGCCTTTTGCTCCACAAAAGACAAGCCAAGACTGACTGACATTGAGTGTCTATAAATTAGCAGTTGCAACCAACAAATATACATTAAAAAAACCACAATAAAAAAAACACCACTTGAATTTGCTTCTCTGAAGCTTTACTGAGACTATCAACTACCAAAGGTTACATGCATTTGATTCAACTTGTTTCAACACTCCAGATGACAGCATAATCAAAGCATCACAAAATACTAAGCAGCAACATCTTTAGGCTGCTAAATTCTAAAAATGCTTCATCCCCTCAAGTGAGTTCAAATTGCTGAAATCCAACTGAAAGAGCATTTGAACAACAACATCATGAAGTCGAACACAGCTTTCTGAGCATATCATTAGCACAAAACATAGACTCCTTTCTGTGCACACAGAAGTTTCCTTCCCAGAAAAGTTACCTTCACTGTCTTCTGGGTTCTCTTCTTCATTAGATGCCTCAATATCTTCATCCTCCTGAGCTGACACAGTCGAAGCCACACTCTCACACTGTGACACGTCTCGCTCCTCTCGGGGCCTTCGTGAAGACTGAGAGAGACACAGCATTGACAATGTAGTGAAAAATGACAGTTGTTACTGCCTTTTATTGCATTCCCATTTACCAATCTGAGGTTGAAATGAAGGACAGAGAATCTCTGTTTAGCACAGTCATTCATAAGGGGACACTCTTTCAACTTCAGGCCAACTTTCGCCGCTCCTGACCAAAAACAAGTTTGGGAACAAACCATGGCATGTTTGGGGGACTACAGAACAACTGCAGCAAAAAGCCCAGGATAGCACTGCAGCTTAGAGGATTTCAACACATAGCATTCTACTTTCAATGCCCCCAAACTTTCAGTTCCTGGACTTCTACCACCTCTCCTGCTCTGTTTGGTAAGGTCAGTGCTTGCTGTGTTTCAAGGAGCTGTTGTACATCTACAGCTCCTCATGCACTGGTGAGGAACGTGGCTTTCAGAGCACTGAAGAACTTTCAGGCTCGAGTGTTTTACCTGGTACAAAGCTTTCTGTTCATTTTCAAGCAAGAAGTGGTTACTGTCACAGATCAGTGAGCACCAGCCCCCCTTTCCCGGAGATTCACGTCACAACACAAATACAAGTAGAAAAAGAAATGAGTGGAGATTGCAAAACAGCTTCAGTGAAGCGTGATGGATGACTTCGAAAAGATAAAAGTTTTCCCCTGCAAAATATTCAATGTCCACAGCACTCACCTTCTGTTTGTGCTGTTGGAGGAGACTGTCCAGGTTGTGTCTCCTTTTGTAGTTGAAGTAGAAGTTCTTACACTGAGCTTCACTTTTCGTCCCAACCATTTTGGCAATTGCTGCCCAGTTTCGCCCGTGTTCCACTAGACCTGGTCAAACATAAAAGAACCAATATTTACTATGATCAATAACTCAGCTATCCAAACCCCAAGAAATAGAACAACAGTGCCTATGGGAAGGTAAGATAGGAAGTACTGCTGTCCAAACAGTTCTAAGTAACCCACAGGAAAAGAGTCAAAATGAGTCTCAAAAATAATTTTGTCTGTTAAAGACATTTGCTTTTTCTCTTTTTTCATAAAAAAACCAACAGCAATTTGCAAATTATTCAGCATAGTGCTGGCAAAAGTCAGAGCAAATGTATTCAGTGATTCAATAAATCCTGGAAGTTTTGTAAAGGCAAGTATCCAGAAGGAAGTCAAAGGCTTTACAAGGTCTACCTTTCTTAGCAACTTCCATTTCTTCTTCTGTCCAGCGGGATGTCTCCACAGGCTCGGTAGAAGCTGAAAGAGAAACAAAGACACTGAGCAGAGAAAAGACCAGGATTCATTATCATGGCACCAATTATGCATCCCATAGTCAAGAAATCTGTTTACATTATGGCTGGCTCAGGTCACTGGGGAAAGCTGCTCTTGTCAGAGGGAAGCAGTCAATCTCCATTAAACCAAGCCAGAGATACAGAAGGAACCATCACAATCTCAGCAGAGAAAACTGTTCAAAAGTATTCTGCCTACAAAACTGTGATTAATTGTCTGTCAAGGAAGATTTATAAGTAACTTAGGTGTATTTATCACTAAAATTTTATTTAAAATGTCAGTAATTACCATCAGCTACTAAAAGCAGCAATCCAACATGCTATAAGCCAGTTCAGTGCTGTCTCACTGCTGGAACGGTTATTTATTGGTTAGTGGGTGCCACAAAATCTACTGTTCCTGCATTAACTAAGTCTCCAACTGGATAAATGGACAAAAAGAAAAGAAAACAAAAAAGCCCCAGTAAGTAAAAGCAAGCAGGAAACTAAGTATGATTCAGTGCAAAGTGCTTTTCATTCACTCCTCTGGATTTTGTATCATCCTGTTTAAATTTCTGAACAGCACTGAGCTGCACCAGCCTCCATTTCCTTTCCATAAAATCTGCCATTACACACAGCATGTAACAAAGACCCTGCAACAGCTTCCATTAACAAACCACAAAAGTAGGACACTATAAAGTATCTGATCCACTGAAAAGCTATTTTGGATCTTCCAGAAAACCCTTCAAAAATGGTTTAAAAATAAAACAAAAGAAAACAAATGCAAAACCCACTATTGCTTCAACCTTAAAAAACCAACTGCTTATAAAACCCCACTGTATCAATGGAGCAAGAATGTTTCTCAGAATCTCTGTTGTTTTCAGTTATACAAGAACTGATGTGCCCACTTACTCTGTTCTTTATAGTCAGAACATCAGAGCAACAAAAGAGTTGTTACAAGCTCTAGAAGAGCAGCTGCCTGTAACTACCCAGCTGAAGCATGAGGAGCAACAACTTTTGCCACAGCAGAGCTCCGCAAGAAAAAAAAACAACCTGCCCTGCCATCCTGGATAATTATTTACCAGCCACAAGATATTCTGGTATTTCTGCAGCACCACAAATTAGGTCAGCCTTTTCCAAAATACACTCAGAGACTGCGTCGTCTTTTTTAACCATACCAGCCAAGAAAGTAACATTTTATTTTAAAAAAGCCTCTTGCCATCTAATGCAGAAGCAAACAACAACTTGCCAAGATCTATTTCAGCTTATGAAACTCCCTGAAGTACTCAAATATCAGGCCAATTATTTAACAGCATCCTCTGTGAGCTGCAGCCTGTAAGTGAATCTGTATCACAGGCATCTGGATCTCTGCAGACCCATCATTAACCTGCTCAGGGAGACAAGGGGTTATCACGGAAGGGCTGAACTGCCTTTTCTCCCCTCACATCATTCTAACAGTCAGCTGATTGCACATGCACTATTCATGAAGTTACACTTGTGAAGTTTAACAGTTCCACACAGTCACAAAATTATAAGCAGGGCTAAGAATAAAGCTGGAATATTAAACAGGAAATCAGAAGTGCACTGCATGCCCGGAAACAGCCCCGTGTCAGTGAGGAGCCTATGAGCAGCTGGGTCTCTGGGAGTCCTGTAAATGCTACTCACAAGGTTCTGGTGGGGGTGGCAGAGGTGGTGGTGGTTCTTCAGTGGCTGCAGCTGCAGCAGCGTTTGCTTGTGCAGCTTCATTTGTCATTGATCTGGTGATTCTGCCCTTACGCCGACCTTGGCTGTTGGCGGTTTTTCGGCCCCGAGGAGCTGCCTGCTCCCTTTCCTCTGTTTCCTCTGGTGCAACTTCAGTTTTGTCCTTTTCTTTGGTATTCTCTCTGGGAGTAGGTAAAATATAATTCAGTCACATTCAGAGAGCCATTGTGGGCAGACATTCCTGAATATCAATGTACAAAAAACCCCTAAACCCCACAAATAAAACTCCATGAACCCAAAAGAAGCCTTTAGTGAAACAGAATTCACTTCCTGCCCACAACTTCCAGTTGCTAGAGAGTAACACAGACACATGATATTGTCAGCTTCAAAGAAAATATGAACACTGTGCTAGAACATAAGAGAAAAGCCCAAACTAACAAGATATGGAAATTATTACATGTCCAAAAAAATAACCCCATTGCTTTTTCCACTGGTCTGATTGGCTCAGCAAGACAGAGAAATTTGTATGTCCAAAAAAATTATTTAATACACAAAAGAAACAGTTTTCAGTCCAGATTTCACTGTCAGGCTAAATCCTGTTCTGATCTTTGCCAAAACCTGCCATCTAGGGTGAATTAATGCATTTCAGTATGTATACACTTACTTAGATTCCTCCTTCTCATCCTTCTCCTCCTCATCTTTCTTTTCCTCCTCTTTTTTCTCTGATTTGTCTGATTTTTCCTCTTCTACCTTTTCTTCTACCTTTTCTTCTTGAGAAGGACGAGCAATCTGTTGCTGAAATGAAATGGGATTTAGATGATAACCTGATCACACAAAGGTGCAGCATCTTGTCCTCAGAGCAGCACAAACACTGATGCTGCCTTACTTCCCACTTGATAATATTTTAAGTTACAGGCACTGCACAGTGGTCAGCATAAGAATAGAATATCTCTGCCTTATATCTTATAAATCCCATGGAAGCAAAGGAGGTTTCTGCAGCATGAGTGTGGATTGTGTACAATCACACACTGGCTGCTGCGTGCCCCACTAAAAATGAACAGCTATGTTTTAAAAGTGCTGAGGGAGGTCTGACCCGCGTAGTGAGAGTGTTGCTCCTCTCAAATTTTATTTTTAACTTCGTGCATTTTGTAGTGAAACATGATCTTACAACTGGGGAGCAGGTCTTGTAGCATGAAAGTTACGACCAACTCCAAGTCGCCTTCTCAAAACTGCCGTTAGTATTTAAGAAACGTAATTGTTAAAAAAATTTGGTTAGGAATTTAAGACTTACATTTCCAGTGAGTTTACAGAAAGAATTATTAAAAAAATATCTTTTTTTTTTTTCTTTACCGAAATGACAGTTTTACAAGCACAGTAAACACTGTGCTTGTCTCAAACAGATACCCAGAGTACACCTGGCAATTCATGGAAACACAAGGACAGAGAACTACAAGACAATGACAGAGAATTACAAGATTGCTGTTCTAGCACTTCATGAACTCGGATTTTACAATCTACTGAAAAATTCCTCAAAATAGGCTTTTGTTTTTCACAGAGGAAGGAACCTCCCTAGGAGTGCAGCAGCAGGTGTCACTGTTTCACTAACAAAACTGAGGCTGGAAATAGTCAAAAAACTGACTTGGTTTTGACATTTTAATAATGTGAACTGGAGCAGAAACCCTAAACACTGACCACTATCATCTTACTGCAAATTATTAGCAATTAAGGTGCTGATTATTGATTATGCAAAGATGTCAGAGCAAGATGTCAGAGACATGCTAATATAAATTATTTCCACCTTGCTAGATAAATTGACCTGAAAAGCAAGGAGTTAAAACTGCATTTAAAAAAAAAGAATTTAAAGAACATTATTTTACATCTAATCTATTTAGAAAACAGTTGTTGAAAATCCTGTTCTTACCTGGCCAACTCAACATCACTTGGTTCTCTGTTTCCCACTAATTTTATTTAAGCTGCATAATCAATGCATAAACACAAACCTTAAAGGAGTCGAAGCCCCGGTCAGCGACGTTCCTGCACATTCATCTGCTGATTAAAACTTTTACTGTCCACACAAGGGGATGGGCTTGAGCTCAGGGCACGGCTTAAAAGGACAAAACCCACCCCAGCAGCGACATCACAGAGCTCTTTAGCAGAAGCTGCCTGACCCAGCAACGTGCTTATTCCAGGAAATTGTGTCATTCTGCCACTTAAGCTGCCTGCAGCAGTGCTGCCCCTCTCACACAGCACCTTCTAATCTCCCTGGAGTCACCAGAGGTGATCCCCGTCACACACAGGCGGCGAATTTCTGTCTGCTCACATCACTGGCCTCCCACCTGCTGCCCGGCCACAGGCTCCAGCCACACACACTGCAGGGACACAGCCAGCCCTGACCACTGCGTGGCCACCAAATTAATTTAAAATTTCACTTAAAGAAACCTTCTTTCAGTGAGTTGTTTGAGGAATTCTCCGTAATCACAGAATCACAGGACGGTTTGGGTTTGAAGGGACCTTAAAGATCATCTAATTCCAAACTCCCTGCCAGGGGTAGGGACGCCTCCCACCAGATCAGGTTGCTCCAAGCCCTGTCCTGAACACTTCCAGAGATGGGGAAGTGAAAGCAACATACAGCCATGGCTTTCTCTCAATTCTGTGTTAAAAACTTGCTCTACATTTGACAAGCTTTGGCTTAAGGCACATTTTTTCAGTTGCCTCTGTGACAGTCTGGAACAGCTTAGGCAGCATTCTATAAAAAGCCCTTTCTAGACCTATTTGAGGACAAACACACATCAGAATTTTATTAGCTTTGCATCTCTTCACTTCACATCCTTGATCCAGCACTCAGCTTCTCTCCAGTGAAAGCCCCCACACTGAAACCTGAGCCAAGTTGTGCTCACTGCATTCTCAGAAGGACTTCAACGTCGTTACCATGATTAATATCTCCTCCACTGCAATATTCCACTTGCTTGCCTTCTAATTTACAAAAATATATGAACTATTAAGAGTTTAAGCTGAAGCACCTGTTATTGGCCTAAGTCCATCCTGGAGCACCTCATAAATCTTACATGACTTGTGTTTGCCAATCAGCAAGAAAGTTTCAAGTTGCCACTGAGAGATATGAAAAATATCAGCTTCAAACAAAGCTGGGGCACGGGAGGGGGAAGGGGTGAGCTGCTTTCTGCAACGCTAAGATAAAAGTCCTGGCAAGCCAGGCAGTTCAACCCTCTCAAGTTCTTTTTTACTAGCTGTTACAGATGTTGCTAATTAATCATTAATAAAATTATAAATACAAATATGATTTTTGGCACCATGTAGTTCCTTACTATTAACATGCTAACTGCAATACTTCTGAATTTAAACTTCCAGAAGCAGTAAAATTTCCCTTTCAGAGCGCTGAGAGTATTTCCTTGAGGTGGCAAGTCCAGCTCAACCCTCTCCAGAGCTAAAAACCTGGCACTTACTTGCATCCTTAACAGAGCACACATTAAGCCTGGCCAGCAGTTGCCCAAAGTTTAGGGATCTGCTGTAGCACTTAATGTGGATCAACAACCAGCAATTACAAAGTACAACTCTGCTACAATTCCAAGAGCAAGTAATCTGAGCTGGACAAACCTTCAGTGTTCCAACTGATGTATTCAGTTACTCACATATAAATCAGCACTCACAGGAGCAGTCACAAAGTCAGGCAGAGCACCTTGGGCTGAGTTCATCAAGCAAATCCATGCCCCTGTGTCTAAAGCTGGAATTAAAATGTTTCTGGTCTGTATATATTATCCAAGGAAAGCAACCATTTATGGATTGAAAAGTCCATCCAAATTTTGAATTCTAGCAGTTCCAATATTCTGAAGTTTAACAACATGGAAAAGACATTTAAATATACAGTAATGACTTTCTAAATATCTCAGAATCTCCAGTTCCACTGCCCTACAGCTGAGCCAGTTCTGTCTCCTCACCCCTTAGAACAGCACCCAGCAAAGACACCCCTCAACATGTGACACTTCCTATGATCACACCAACCTCATTTTATAATGGCACAAGAAACTGAGCCACTCCAAATGGCAGCATTACCTCTGTTCAGTGTCCACAGTGATTGTCCATATCTGAACAATCCTGTTTATTTCCATCTTCTTTTCATTTGCCACACATCCAGATTTTAACTGCAATCCTTCCCCAATCACTACTCCAACAACAATACCCTTTCCCATTAGGAAGCATTATCAGGCTTAGAAATTCTAACAGAAATCCTGGCAAAATACAGGTTATTTCCAGTAATTTCTCCCATCAGAGCAGAAGCTCTATGAAATCCTGTGCACAATGACAACAACTTTATCCTAAGCAATGCATCATTTGTGGGGTACAGACAAGGTACTGTCCCACAACAGGACTTTTTTGGTAGAACACCAGCCCATAATTCAAAAGGTTTAAGTACAACAGCACCACAGAAGCACAACCTGAGGTCTGTTTCTACTGAATGGGATCCACTCATCAGCTGAAGCTGCTTGCAGCAGTTTTCTATTAAAAAAATACATTTACTGGGACTCCTGGAAAACTTTCAATATTTGTGTATTTCAGTGCAATATTTACTGCATTTACTGTTCTGCAGAGCGGATTTGTGCAGTCCCAAAGTTTCAGGGTTATTTTGTTTTCCAGTTCCCACATTAACCCTGGTAGCCCAGCACATGTATTTATCAGCTTTTGGTATATAAAATGCTGTTCTTTTCCTCTCCAAAGAAACACTTCCTGAATCAGCAGGTTTTTTTTTCACAGGCATTAAATTGGACTCTTTCTTCTCTCTCTGAAGTTCCAGTTTGACTTTGAGCCTGACCACCAAATAAAGACCACTATTAATTTCTGCTTTTTGACAAACACTGACATTATGAACTGATTATACATTTTCCACTGCAAGTCACATGCTAAACCTAATTTCTCTTGGCTCCAACATAAGATTTAATGATGGATTCAATCTCCATGTCTGTGGTGGGTCCTCAAAGAAAATGAACTGTCATATTAAAACAAGTAATAGATGTGCAAAGGAAGAAGGTATTTCACAGAATTAAAACCAAACTAACCAACAACACCCTTGAGATCAGGATCACTTAAATTTTAAAAGGGCAAGTATGCAACAAAGGAAAAATAATTATTTCCCCCCCATGCTTATAATATGTTGCTATTTCAGATAACAAAACTGTTTTAAATATGAAGCAATAAAATAACAATACCCAAGTGATTAATAAATTCAAGGTACCTGGTTTCTTCCTCTGCGTTTGCCATAATTCCTTCGCACAAGGGCTTTATAATTTTCATTTTTCTTGGTCAAATAATAATATAATACACAGTCGGGAACATTCTGAAGTGAAAAAGCAGGGGGAAAAAGGGTTTACTCCTACTGAAAAGATAAGATTTGAGTTTTTAACTTCTCTGAACACTCAAAACTATTCAGCCCCCAGACTAAAACAAAAAAGCTTCTATTTATTACAATAGGTGTACATATTCGAGGTTCTGCTGTATGTCTTAACAAATCCTTAATCTCCAGTACTTCTTACATCAATTCTACAAAATCAAGTTCTAAAGACTAAAATAAGACTGAGCTGGCAATGGGATCCCCCTGACCTGGAAGGTGGTGGGAAGGTTTCTCTGGGTCAGCACAGCAGCTCAGCAGAGGCAATGCTGTTCTTATCTATGTGGAAATAATTAAAGCTCACCTGCTTCAACAAGCAAATATCCAAACTAAATGAGGTGCCATTGTCTTTTATCCTTGCCAATTGTGTCATTTCAATAATTTCTGTTGGCACACACTGATTGTGTTACTGATCAAGTATTATAAAATTCTGTCAAAGTGATAACTTTTTTGGACTTAGTTTTTTTTTTCCAAGAAGAGAAAATGATGCTGGGGTAAGTGACTTACATTTGGAAAGTTAGGGATCCCACCCTAGGCTATATTTATATTAAAAAATGCCTTACCTTTCGTTCCAAGTAGGAAGCAATTAGACCAAAGTTCTTGGGATGTTGGACAAACCTTTTACAAATCAGAAATTATTTCAGTTTAACAACATAATCCATAATCAAACAAGCAAAACAATCTTGCAAACAATCTGTTCCATCAGCACGCCCTTGATTTACATGAGCGAAATTAGTCTAAAAAGCCCAGTTTTCAAATTGTGCAAATTTAGAACTAAGCACTCAAAATTACCTGATAAATTTATGATGTGATAAAATGAGATCATAGCTCTATTCTTCTCATTTTACTGAAGTAACTAAAGGAACTAAGGTCCTTTTGAGAGAATTTTGTATTTAAGGACTAAATGCATGTGAGCATACTCAGTTGAAAAATAAGTCTAAAACTTTTGCAACATTTTTTACAGCCAGCTAAGAACATTATCAAATATTATTGCACAAAAGCTTCAGCATTCCTGATTTAGCTTTACGGGATCGGGCATTTAACTGTCATTTCAATGTAATAAAAAGAAAAGATAAGAAAGGCCATTACTTTTCCTTAAAAATCTCTTTCTCGTGGTCTGTCCAGACGTTCATGAACTGCCTGTCTTTATAAACTTTCATGGGATCCTCCATCAGCCCATTCATGTTAATGAACTTCACCCGTCTCTGCTCCGCGTCGAACATCATGGGAGGGATGACCGAGAGCTGACGCATTTGCTTCTCGTTATTCTACAGAACAAAAGGAAAAGTAAAGGACACACAAAGTGTTGCTGCTGCTGTTAACAGTTCTTGAATTACACAGCTCCTAAAGCTCCACATTCACAGTCAGCTTGGAACTACTTTTTGTCCACGTCTTAATTCTTGCAGAATTTGTCACTATCCCAGTGAACATTTATGGTCAGCCAAAGGAAGCAGCGTCACAACTGATGAAAAACCAAAATGATGGGGGGTTTGAGAGAAGGAAGAGTTTTCACATGTTTGTTACAGCTGTAAAAAACTAGGCTGCAGCAAGCCTGCAATGAACAGCCACATGAGAAAAATCTAGGGCAGATACAATTAGAAAGCAAAACCCTCAAAAGAAAAGTATTTGTAAGACCTGCTTCAAGCCACACTTCACACATATTCTCTTAAAGAGAGAAGAGTTTTCTCTTATCAAAGAAACAAACCCTTTACAAGAGGCCTTTCACTGCCAGTGAAAGGATATTTATTGGCTGTGCTTCTACAGCAAAGTACAGCCACCAGCCTCACCTCCTGCTCAGAGAGTCCATCGATGATTTCTGAAATCTCATGTTCACTTCTAGCAATTGTTGCTGAAAGGCCAGCCCCTCTTTGGCCAACTCTGGAATGAGGGGAAAACAGAAGGAAAAAGGATAAAATGGGAATTAGCTCTATCTGCAGGTTTTGTACACCACAACAACCTTCAAAATTCCTTATAATGCTGTTACCAGTCTCTCAAACCAGTTAGGACTGGTCTCTCTTAAGGAGAGTCAGAGCACAAACTGTCGTGTCCTGCTTGGTTTTACAGCGAGTTTGCAAAGCTCAGCAGAAAGGGCACAGAAAAAGGTGTTACCACCAATTCCACGGCAAAGTAAGTGCTCCAGATAAATGAATTTGCTTCTGCTGAGCATGAGAAATGTTCATCAGTGGCATAGAAATTATCACCTTTAATTAGTACAACTGATAGACCTTGAAAGAGCCTTTTTTTTTTTTAAGAAAACCACACTGAATTTGTCTTTTATCAATTTGGTCAAGTTACTAATACAGCACTGAGACTTGTTACAAAAGAAAATTTTCCACTTTTGAATTGACGAGGAGAGCTGTAATTTGGAAGAATTTTCCAGCTTGTGATCTTTACCCTTAGGAACATCATAATAATATACCACAGCATGTGGGTCAAAAAGCATTTCAGAGGTAAAAATCACTACTAAATGGAGAGACAAAATACCTCAAAGATTTTACTGAATTAATCCATTTGCACAAAATCTGAGGAAAAAAACCCTTAGTATTCACATAGCCATAGTATTACAGCACAGCTACAGACAAAGAGGCCATTACATTAGAGAATGTAAATACCATGTAAAGAGATGACCCCATCCCCAATAGTTTGCAATTACAAAGACATGATACATTCTTAAAGTGAAAGCTTCTTATGTATGAGTGCTGTTCCCATTCTAACAGTTTATTTTCTTCTTTTCTTGATTCCACAAAACCTTGCAGCCTTCACAATGTATTGCCAACTCTCTGCTTTCCCCATGTTTTATGAAAAGACGTGATGCAGACAGATGGTTACAAGAGATGAGATTAAATCTTTATGGGGCTTGAACTCTCAAAGGTGTATTGAAATTATTTCGAACATCGGATAAACAGATTTCAACACAACTGAATCAAACTTGACCTAATTCTAATTTAAATCTTATCTATCTACCTACAGTACTGCAAAGTGAACTCTCAAATGAACTGCACTTCATTCCTTTTAAGATTCCTTGTAGCTTCCATCTAACGAATGTCTGATAGATTAAAATTAAATAATAGGGCCTTAATTGTCACACCTTGAATATTTTAAAACGCAAAAATGTCTGGAATAAAATTATCTGGCAAGTACAACAAAAGATCAGTCAAATTGTTAATTAAGAAGATAAATGGTTTTTGAGTGTGGAGGCTAATGGATACAGGGATCATGAAACACAGGAGTAACATAGACACCCAGTGACAGAAAAACACCAGTATAAATTAGGGTGTGTGCCCAAAATGAACAGGCTTATGTGAAGCTGATGCTCCAATTGTCTTCAGAACCCCACAAACCCCTTTTTGAGCAGTTTAACTCTCCTCATCTCACTGACACCACAACCTAAGCAGCCTTTGCTAATTGGCTCTTTTCCTGTGTTCCTTTTGGAAAACACGGGGTTTGAAGGCAGCTCTGAAAAGGGAGATGGAAAAGGAACCACGTGGACATCACCACAGCAGCCTGAGAGGACACCAAGGGATGAGACTGGCACTGCTGGCACAGCTGGAGGGGAGGGACAGGAAAGGGGACATATGACAGTGGATAGATAAAGTCATGGAGATCTTTAGGATGGGAAGCGAAACATGAGCTCAGTGCCATGGAAACACAGTGAACAAATGGAAGAACGTTTCACTTTATGACACACTAATAATCTTTTTAAAGCAAGAAGGTGAAGAACATAAAACTTAATCATTAAGATTAACCAATTTTATTATAAATAATTTTAAAACTTAAGACTGAAGAGATATTTTGCAGGAATATTTCAAATCTCCAGTAATACCTTTGGAATCTTTCCTGCTGTTCTCTCTGCTTCCGGATTTCTGGGAATTGTTTCTCATAGTACTCCCGTGTTTTGCTCTCCTTGGCTTTCCTGCGTGGATTGTTTTCTATCCTGTCTACTTTCTTCTCCCATGCCTCCATCAGCTGATCATAACGTTGACAGATTTTCTGTTCCTGTTAAATTCCAAAAGTAAACCTTGAACTAAGGAAAATACACCAAGTGATCAGTACATGTCACATGGGCAGGCTCCTGGAACGCACAGATTTTTCCAGCTCTAGTCCCTTCCATTTTGGAGATGACTTATACCAAATTTTCAGCACAGAGAAGGTGAGGAAGTGGGATATAAAAATGTAGATTTTGAATATTATACGCTATTTCTTTGCTTTACACATCCCAGTGGTATTTGGTAATTGTCATTACTGCCTTCCAGAAATATCCCACCTTCTGGTACATCACTTGTTTTAGCCTGAGGTCTTATTTTTCTAACCAATACATTTGGGAATGCGAGACAAGGGTCCAGACAGAAAACCAGACACACGCTCCTTTTAGAAAATCATGGTGCTCTTACCCGTTGTTTTCTTGCATGGTTCCTTCTTTTAAAGAATAGGATCAGCTTTTTCCTCATCACCTGGTTTCTGGGAAACAAAATTAGGGGAAAAAAGTGAACTACATTAAGAATCAGGCACTTCAAAACTACTCAAAACCCATCTCAATCCTAAAGGCCAGATTTTTATTATGAATAACAGTTTCAGGGTAAAAAACAGGGAAAATTCCTAATGAAGTCGAGATACATAAATCACCTAAAATTGTATTTTTTCAGAGAGGAGATTCTTGAAGATGGCTGGAATAAGCAATTGAGACACAAAAGGTTCCAATTTCAAGGCAGGTGCTCTCCTTTCCCACAAGAGAGATAATATGCTAAAATGAGAAAATTTGGTTTAAGCTATTGTGCTTTTAGGGGGGAAAAAGTCTTTGCAATTCAGCCCTAAACTTAAGTTTTCCAATACATTATTCAAGAAATAAGTACTTTGGAACTGCTATATGAATCTATTTGATGGAGTGGAGCAAGAATTACTTTTTTTTAAGAGAAGTTTTTAAAGGACAGCCAACTTCAGTTTTATTATTTATTTTTATCTTTAAATGAAGATGGAAAGCCAGGGCTTCCCTCTGCCTTCAGCACTTATAATGCACATCTTGCAGAGCTCTTTTACAACAAAGAAATCAGAAAGTTACATGAACTGGAAGATTTTAATTATGGTTAAAACTCACACATCCTATCTGGAAATGACAGCAATGAAAAATGTGAGGGAATGTTTAAATCCAGATGCCCTGAATGGGACAATGACAGGGTATTAAAGCACTCACGTTTTGATGTTTTCATGGTAGACCTTGGTGTCTGATGGTTGGTTGTAAAGTGGCTGCAATTTTGGATGAGAAAGGAACACTTAGCACTTTGCAATGCATGGAACTCTAAAAGTATATGCAACACATTTAACAATATTTTAGTATTCTGGCAACAGTGCACTTAATCTGAGATGCAGCAGAGCTGAAGGGACTACAAGATATTCAGCACAAAGCATAGATTTCATTACTTAAAATTAGATTGTAACTACTTCTGTATATAACAGTACTTCATTTCTTCATACTTCAAACTGTTCTCTCAAACAGATCCAAATCTATTTTAAAAATCACACTTATGTGGCCAATGAACTCATTCAAGGCCCAACTCACCAGTGCATTTAAACAAACATTTCGTCTGTACATAATCACAGAATGACAGCTGTTCAGCCCAACAGAATTAGAGCAACTGGCAACACAGAAAGTAGAACAAAAGAAAAAAAAAAAACATAATTCCACAACTTACCAATTCAACTTTTGGACCAAGACCTTCAAAAATCTTGTGAGCTTCTTCTGCTTTTTTCTGCAAATAAGATTTTTTTGGTATAGTCTGAGTGTATCTTCTGAAGTTCATGTCAAATGTGGATCTGAACTCTGTGTTCTCTGCTAAACCCCTGCCTGACCACGTGAGATCCTTCTTAACCTACTTCTGCAATGTTGCCTCAGCAAATAAAGAAACCTGTACTTGAATTGTGCAGTTACGACTCTGATCTCCAAGTTTGGAAGCTGATAGAGCATAAAAGCAGAAACTGACCTCTGCAGTTCAAAACCAAAATTTAGTAAGTAATACTGCAAATAATTACAAGGAGGAAGAAAAGGTGTCCAATAAAATGAAGTATAATTAGCTTTGAAAAATGGAATGAAGGAACTAAAATTCTCCAATTGCCAAATCTGGGAGTGTGAATCCATGTGTACATAAACACACAAAGTGTGTCAAACGTCCTTCATTCACACTAAGTGAAGATGACAAAATAATTCTGGCCCTTCCTTGCATGGAATGCTTGGGACACAGTTCTACTGTACAAAATCTAATATTGTTTGGCAGGAGTTTTTTTACCTCCTCAAATTAAAAAAAAATAGTCTATTGTCATAGAAGTTAGCTGTTCCTCTAAACTACAGAATAAAATTGGGAAATTAAACAAACATATACCACTCTCATGGAAGATCACAATACTTTCAAAACCCCCAGATATCTGACTCCCTTATCTCAAACTACCATGGGAAAAAAAGGCAGGAAGCATTTTTGTTATTACTGTTGGCAGTATTACTGAGCTCCTGGACTTCTCACCACTTAAACAACACAAGCTCATAATTCACCAATATATTACTTCTTCATATCTATTCATTTACCCAAATCTTAAGTGCCAGAAGTCAGCGTTTATAAAGAAGGCACAAAATCCTACAACATTTGCAGGTTTTTTCCCTTCAGCTCATTTAAAAGTAGAGTCTTCAGCCAAGTTTGTCAGCTCCTGTGAGGAATAGGGAATTCAAGATGAATTTCTGAGGCATTTTTCATATCACACACTTAAAAGGATATATATGTGTGTGTTTATATATATCTATAATTCATGCATCTCAGCACAAGGGTCTAAGGATGAGACCCACAGCTCAGACTGCTTGCAAGATAGAAGGAAGATTCCTCTGATCGAGAATAAAAATGTCATAAAAATGTCTTTCATTTAAAGAAGCAACTGAATAGTAAGAGAGGGGTGGGCAAATCAGTAAAACAGAAGGAAAATTTGCCCCATGGAAGTAAATGAAGACCTAATGAATGTCAGCACCGTGGGTCAGTGAGAGCCCCCTCGGTGAGGGGCAGAGGACACTCACCCGATTCTCATCGTAAATGATCTGGACAATGCTGCGGTGCTTCTGTTCCACGGGAGGAGGGGACACCGGCCTCTCAGGCTCGGGAGGCTTAGCAGCTTCTTCTTCAAGTTGTTGCTAAGAGACCAAAGAAAGAAAATCAGCCATCCATGTTCCCCCCCACCAGTAATTAGTCACCAGAGATAAAATACGCAGCTGATCAGTCAGCACTGCCTCTTATTTTGCTTTGCGCTGACAAGGAATGAATGAAACGGTTTTAATGCCCACAGGGACAATAACAAGACTATTTTTTGTACTATTGGTAACCCAAATTACCTGTTTACAAGACTCACCTGCCTTGAATCAGACTTATTTCAGCTTGACAGCTAGAGCCACTGTCACTTTGTAATTTATCATTATTTAACTTTTGTTTAAAGCATCAGCTTTGGAGAACAGTTACATCAGAGCTGCCTTCCTGCACTGTAGATGCTCAAATGTCACCATTACTGCTGTCTTATGGTTTCAAAAGGTACAAAAGTCCTTCTAGCACTTGCACAGAGAACATCATTCTAAAGGTACTTCACAGCAAAAATAAACCACTCCACGTGCATTAAAGTTCCAAGACTGTTACAACACCAAACAAGCAAAAAAAAATAAAAATACCAAAAGCAAAAAAACCCACCCTGTAATCCTTTCCTAGCTACTACACTGCTGTGATTTACTTTCACATCAAATACATCTGCTTCAGTGACATCTTCATTTTTTAAATATCCTTCACCATGCCTGCCACAAACATACAGCAAAGAACTTCTGACACCAGGGATCCATCCTGCCTTACAGTCCCGGCTAGAATGTGCTACATTGCTGTGCAAGAATTCCCTACAATTTTAGCAGAATACCACAAGACATGGGCTCAATTATTTCAACAGCACTTTGTAGGTTTTTTTTTCAAGTCAAATCACATACAAATGTACACAAATGACCCTTCATACATGAGATGCACAGTACTTGCTGAATTTGTGGAAAAGTGCACAGAGAGATAAGCATCATTAACACACAAACATGTACTCAGTGACATCCTTTTTTGTTTTTCTGCTGGAGGTCACTTTACAGATCATTAAAATTCAGACGTAATTAAATGCTTCCAGACCATAAAAACACACAGCTCCTGAGAGTTGTCTGCATGTTATCCTGGACCTACAAGTTAACAAATCCTACAGTGTAACTCTCATTTCCTCCAGAGTTCCAACTGAAAAAGAGTAAAGCTGGCACGTTTTCTATCTGGATCTTTGAAAGGCAGAAAAGGAAAAGGAAACAAGGACTTTGTTTTTGTCAATGACTAACAGATGCCTCGACTGAAGGATGGGTTTACTTGGCCACAACAGCTACTGGGAAAGCAACATCTTCTGCCAGCAAACACTTCCTTTGCTTCCAGTGGCTGAAGTGCAGCTCTCTGATGCAAAGCATAGTCACGACCATACAAAAAAAGTCATATTTCCTCCTTTATTTCTCTGCTCTCTGTGTTTATTCACACCCCTCCTACTGCACTTTCCCCCAAGGCTGACCTTAGCTCCAGATGTTGGGATCTCTTGCCCTTGGGAAAGCAGATGATCCAGGGACTTTTGTACAAGCTCTGGTTTTGGAGATGCATGCAAGGGATTCTCCCCTTGCACAGACTGCGAAAGATGATCCTGCCCTCAGCCAGCAAGCAGCTCTGAAGCTGAAATTACAGTCACAGTGCCCTTGTTTCACAGCAGTTTCAAATATAAACCCATCTACTGCTGCTGTTCCTATGTGGCTTTCTCCTACTTTCGAAAATGTTTAAAACTACGTGATGTCCAACTCATTTAAAATAAAATCATACACATAACCTTTCCTTTTTAACTTCTTTATCTGGTTCATGTAATCAAAATAATTCACCACCACCAAATGAAGTTTTTCCACACCTCTTTCACTGGCAGAAAACAAGAGCAGTGTCTGCTATGCTTACTTGCTTTTTCTTCAGTTTCAGGATTTGCTGTTCCACTTTCGCAATTTCGCGATCTACGCGGTCCATGCTCTGTATCAATTCTTCCTTTGACAGCTTGGAAGGTGAAGCATTTTGGTCCTCCCCACAAGGCTGACCAGAAATTGGAGAAGATGGTCCCTCATGCTTTCCTCCAAAAGCTGGGTCCTTCCATGGGGACAGGAGATGGCGGGGGAGATAGAAATCAGTCATAACATGGGAATGAGTGCTCAGTAACCAAACACCCAGGAATTAAAAACAACCTCCAGTTATCTATATACCTGTTGAGATGTCAATTAAAGTTTTAATAATGCTCTAAATCTTCTAGAATTAACTGACAGCCTATTTGTGATACTGTAATTTCAAAGTCCACCTTTCAAAAAAACACCATACTGCAATATTAACCTTGAAAGCAAAGTAAGACCAAAATGCCTCCCTTTTAAAATTACATCTTCATAAATGTAAACAGTAACTTTTATTTTTAAAGGAAGGGTTACTTAAGAGCCACTCCTCAATACTCTGCACCTACACTGAGGAGGATATTCTTGAAGATAATCATGACCAGCCTGATAAAGCACATCAGGAGTTAGCTGTGGTTATAAATGTGAAGTTCTCTTGAATTTAGCTCTAATATTCAATATCTACAATAGAAAATACCCACTCCAAACTAGATTGCCCTAGATTTAGCCAAAATGAGACAGTGACAAGTATAATTAGTGTTATGTAAATAAGCAGATTCATTTCAAATGCTTAAAAGGGAAAAGGGGGCGGAAGGAAGTACTTTGACTATTCAATACCAATGTTAATTACAGGAAAAAATGGACTTGCATGCATTTGCCAGCAGCTTTCAATTGAAAAGCAGAAATATTTCATGCACTATGCTATAATCATTTTACAACTGAGGTTTGAGTGACTTAAGAGAGTAGTGGCAACTCAGAATTCCAGTCTATTTACTGTGTTTGAGTCAGACTGTGTAAGAGAGTAACACTGACTCATGATCACAGCTTCTGATAATGTGTAAAAGTAAATTTTTGGGATTAAAGAAAGAACCCAAACAAACAAAAAAATTACCTAACAGAAAAAGTTCGATTAGCTCACTGCAACACAGGAACTTAGACCTTCAGCACTGTAACAGAAAATGGCTTTACCTTCTTAATATCTGCAGATCTCAACCCTTCCTGCAGAGGATGTACTAAAGGCAAGACAGTGGCTGCACTGACACGCTGGAAATGGGAATCAGACACTTGTTCAAGACGTGGTCGCTTAGATTCCAGTGAATCATGATCTGTCTGAGATGGACCTGGATGAAACTGCTGCTCATATCCAGTTCTCCTTTCCTGAGGCCTATACAGAAGAGATAAACTATTAAAATGTATATTTTTGATACAAGAAAAATTCTCAACACTTTTCAATTTCAAAGGAGATGCAATTTGGCGAAGCTCCTTCTAAACAGTAAAGCAGATAAATATGTTCAAGTACGATCTTTAAAAATACAACAGTTAAAATCCATTGGAAAAGAGAAAGTGAACTTGAATCTCAAATTAAAGGCTCTCCTATCATTACACAACCTTAAAGAAACTCAGCAGTGCTACAAGGATATCGTTCAAATCAAAGCTCTGATTCAAATTATAAACACACCAAAAATCCATAAGAAAAACACAGTACTATATTCCACTGCAGATGGCCACAACAGCTCCATTATTTTATTTTTGCAGCCAAATAATTTTTAAATATACACAGAATGCTTGAGATGAGCCATGAGTCTGTTTGGACCTTGATCTCTACCAAAATGCTACTCTGTGACGGAAGCAATCATTGATTCAATCCATGAGTCATTTAAAGACTCCTCCTTCTCAGAAAAATGCTCAACAGTTATCACTTGCTGCTTCGCACTGCAGTGCACAGGATGTCCATAAAAGACCCTCATATGCTTCAACATCTTCCTATGAAGTGCCACTGAAGAGATGACAGCAGCAGTTTCCTGCAGTTTGCCGGAACTACCAAATAAGCTTCTACAAATTTACAGTCTATGGGGGGTGATTTACTACTGCTATAAACTCAATTTTGAGAACTCTAAAAGCTGCTGTGATTCTCAGCATTAAAACAGAGCCTTACTGACATTCTGCTGACACAAGATGAAGGCAATATGGAAGTCCCAGATTTCACTATCATCAAGTTATTTCTGGGAATATCCTAATGAGATTTTTAAGCCAGACCAGTATTTACATAACATTCATCATGGGTATTTGTTCAGAACCAGATCGGTCAGTTATAGCCAAAATAAACCTCCAGCACTAATCCTGCATATAAAGTTGCTCCTAGCAGATATATTCACTAAGAGTCCGAGGCAAAAAAAGGTTTTTACAAGCAGTGAGTGCAAGAAAAGAAGAGGTTGCTACAGGCACTAACACTTGCTTATGACTGTACACCAGCAGCCTAACACACTAAAGAATTGAGTGCACAAATCATATTTTAATCTCTCCCCTAAACAGAAGCATGTTCCTGCTAACTTACTACAATCCAGTTAATATTATTCAGATCCGTAGTGGGATTTTAATCTCTAAATTTGATGTTCAGAGGACACTCAGTGTTCTTCAAATGAATGCTTGACACCGTGTGAAAACTTTCTTGTAGCAGCAACGATGATGCACACTGACCATGCCTCAACATCCCCCACGCAGTGACCCGTGTCACTGGGAAGGAAGATATTGGCAAACTGAAAGTAAACTCCAGCATCTGATTCACTGCTGCTGTCCACTCTCCGTGTCCCCAGGTAACCCCAGAGCAGCTGCATGCACAAGATTTGTGTTCACACCCTTCCAGCTCAGCCCCCTCACCTGTCAGAGCCTGGGTGGAACTCCGAGAGCAGGGAGGGCCTGCGCCGGAGCTGCTGCTGCTGTTGCTGCTGCTGCTGCAGGAGCTGCGTTGCCTGACTGACTTCCAGGTGAGACGAGCGATAGTCGGGAACGGCAAATTCCTGAGGGAAACACTTCTCGTGTTAATAGGAACAAGGGTAGAGACGGGATCAGCATTCAGTGATCATGATCATTTCCAAAGCTATTAAATACAGAGTAACACCAGATGAATAAAGGCTTCCTCCAGCTCAAAAAACAACGTTTGCAAATGGCAGTTCTGAGATTTAAATAAACTTTAAAGAGACTAAATATTTATACCAGGAATTCCACCTAATTTATTAACAACTTCTAACAAAACCCAAATGAGTCAGCAGCAGATGAATAGCCTTTAAAAAATGTCCTTTAAAATCAGTCTTGCACATCCAACTGCAAAGTGGTAAAACGAGAGCAACCTCGAGGCAATTTCTTTTGTTATCACCTCAAGACATTTTTATATCGGACACTATTAATCAGGACTAGGAGTCACACAAGATGCATCTTCCAGTTGATACAATTTACAATCAAAGTGAGGTACAACACCATTTATTTGTATATCAGTGTCATCAACCACTTGCTTTTAAAAATTATATGCAGCTGGCACTAAACTGAAGAGAAGCTCCACAAGACATGTAATAGATCATTACCCATGAGATTCAGTTTTCATAAATTATCTAAAAATAAACACAGAGCAAGCCAAAAAGCTTCAGTTTTTGAATTTCCTTTCACTAACATGGAAGTAGAGGAAAACATCCAAAGTATCTGCAGCAGGAGGAGAATTTCATTAAAATGAGGGAAACCTGAACTGCTGTAAAGCCAATAGTTTGTCCTCCACAGCCCACACCACAGAGCACAGGATGGCAGAATGAATGCTTGGCAGAAATGAGCAAGTAGGATATCCTTAGAAATCCTTTACTCCCGTTCTGGCCAGCAGAACTCAGCTGGCAGCGCTGGTATGGCTGCTTCAGAAAAAAAATCAGTGTAACACAAGTTTTTACACATTCTCCACCTTGCACAGAATTTTGACAAGTACCACATTTAACTTAGAGAGATTCTAGCCCAATACTGCAACAGAAGTTTTGGAACAGAACCCTTACCGAATTTATTCAAACCATCAGAAACCAATGATAAAACCAGGACATTTACATTAATAAAGGGCAAGGAGGGAAAAACAAAACAGAAGAAGCCATCCCACAAGGATTCAGCTATGCAGACTGGCAGCAGCTCTCCCCAGCGGGGCACACGGATGTGTTTCCAAACACCAACGACTCGTGCTACCTTCATTTAAAAACCAGAAATAATCCCTTTTTGGCATGGCAAACACCTGAACTGCAGCCTGGCTAAGCCCGAGGCTCTCAGTGCCCCCCTTACCTGCTGGTGGCGGGTGCTGGGGAAGGTGTACTGCACAGAGTGGGGCGGGTACCGGCTCTGCTCCGTGCTGAAAGCTCCTTGGTTCGGAGGGTAGCCTGAACTTGACATTATCAGGGAAGGAGTCTCCACAAAGCTGTGAGATCAAGACCAGCAAGCAATCATGTTTCTAGGAAACCGCCTAAAGGGAAAAAGATCGCTGATAAGCACTGAAGTACCAGATGTACTCACAATACATTACAGCCATAGTCACCTAAGCAAAACAACCATTACCAGTAAAAGCTTTTTCCTGATGTATTTATTTAATAGGTTACTCCTGTCTGAAACATGTTAACGGGTCTTAAATGGGCTCAAAATGAGACGTGTCAGCATTGTCTACACAAAGATTTGAGGATTATATTGTAGGAATACATCCTTTTACCAGTTACCAGTTGAGTTAGGAGAATTTGACAAGAAAAGTAGGTCACTAAATAAATGTTAAAGAGGTTATAAGAGTCTATAGCTGGATTCTGCATTTACAGTAAATTTCCTTAGCACAACACAAAGTTCACTTTCATTTCTTCTACAAAGTTTTTTGGATTCCACAAACTGTTGCTGAGTTTCAGATTCAGGTAGTCTTAGGGCTGCACTCAGTGTCACCTACAGTTCATTAAATCCCAGTGCATTAGTCAGGCCCTGAATGCCATCACCATCCAACAGCAGCTTATCTCAAGCAGTCAGTAAAAAAGGCACTCACAAAGCAGAAAACCAGCTCTGCTTCAAATGCCAGCATAGTTTGGCTCCTACAGGATGCCAGAAACCGAATATACGACAAAGCCCTAAAACAATCCTGCTTAGTTGACAATCAATGACTGCTTTGCCTCTACTGCATTCTCCAGCTGCAGATGAAGAGCGAACACTGAACTGCAAACTGACTGGGGGAAGATTTTAAATACTGCAGAAATCCAGACAAGTTCCCTATCAAAGTCTGAGCATGCCTGAGGCTGGGTATAGTTCCAGCTGCTAAAGATCCAAATAAACCGACTAAACCCTGCTCCCCCATCAGTGTTTTGAGCAGGTAAATTAAGGCTCTAAGCAAAAAAGTGGGACATAAATATATTTTTAACAGAAAATATTTTTCTCTGATAGCTCAAAAGATGTAATCCTGGGAGCCTGTGTATTAAATCCAGTATTCTATCAGATGTGGAGCAAATTCTCAACCTGTTGCCTGGAGCTCAGCAGACATATCAGACCTTCAAACAAATTGTTGACCCCTGCTTCAATGGTTACATTTCAAAGCACATTAATCCACAGCCTTTCACAAACATCATCTATAAAGTTATACTTCTGAACTGCATTTTCTTTTATCAGTCAATAGACAAAATCAGCTCAGTAACGAGTAAGCTATACAAACAGATCTTAAAGTATATCTGGCATATTTTATCATTCCTGTTCTGGTTGGGGATTTTTCCTGCTTAACTCTCCATCAAACAAAGCTTTACATGTTGGACTACCAGAACAAAGAGACAAATCTACATTTACCTCTTAAAGCTGATTTTCAGCTATGAAAAAGCAAAAAAAAACCAAGTTTCTCTTTCAAAGCAATACTACAGATCACTAGTAGTGTGCTTTATAGTACCTATACATCTATTATAGTACCTATAATTCATATCCAAGTGACAAGCTCTAACAGAATGCTTCACCATTAACATTTATTATACTTCATCATTCACACTGCATTCATTAGAGTACAGCTTCACCTACTATGCGATGGTCTAATGTCTCTGAGTCATATGATTTCCATTTAATCAAGGCACAGTGTCAGAAAGCCAGCAGGTTCAGCTGCACACATTGTGAGAGCAGAGAGCTGTCCCTGAGCACTCCAGTGTACCCCTAAACCCCAGCCACAGCCAAAAGAAAACCTCTGACTTTCCTTTCTTACATGGACTTTCACAGGAATTAAAGCTATGGCACACAGCTGCCAGCTCAATCCAATGTTTACTGATGTGATAACTGCTCCTGTCACAGGCTGGTGCACGTTCATCACTAAATGAACTGGCTCCATGGTATAAAGATGCTCAAACACTTTAAGGTTATGAAAGTACAAGTCTTAGTTTGATGAATTGCTGATGCCCCAACCTGTGCTCCCTCAGCAGCTTCATGTGCAGAGATCTGAAGAATCCAGGAATGCAGAGGGGATCAGGAGAGCAGCCACTTGAAAATCACACACAAATATAGGCCACCTACTGCATGATTCAAGGTCCTTTCTCTTTTCTCTCTGTCAAATTACATCTGCTCCTTATTTTCTCAATATTCAGTCAAACCCACAAGTTGATCATTAACCCAGGCGCTGAAAGTTCAAGGCACACTCACTTTCTATGATGCTATAAAAGCTACTTCTCCGTTCACAAGAACTGCAGTGGACAGAGTGTTAGGTTTGTGTTCATCTTGAAATCTTTCACAACCAACTGCAGTGAGAGTATCTGACCATCTCTCCAGATTGTGCACTGGACAAGGAAAGATGAGAGAGAGGGCGTGGAGCACAAGAATGAACATCCTGTATCCATCCAAAAAGGTCAACCTAAACCCCCTCATAACCCACAAATTTTACATAATACATAGGAAAACATTGAATCTGATGAATCTTTCCTACTGAAAACTGCAAGTGCGATCATGTTCATAATGGAATTTTTTTCAAAAGGGAAACAAATGAAAGTTGCCAGCAGAGGAAGGCAACAAGAAGCATTAGAGACTATAACCATGGTCAATATGAGAGATAAGAAGCACAGAGAGGGAAAAAAGAAAACATGACGTTATCAGTGGTGGGGGACCATTCTTCCTCCCCCCTGAGGGAACTGGCAAAACAGCTGCAGAGATAAGGGGGTAACAGTAGAGGAAAACAAGTGGTCACATATTGGCAATTACAAGGTGCAGAGGGAACTAAAGGATGGGGATCCTGCATGGGATCTCATTTCTTTCAAGATAAAATCAACCCTGGAGCACAACACGTAAAATGATACTGAAGTAGAGCAGTCCCTCCCTCTAAGCCTTCTTTTCCTGTTACAGACACATCCACATGCCTGCACACTCTCCTGATTTGACCCCTCTACGTGCCCTGCAGACCCCCCCTTATCTCCCAGGCTCCTACAGCATGAGCTTGTTTATCCTTTCTGCTCAGGGAGGTAGGGGGGAGGAATTTTTTCCCAATTTTTGCCAGTAGAATTACCACTAATATTCTGCTCCCTGTCTTACTACCTTAATTCTGCAATTGTGGATGTAAGTGCTTGACTTCAAGTCCTATTTCTCTTCAGGCAGCCTTACGACCCATCAGCCAAAAGCATCTGCCTCTCTCTCTTCAGCATCTGCTCACACGTTTGCAGCAGACACAGATTATTCTTCATCAATCCAGTGCCTGGGCAGTGAGGGCAGTGCCAGCTTCCTGCTGTAACCACTCCAATTTCCATACGTCCAGATTATGTTTAAATACAGCCATCCTTTTGCATAAAACTGTAACTGTGTGTGCAGACTGTAAACAACCTCATCCGGGCTTTCCTCCCTGCTGTATCCTTTCATTAGTCATGACAAACCTCGTCTTGCTCTACCCAAAACCAACCAGAATCCTCCTGTAAAGTTCCTCACTATTTATTAACTCTCTCTGATCCTTGCACTGCTTCCCCCTCCTCTGCCAGAACAGAGGCTGCTCATCTTCATTTTCAGCACTCTGATACATCGCAACACCAGAAATCAGCTTCTAACTCTGCTCAGTCAATGACAGCAAGATTCTATTTTTCAGTATTTTTGTACTTTCGTACCTTTTCATATTATTCTGCAAATTTCAGAGGTTAAATACATAAACATTTAAAAGAGCTGTTACAGACTTTGGAATTCTGCCTCATGTCTCACAAAGATAAAGTTATGTCATGAATACTTTCATACAGCTGCCAACCAGGCTGGCAAATTGTCTTTCTCACCAAATACTGACAACTAGAAGGGGCAGAAAGAAAAATTTCTTGGTTTGCAGTTCAGAAGCCAGAAATTGTGCTATAATGTCCCATTTCCCTGACATTCCCTGACTCTATGGCAAAACAGATGGGGAAACCCAGTAGCATCAAATGGATAATATTAAAAAAAAAAAATAAAAATTACAGCACACATAGGAGCAAAAAATCAAAAAAAAGCAGTTAAGTGAAGATACCTAGGGGAGAAAAAGCAATGACAAGAGTAATGGTTTCAGGAACTGAAGAGATACTTGGCCTTGTGTTAATTTGAGCTTCTCAGGCAAGGAAATGATTTAACAATGTTTATTTCTAAAGGTATGATGATATTTCTGTCTTTGGCCAGCTCAAACTACTGAACAGATCCAATTCAGAATTCCCTTAAAAGCTGCTGTTCACACTTACATTCACCATATGCAGGGAATTTTGAGTAAGTTAGAAATAATCTGGAACTGAATATTATAATGGCAACAATCACGGCGTAATTTCAGCTTGATCTCCAGAACTCAAAATGCTTCAGAAGCAGAAGTACAAACTATCTCCAGCACACATGTGGGAAAATGAGTCACAGAAAGGTTAAAAAATCTATCAAAGACTCCCCAGGAAATAGTCAAAGTCTGAATCAGAAATAAGACTCGAGTCTTGCAGCACTTTGAAGGCGCTGCCTGAGTGAAGCAGTTCTTCACTTGGAAAAACACAGCAGGTTAAAAACTGGGACTATTTTTAGCAGAGCAGTTCCCCAAACCCCTTCACCGTGCGGCCACACAGACCTGACACCAGCTGCCCCAGGGCAGGGCAGTCACCTGCTCCATGTCCATGGAGCAACTTGCTGGAATATCCCGTCTCCAACTCTCACCTTCATGGATAAAAGACCAGTCTCATGGGTAGACTCGGTTTTCCTTCAGCCATCCAAAACAAGCTGACATTTCTGCATTTAGAGTAATTTTCGTGCCATCTTGAAGTGCTTAACCAACATTTGCTAATTAAATTTCACATCCTTTTGGGAATTTTCCTCATCTTGTTTTTGAGCAAACTAAGTGTGATATAAAGAGTGCAAAGAATGAGATTACAGTCTAACCCGAGTTGGGGGATTTTGTTTTTAAATCAGCAGCTTTAGTAAATTGAGCTCTGATGTAACTAACCCATGGCAGAGCAAGGGAGGCTCTGCCTTGCACAGGGGATCTACAATGAATCACAAAATTAATTCAGGGATATTTATTCAAAGTTTACTCTGGCGAGAAAATGAAGAGTGAAGGGAGTGTTTCAGCAGTTGGTTCGAAAGGCCTTATCCAAGGCATGATAACAATACTTGTGAATAATTATTTCTGTGATTTCACTTCACAAAAAGGTAACAAAACTACCTCATGGAAAAAAACAAAATCAGGCTATATTTATGGACCAACCTATTAAATCACGCTGACCAGACTTCATGAACTACAGACCATTCAAGACACAATGCTTCAACTCACATAAAACAAATGAAAATTACAAGTCAAGAGTCACAGAAGTAAAACCCTTCAGTGTACTGCTAGCTTTGCAAAACAAATCTTCCCAGCAGTATTTTGTTTTACCAGGTAATCACTAACCTGTTCAAATACAAACAAAAACATCAACTTTGCATCCTGGGGATATGCCATACACCAGAAAATACTAACACGTCCATTCCTGACAGATTGCTAAAAATAGCTTAATGGGTCCAACTTCCATACAAAAAGTTATTTATTCAAACTACTGGACACAGCACAAGGCTTAGTATCATCTCCCACCTGAAATCCCAGTGCTCGGAACATTAACAGCAGGGCTGCAAGCTCACACTGACTTAGCAGTGTAGAAAGTCTTCATTAAAAAAGCACCAAACACTTCCAGAGCAGTTATTAGTCCTTCAGTCACTCACTTATCAGCAAAGTCATATGACAGTTATTCAGATGACAAAATTCAGTGACAAAGAAAAGAAGTTGGGGTTCAAACTGATCTGCGTCAGCCCTGAAGTCTGACTACAAAATCTGCAAAGTAGTGTGGGATGGGGCGGTAAGTGAACTACTATATCAATATATAGGACAATCCTAAAAGATAGAAGGCTTTCATTCAAGAACCTATCAGAAGGTTGATGCCTGAGCAGATTTCAGATAATTCTGTGCTTTAAAACTTAGGCACATGTATTCCAGCTACAATATCCAAGCTTACAGATGTATGAAGATCTGCTGGGCATACCCTCCAAAAGATGAAAAATTCTTTGCGTGCTACAAGCAAAAAAAAAAAAGTTAAAAGGTCAACACTAAAATTAAAGACAACTTGAGTACTGGTCATTTAAATATGTCTCAGAGAACTGTGCTTCCCATTTCTGCAGGACACAGGCATCATCCTCAAAGCTCAGGGCCTCTTCCACATTTTCTCTAATCTTTTTTTCACTCTTTTTTCACTCAGTTTTATGCCGCAGAGTACTCAAAAGCTTGTAGTCAAAGCACATGGACACATGCTATTGGAATGAACAGAAACAATGCATGTATTTTCTCCAAGTTGAGGACAACTAACTACTGAATTTTCCATGACAATTCCACGTGTGCCTTTTCTTCTTCTGTGACAGACAGAACCATAAATTCCCAAAAACACCGTAAATTCCCAAGAACTTTAATCTCATGCAGTTGCACTCCCTCTACTCACTAAGTTATTGAAGGAAAAAATCAGTGTTTCTGTTCTTGCTAGAAATACAGTAAGAAAGTTACATTACTACCAATACTGAACAACATTCTCTCAATTATTAATATAATGTAAATCAAGCAATGGGAGTATTTGAAAAACAGATGCTAAGAAAAGCCCAAACATCTGAACTCAACCCTTTTCACACTCTGAAATTTCCATTAATGTACAATATAATCTTATTTCTGAACATCCAAAGCAGTAACTCACAACGCTGTACAGTGCCTGACATATTCTCCATGACACATGGTAAACTTTAATTTAGCCAATTACAGACGTGACACAAGTTAGGGAGCATTACAGCTGTCAATTCAAGATGTCACATCGACTCTATACTAGGAAGCCTTTTCCATCTCCATCAAGGGAGCCAAAAAATTAAAATAGGTTTTTATACTTCATATTTTAATAGGAAAAGACTCCCCATTCACAGGCTACCAGCTACTTAAAGTACTATTACTAAAGTAATAGTTTTTGGAACACTAAATATTAAGTAAGTATTAAAGAGTCATTCAAAGCAATTTTTGTTGCCATTCCAAAGGTGAAAATTGGTTGCATCCTTACACGTGTAATTTACATCCAAACTCTTGCCAGATCTCAGGATCACACTGTCATGCTTCATCTTTAAATAACAGTTTCTCCCTCTCTCCTGCTACAAATACGAATAGAATTTGTGCTCTACCAAAACGGGGTTGATCAAATTCAGCTGACAAGATACTCTTCTCCTGGAAATTCTATTTTAATCCCTCCTATAATTTATGATCTTAAAGAAAAGCTGTTAATACATGATCTCAGGACCCAGGCCATACACAACTTTGGTGTATTATGTGGGGGAACATAACAGGAAAAACTAAGATCCCATTAACATCTTTGGAAGTTTCTGATCAATTACCCACTTGCCTCACCAAAAAAATAAAAATAGAGGGATGCTGAGCACATTCACTTCCCATAAGAGTCCATATCTCCAGCATCCACTCACCAGTTGCCACGTAATGCCCTGGGATGCAGAGAATCCCTGAGGGAGGAAAATCCTCCCTGATTTTCATGGAGGAACAGTTCTTACACCCCGCCATGGAGCTTATCCAGCTCTCTTCTGCCAAGGAGGGTCACAATAACACCAAAATCAGCCAAAGAGGTAGGAGGAAGTCCTCTCTTCAGAAATGGAAATTAAGGATGTAGACATTTCCTTGACTAAAAATACCATAGAGCGATGACTTAAAACTGAGAAGGGTACAAACATTACAGGGTTTTCTGGTTTTAAAAGTATGTCATAGAAACAAAGATAGCTTATTTCCTAAAGACATTTTCCAAGGAACACCAGATTCCTGGTTGTCCCAGTACGACAAATAGCACACAGTTAATGCACACCACGAAAAATTTTCATGAGCCAAAGAACCCAAATCTCCAGAACTGAATGTCCAAAGCAAACCCTACAGAGCCCAAACACTGCACACGTAAGGACTCTCATTCCCAAGGGGAGACAGCTTTTTTCTGAGGTGACTCCAGCAGTTCCCAAATCCCAGGCATCTCCCTCAGGCCCCTACCCCTGCCACAGGGGTAATTCAACTGGTTCTGAAACATCAACTGGAGCATTCAAACTTCATCCTGAAAACTGCAATGTGAAACAGAAACCAGCCCAGGCATCCTCCAGCACAGCGTGCAGCAGGCAAGAGACTCAAGAGATGCTACACAAACCACAGTGATAAGAACAGCAAAAAACCTTCCTCAGTAACTCATCCTCACTCATGAGTGTCCAATAACTCACTGGGGTTTGCTGCAATTCACCTTTTTTCTCACATTTCATCTATGACTTAGAAATAGCCATACCTCAAACTTCAGATGCATCACACACTGTGCATAAAATATTCTCTCAAAACAACAATTTTTCTTCTCCTTTTTTGGACCGAAAGTGTAGACAGTTCAAGAACAGCTTCTGCACATGAATTTATTCCTCCACTGTTAATCCATCTGCAGGTAAAACTGCTTTTGACATTACCTAAAGTGGTCACAGTTTCAAGTTTCCAGCATCTTCTTGTTCTTGTAGTTCATTGATTATCAAAAGTGGATCTGTAGTGACAGCTTTTAAAAACAGCTTTGGTTTGGAAAAGGAAATATAACTTGACTAATCCATACTGACTAAACCCACAAATTATGATGGTTGTAAGAGAAAACACTTATAAAGAAAGGGTCAGGGCAAACCAAGTATCAGCCTCATAATTCCCCTCAGCTGACTGGGTTCAGATAAAATCAAGTCTAGATTTTAACTAGAAAATACAAGAAGGCTAAAATACAAAAAGGCTAAAATAACATTTTTTAAAACTGTATCTAAGAGCAATGCCTTGGTCCATTCTGATACTCCACAGGAAATGCACCACGAACTTCTGGAAACAAAGTTTATTGTTACTACATTTATGATTACACTGAAGATACTCTATTTCACAGGAAATGCAACAAGATATAAAGATATAACTCCAATTGGACTCACACAACAGCCTCCAAGTCACAGAAGAACACAGAGAATTGAAGAGATCTTGAACTATGAATGGTATAAATAATCTTTTAGATCTGGAGTAAAAAAAAATAAAAACAACTCAGAACTTCAAGGTTCTATATATGTTTAAGTCTGATCTTTGAGAGCATAGTGAAACACCAGCACCTATACAAATAAAGGCTACAATGGTAAGTGAAATTTATTATGACAGGTTCTGGCAATAATATTCCAAGAAAGCTAAACCATGAAGTTACAATGATTATATGGGAGAATGCCCACTTTGCAAATACCTCTTCTCTGCAAATCCAGCATTTCAGATAGAATTAGAACAAGAGTTGAAAAATATGAACCTGATGAGACAAAACTCCATGGAGTATATACAATTTTTTGATTTAAAGTAATTCATCTTTTTTTCCCCAGAACAGTATTAATGAGGTGAAGAGTGCAGCTGATCTGAAATCATATACCTGCCTCGTTTGCTGAACAGCACTTGAACTTGTCATGAACTTCTCTGTTAACTCTCTAACACTGACAAACAGGACAGGAATCAGTCGGTTTTGCACCTGATTTATATTCACATCTGTTAGATGTGTTCCCTGAAACGTGAACACATTTTAATCCCTTCAGGAGAGCGTTTGCTTTCCCAGGCAGCCCCGGGCTCTGCCCAGGAAGCCCAGCAGAGGTTTCACGTGGAGTGTGTGCTCTGTGTCCCACCCACAGCCAGGGAATGCTCTAAGCTGTTTGCAGCTCGGACGGGACAAGAGCCCTCTGACATCATGAGGACATAAAAGAGAATTACCCAAATGCCCTTTCCCTGCAGCACAAGGCACAAGCAAGTGCATGACACCAGAGCAGTACTAAAAGAAACACCATATTAGTTTAAGCATGTTTTACACTTAACATCATCCCTTTTCATTTATAGGCGTCCTTTTCCTCAACATCTTCGTGACTGTATTTTCATTTTCAGTTTTACCCAAGAGCAGTCACTCAACGTGCACAGAATTTTTAAGTCCTGGCCAACAGTTTGTCCAGGTAATCTGTCTGCATAAAAAAATCCGTTTCTACATCTTTTACTGCTGAAAGTTACAAACAATGGGATCTTTCAGAGATGGCTCAAGCATCTTTGTACCAAGAGAGTATCTTAATTTTGTAATAACCTTTGCAATCCTAAGCAGGTGAAGTTGCTGACTTCAAAACCACATAGACCAACATCTTCCTCGAGCCTGAAGAAAAAAAGAAGGTCTATCCAATCAGTCTGGGAGAGGCAACATCACAAGTGGTTTAGATGTGGAGCTGGGCAAGGACATGGAATCTCTCTTAGGATACTGGGAAGAAACACAGCTTCAAGGTAAGTCTGAGCCCTCTGTCTCACACAACTCAGAGCTGAGCCCCAGCAGGCCCAGGCTGCGATTTAAGAGATGGTGGGAGAGCACTGAAGGAGCATGGAAGGGAAAGGGAATCTAACAGAAGTTCATTACTAGATGGAGAATCACTGAAGGAGAGAGGCACTGGCATGGAAGGGACATTCAGCACTCTCCTGGCTAATTTAGAAGTATCACAAAGTAAATATTTACAGACAGCAGTCCTGCATAGGTCAGAATTTTTATCTGGACCAGTTACAGTAGGGAGGGAAGGTACCATGTTCAGTTAACAGCCCAACATTGAAACACTGATTCAGATTTGACTAAAGAACATAAATGACTTGAAGAGTTCAAGCCTGGCATCCAGGAAACGTTGTTTGCATTATGAAACCACTGTCTGGTTACAAGTCTGTTCTTAAGATTGTTCTGTGTTGCACTGCACCTGCATGAGGAATAGACCCCTTCCAGCTTCAACAATTGTTAAAATCTTAAATGTAAGTCACTACACACACCAGAACTCTAAATATTATTTTCAATCAGGCAAGAAAACCTTCATTAAAATCACTTTGTAGGCAAAAGGCCATGTAGAGGAATAAAACATTTCACCAAAACTTTGGCTGAGAGCTTTGAAAGAGTATAAATTTCTTACTTGTAAGAAATATTGTTCTCTACTACAGAAGATTTTTTTCACTTGCTTTCATGCATTTAACAGCAGCTGAAGCAGAGGCAGCTTCCCTTCCCTGCAAGCATCTCTCATTCATGCTATAACTGAGAAAGGAAATAACTCAGAAGATGCAGTCAGAGAAACACAGGAACTGTAGAAAGGGACTTGAGGGGGGAATTGGAAAGGAGCTTTAGGGTCTGTCCCTACTTCCACCACAGTTTTTAAGAGAGTTTTGTAGATCCTTTTAGATCACAATGGAAAACATGTCTGCCCTAAAAGAGCAACTAAAATGAGTGGTTATAGGAGAAAGTATATTCAAAACAAAACAGCAGCAGCACAATGTAGCAAAATGAATATATTCTGATTCTGTGCATGTCATTTCAATCTGGAGAGCTACTTTTAATTGATGGGTGCAATGAGTAACAAGCTAGAGAGAAGCAACACTTGTGGAAGCAAACACTTGTAACATCCTCTCCACACGTTAAAAAATACACATTATAACTCTTAGAAAGAAGATTCCAAAATGCTGCTCTTTCCCACGTTTCAGCAACAAGTTTAGGTATTTTAGTGACCAACACTGAACAGCCTATTTCAAACAGACAAATTACCCTGCACATAAATCACAAAAGAACTCTTTTTCCTCAGCAGCCCATACCATATCACAAAGAAAAGCAACGTAAAGAAAAAATTAACCACGCTTTCGCAAAAAAGGGTCACTGCAGTTGGCTTCTTTCCCCTGAACTTTTGAATCCCTGGGCTAAGCACGAAGGTCTTTCATCCCCCAGCACAAGACACCACATTTCAGCTAACTAGAAACCCACTTCAAATATTACAGACTTCCTTTCCAAATGTCAAGGTTGTTTAGTTAATCAGGAATGACAACGTTCTGCGGAATAAAATTCCAGTGCAAAACTGCAACAGAGCTGCACGGTGTGCAGTGATATAACTGTGTCCACTTCTTCAGGCACTTACACTGTGCCATCCCACTTACCACCACCGTTTTTTGTTATAATTGCCCTGTGTTCTATCTCTCAAATCATCCTGCCTAGGATAAAAATCCCCATCTGAGCTCAAACAGTTCATAACTACAGTGCTGCACTGAAAATTAATAAAAGAATACTGCCAAAAAAATCAAGTCTTCAAGACTAGACATCCCCATGTAATAAGTTGTCTTAGGTTACACCAATATTTGTAGTCATGAAAAGGTAACAGACTTGTTAAGACCACATCTGCGGAACACGAAGAAGCAGGTTTTGGATAACAGACTGTTCACAATACCTACTTGCTTACTTGAGCCTAACACTGACCGTTCATACATCCACCTCGAATCTTGCCTAACTGCAACCAACTCGATACGCACGCGTTTTCTAAGTACAGAAAAATCAGCAAGCACGAAGTTCTTTACCATCAAGTCAGAATAATTCTAGCAAAAGCCACTTCCATTGTGCCCTGCAGCAGCCCGGAGATGACAGAAGCCGGGGATGTTTACAGGTCCCATATGAATAATTCAGCGTCAGCATCAGCAACAACTCCCCGGCACTGACAGCGAGCGCGATGCTCCCCCGACACGGAGCTGTGGCCGCAGCACATCCTCAGGAACTACCGCGCTCCTGGCCGAGCCTCCAAGGGGACGATTTTGAAGAACTGACCCTTTTTAATTTTTTTTTTTTTTTTTAACTTGCACTTTTCCTGCCCACAGCGCAAGGATGAACACCCAGCACAGAGATGCTCTGGGATTTCTGCAAAAACTTCCCAGCGAGGGCCACCTCTCCGTGCCCCGCCATCCCCCCGCGCACCCACAGCGTCAATGGGGGGAAAGCCCCGCGGGCACCGGGCACCTCCCGCCCCTGATCCGCCCACCCTCCGCGCCCCCGGCGGCTGCCCCACGGGC
>VZTE01001746.1:524321-580871 GCA_013397775.1 Eulacestoma nigropectus
GGGGGCCCGCGGGGGCGCGCGGGGCGGGCGCGCGCTGGTGGTGACGGCGCACCCCGATGACGAGGCGATGTTCTTCGCCCCCGCCCTGCTCGGCCTGCGCGGCGCCGGGGCCGCCCCCGCCGTGCTCTGCTGCTCCGCAGGTGAGCGGGGACCACCCACGCACCCCCGGGGCGCGGGGAGGCCGCCGCGGTGGCTCCCCACGTGTGTGGCCTCGCGCTGTGACGCGCCGTGGAAGGTCCCCGGCTGCGGGGAAACTGAGGCACGGTGCGGCCGTCGCCCGCCCTTCCCCCCCGTCCCTCGCCTCCCCTCTCCTTTACAAGAGCGTGTCGTGACGGAACAGGGGCGAATGTGTTCAAATCGAAAGTTGCGACACTGAGGCACTTTCAGGCAGCGTGGCAGTTTTCAGTGGGCTGTAAGAGGTGCTGTTTAGCGCAGCCTTTTGGCTTCTCCTTGTAGTTCTGTCGTCTTGCAGGAGACTTGTTTGGACGATCCAGTTCTAATGTCGCGATACATTCGCTGTAACACATCTTAAAATAGCGGCTGCTTTACAATCCGATCATGGAACAGTAGCCCCGAAGGGAATGCGAGGCCGTGCTGTCCATCAGTTGACCTGGTGGCAGCATTGATGTGTCTTCATTTGCTGCAGACAAATGTTTGTTCTCCGGAATGTCCGGGGAGGTGCCTCAGCCTGTGGGGTCTGTGTCAGTGCTGCTTTAGCTTTCCCTCAAATCACTTTTTCCTGAGTCACTGGTGTAATTTAAGCTTGTTTGTTTATTTTTTTCGTGCCTGACAGGAACATGGAAATCAGAGTATCCCTTTGTAACAGCCTCTTACATATTTTAGGACTATTATCTGCCTCTTTTGCCTTATCTTCCCCAGACTAAACAACCTGATTACTTGCAATCTTCCCTCATAGATCATGTTTTCTAAACCTCTAATCATTCTCATCACTCTCCTTTGGACTCTTCCTTTGGTTCACGTCATTTTTGGAAGGGCAGTGATCACAAACTGGAAGCAGCACTCCTGCTGAGGCCTTGCTGGGGCTGAATAGAGTGGAAAGAGTCTTACAGGCTCCACTGTTTGCCCAGAACAAGAACTTCTCACAGCACATGACACTTTTGTGGTGTTCTCATGATCTGCTAGAGCTCCAGATTGTTCTGCAGAACTGACACCTGATCAGTAATTCCGTTGTTCAGGTTTTTTGTGCATAAGAAACAACCTCGTTTGAATTGATCTTTCAGACCATGTTGCTGTACCAGAATTCTTACACTGAGGGTTGCTTACCTTTGGGAAAGAGCCCTCTGTGCCTTTGGCAGCTCCAGCCAGTTCACTGCCAACGTTTCTGTCGTTTCCAAAGCTTTCTGTCCTGACAGACTATCTAGGTGAGAAGACAGGGGTTAAACTATTGCTGAAGTCCCGTGGTGTGGTGGTTCACTGATGGCTCTGCACACTTCCCATTCAAGATTTAGTGCAGAGCTTTCGTTGTCTCTGCTGAGGGATCCCCTTTGGCTTTTTCACAGCTATGGGGAGATTACTGAAGTTCAACTCTGCCATTTCAGTTTTGGGGACTAATACCCTGCTGCTGGTAGAGAACTTTCCAAAGAAGTGTTGTGTTTCTGTTTGTTTTGTTGAGTTTTCTTTTCTCTTTACTCCTGATTCAGTGACATGACACATTCAGTGTGTTTCATGTTTCCTTCTAGGTACTCTCTCACTTGTAAGGAAATGAGCAGCCCATGTAGGGGAGAGCACCTTTATGAGCTAAGAGATTTTTATTTTAAAAGCCTCTTACTAGTCTTGTGGGTGATTCAGGTGGTTCATCCTCTCATTGTTTGAGTGATTGATGATGACAAGTGAGTTGATCAAAGGCACTGCAAATTGTTAGCACCGAGACAAAATCATTACTTAAAAACCATTGTACTTGCAATTTTCAGTTATCAATCAATTTGACTTAGAAATGAGTTAGAATTACAGCACTGGGAAAAAGAAATCAGTCTTTGACACACTGAATAATCTTAGATTGAATTAATAACTCAGTCTAAATGTGCTTTGCTCTCTGTAGTAGCTGACTCTATTGTGAGTGCTCCATGGATGAGGTCCAGCAGCATCAGCTATTCAGCTGGTTTTGCTCTCAATAGCTGCCCATTTTTTCTTGTAAGCATTTACGTATTCCTGATGTCCTGGCACATTTCTGCAGCTGTGGAACTGTTCCTTTGAGTTCAGCAGAAGTCAGGTATTTTGAGAGCAGTGGTACTGTTTGGATAAAGCATCACCTGCAGTCGGCTGTGACACTGCATTGCAGCAAAAGCTGTTACCTTACAACACCGCGTAAAAACCAGTCTGAAATGAACCCTCTTGTACTCATTCAGTCATTCTAGACAAGGTGCACACTTCAGTTAATTCTGCTGGAGCTGGAACTTGCAATCCAAGGTTCATCCCACAGTCAGTCACTGTCAGTCTCCCAAAGTCATTCACTCACAGGCTGTGGGAAGAGGCTTTTTTTTCTAGTTACTCTTTCCCTCTTTGAAAATTTTACAAAGCTTGCTAGTGATGGCTCAGATTGCAACACTGCTCCAGAGAAATACTAGATTTAGATGACTCACACCCACAACAATAAAAAGTTCTAGTGTAATTCAAGACAGCTGACTGCAGACTTGAATCACACATTAATACTCAACTGTATTTTTTTCATTTTACTGCTTCAAAGTTAAAGTTGAGTTGCAAGTATTGCCCTGCATAGAGCAACATTCTGGAAGGGGCATCACAGCTCTGGCAGGGACTTTGCATGGCTGATGCCAAGAAAAAATAAGGGACTGTCAGGGCAAGATGAGAAGAAAATAATTCAGTGAAGAAGGAGGCAATGTTTTAAGATAATTAATCCATTTCCCTGTTAGTTGTTGATCTCTGTGAGAACTTTTCCCGGCTGCCTTTATCTTGATTAGGTTTTCTATCTTTTGGTTCCATAAGTTTTTGCAATCTTGGCATATCAGTTCTGCCTGAATTTCCTCTGTGAATGGAATGAGGAAGAGGATACTGGGCTGTTTGGACCCCTTCATCTGAACCTAAACTAAGTCAGATGGTGTTGCTGTGTTTGCTATTTTCAGGAAATTATTACAATCAAGGAGAGATTCGTAAGAAAGAGCTGGAACAGAGTTGTCATGTCCTGGGGATTCCTGCTTCTGATGTCACAGTCATTGATCACAGGTAACTGGTTTTCAGTTCCAGCAGAATTCCATTGCAGTTTTAGATGGGGGTGAAGTTCACTTTAGCGTTCAGGAGAGCTGACTGTGTCATTCTAAAAAGCCTTGAGGAATCTCGAGAAAAACAGTATTAGATATTTTTGTTAATTCTTCTCATAAATCTAATCAATGCAAAGTCAATCCTTCTGCTTTATGGGGATCACAATTCCTAGGTGAAGCTCTGTTCATACAGCACTTAGAGTAATGATAACCACACTTGCTGGGATCTGGCACCGTGTGTCCGAGCAGCGTGATCCCATTTTGCTGTATAACAACTTGTTGCAGCGTTAGACAGACGGTTACAAATTCTCTGAATTGCCTGGGGCAGGTTTGTCTGTAGGTGGTCTTTGCAGGGTTAGTGTGGAATTCTATTATATTTATAATCTGCTTTAGTCCTGGCTAAAGACAAAAGTGAATTGCAGTACTAAAGACAGTCCGCAATAACATGACAGTAAGATTCTTGAAAACTGAGCCGTGCAAGATTTGTTTTTCTAAGGTGTGGTGTTGTTTTCTTTAGCTGTGTGTGGCTGCAGAGGTAGATGACAGAGCTGACACTTCTCTGTACAGGAACACTCTTCTGAGAGGGTGATTTAACACTTTGAATCAGTGAAACTTGGAACTAATGTTGTAAAGGCCTCTCAAATTGCCCAATCACTGTCTGTGTATAAGATCTGAATGAGACACTGATTGCTAGGAAACATGATACAAGTGGTTGTTTCACTTGTAAACAGCTATCACACAGCCCATAAAGAATATTTCTGTTTATGAAGAAATAATAGCAACATATTGATTTAAAGCCACTCCAGCTAGAAGAGTCAGAGCTGAAAAAAACTCTGGCTCTAGGCAGGCCCTTTTCCCATGAACATATTTTCCCTCGAGCTAAGACAACAGAAACCACAGTCCAGAATATGAATCTTTTTGAGTTCTTTGCTTTTTTTAGCTTTAGGTTTCTCTCCAAGTTTTCAGCTCACTGAGGAAAACAGCATAGAAGTTGTTTTTCCTCTGGAATGAAAAGAGATGTTTCCGTTCATTTCTCATGAACTGGCTTTGGATAGCTGCAAGTTTTGTAGTACAAGCATATGACAATGCCCAAAACATTCTGGGGAGGAATAAGGAAAAAGCTGCTAAGCTTTGCTAAGCATAAAGTCTGCTCAATGAGCCATCTTTTGACGTTAACAGAGCCCAGAAGCCACTTGGCCTTTTATCCTCTAAAGCAATGTGAGGTTGGTTAGTGAGTGATGCAAGTTCTGATACTGCTCAGTCACCTCACACACACAGAGCCCAGAGAGCTGCTTTTTGCAAGTAAATCTTTGGTTTGCTCTGGTAGGAAGGTGAGGGCCATTTCAGAGAAATCTCTGGGATGATGCCTGTTTCTTACCTGACTATTATTGCAGACATTTCTGTATTGATCTGTGATGTCCCCCTGTGAAGGCAGTGCCTGAAATGACAGCTCCATCCCATTGCCCAGAGCTGGGCTGGAATGTACAGTCATTGTTCCAAGAGACAGGTTTAGATTTGAGGTCTTTATCTCTGAGTTAGATTGCTATGAGATAACCATCAAATCCTTCAACTTTGTTGTGCATTCAGGGAATAAATGAAGTGAAGTTCTTGATGAATTTTGCTCCGAGCTTGTTTACACAGCAAGGTTAAGCGTGTTTACAGTGCATTATTTACTGTGCCATAACTCACCATGTGGATGCTCTTTATGAAAAACATCTGTGGGTCAGGTGTTAGCAAACTGGTAGAGGATCAGGATTAATTTCTAGACCACACTGAATTTTTAGTGGAGCTAATTTTTAGGTACTGTTTTCCGTAGGGTTAGACAAAACACTAGGGCTCAGAGTTGTTGAAACTTACTCAAAGTTCTTGGATTCCCTAAGGTCAGTAGTTTTCCTGTGTCTCTTAAGACTTATGTAATTTACAGATTATACAAAAATATTTGCTGGTATGGCATTATGTGGAACTTGCTAAAAGTAATACATTATTTACCACTCGATTTCAATGTAAATTCGTGCCTACAGAATACAGCTCAGGAGGCTGTTCCTCCTTAGCATTTTGTCTTCTGTAGGCACTGTTTAAGATCAGAGCGCTTTGGCTCTTTTCTTCCCTGCTGAACTCTTCAGAAGATAATTTGCCATCAATGTAAAGAAGGAGCACATTGCTCTGGGAGAGCTGCTGGCCTGCTGCCCATCTACCATTGCTTACACAAACACTGCATGCTTTACATTAGCCAAGCTGCAGCTTTGTGTTTTGGTAAGGAAAGCCCAAAGGATTGCAAGGTCTGGATCTGCTCCAGCCATTGTAGTGTGGAGCTGAGTCATGCTGCTTCCTCTTTCTTTGTGTGATCTACAAGTGAGTAGAATTTCCAAGATGTAAAAGGGGAAATAGATTTGCAAAGCCAGGTGATTGACTTGCTCTGTCATCTCACTGGGCAGGCAGGTATAAAATCAACATGACATTTGGGACTGTGTGTGAACTTGTGAAGAGAAAGCTTCAGTCAGCCTATGATGAAATCTGAGCTAAACACCAAATCCTTATTAAGCAGTGCCTTGCCTTAAACAATGACTGTCCCAAGTATATCCAGGATTCCCAGCAGGACCAGTTCAGTCTCTATAACACAACTGCTTTGCCCTGATCCTTCACGAGCTGTGTTTGATGTTGCCATTGTGTTTGTTATCTCAGTTAAAGACAGCTCAAATCTGCACAAATATGGCCCCAAACTGTACCCACATTTCAGCCCTAGAGATTTGATGTGCCCACAAATCTCTGCAGGAAAGTCCTTTGCCGTATGGGACATGTCCAGGAGTGGGAAGGGCAGGAATGTCTGGGCATGCAGACATGTGCCAGACTAGTTTAGATTTGAGCTCTGGACTCTTCCAACTTGTGACTAGTACAGATCAGGCACCAGATTTGCAGAGGTGTCCCCTGAGCTGCCGTGTCATTATCACAGCTCCAACACTACACCAACCAGCTGGGTTTTAGGAGAGAAAAGTTTTACAATCCACTTTTGTTACCATTCCCACACAAGGCTTAACACTCGGACCAGTCCAGCTCAGAACCTGGGCTTGTATTGTTCAAAGTTAATTTCTGGACTGTCACAATTATTCCTTCTGCTGGGTAAAGGAGGAGTAGCAAGAGAGTGAGTTCTGAAACTCATGTAAGATAAAAGTCACTTCATTACGTACATAAATATTAATGTGAACTCTGTACTTCTGGTATATTTTTATCATCTTATGTGCTTCAACAGTAGATTTTCTTGTAAGTTAAGCTCCCATTTACAGTGGGCACATCTGCCAGTGCTCTGGCTATCTATTAGTCTGAAACATTGCACATCAACAGGAGATGATTTCTGAGCTGCTTTCACTTTCTGAAGAGAAGCAGATAAAAGGAAACCCGAATTACTCTTTTTTTCTAGTCTGTGTTTTGGGTTCATGGAAAGATAAATATCAGATGTTTTACTGCAGATTCTGAAGCTTTTGTGCACAGTTGTTCTGGACAGAAAGTAAAACTGACTATTTGCATCTTTAATATGACAGAAAATATTTGGCCCAAGTTTGCACTGCAAAGAAAATAATAGCTGAGATTTGTGTAAACTGGAAAATTTTCCATTCGCAGTCCGATGCTTATGGCAAACAATGTTACATCTCTTTCCAAGTTTCCATGGAAATTGCACTCCCTTTGCTTTTTTGTTATTATTATTTCACCAAAGTCCAAAAGGGCTCTGATCAGACACTGCACAAGAGAGAGGACATCTGCCCATGCACAATCACAGGCTATTTTTATGAGGCTGCAGAGAGGCTCAAAATCTTTTTTTTTTTTTACACTTTTTATGTAATAATTCTGTGCTGTTGGACTCATTTTTTCTTCCTATAAGATAAATAGGCTTTATTGCACTTCCTCATATTTAACTTCTAACGAACTTCCTTCCATGACCTCTCCATGGCAGAGAAATGAGTCTGTAAGGTCATGGGAAAAATATATCCTTAAGTAAATAGTGCGTGTGTCTGGTTGTGATGATCACAAAGATATAAAAACACTCAGGCCCTTCAGAGAACGAAATATATCCCTGGAAATCTGAGCCTTTTTATTAGAATTCAGAAACACAGTCATTAAGTCCATCCCATTGATCCAGTTTGGATTTGCTGTCCTTGGGTTTATTGATGGGAATGTGGGTGCTGAGTACACGGAGCTGTGGGATTCTTAAAAATATATTTATCTTACTTATTATGTGTTTCTATCACAAAGGTGATATTATTCCCTAATACTTCTTCTTTCCTGTTCTCATATTTCATATTTTGGGATCAGTATTTAACAGTTTTAATTCTGCTGAAGTAATTGTGGTAATGAGTTACATTTTGTCTTCCTAAGTTCCCTGTGGTATCATAGTTTGACATTTTATCTTATTGCTAATTCTAAAGAGCTGATCTATGTGCTGATTAAAATTGCTGCCATGCTTTATTCTGGAAGAGCTGCATATTTCAGGAGTGAGTGATGGGATTTCCTTAATCTTCCTTATCCCAGCAATGCTGTAAAGGCCTTTATTTTTTTTGCAGAATTTTCTTTAATTAAGAACGACATTTGTGGGACCAGAAGTTTTACATGTAAATTGATCACATGCTCAGTGTGTATTGCAGGGGATCAACCTACACCCCTTGAATCAGCCAAACACACTCAAAATCATCCTGAACACTGACAAGCTGCACCAAGACAAGAAGGCACTATGTCAGTCAGGGGGGGATCTTGATGTTTATCAATCTGTAGCTGAATTTCATTTCTGTTTAGTGTAATTCTGGAAATGTAAGTTGTTTTCTTTCTGAGAAGACAATAAAATCTTTGGCGCCCTATTTTTATTTACGTTTCTAAATAGATAATTTTTTCAAAATGCTTTTCCCCATGGCAGGTCCTGCTGACATTTGAGGACCTCAGAACACTTTATAAAAAGGATTATATCAAAGTCTGCCTTCAGGCATCTGCTTTTATAAGTGTTGCTCTATGCAATAATTTAAGAGGAAATTCTTGTGGGGATTGAGCTGTCTCACAGCCCTCCAGGAAAGCTGCTTTATGAAACAAAGCCTTGTGTTGCACTAAGTTAGGTTTAGCTATTTTTTCCTAAGTTAGATATTTTTGTCAGTAAGGAAATCTGCCCTTTTGCTTCCCTGGGCCTGCCATGAAGCAGGTCCTTCCTCAGCTTTCCAGCAAAATGAACTTCCTTGCTGTCCACCAAGGGGAAGGGTCTGTGGTGAAAGGGAAAAAGATCTTTCCGTGCCAGAGGGCCACGTTCCCTGGATTCCCTCAGCAGGGCAATGAGCAATGGTACCTTTGAAAACACTCAAGGATTCTCCCTCAGATGTCAACAGAGACCTGTCACAGCACATCAGTGAAGTCACAGCACGGATTGATTGGGGGGAAGAGCCTGGCCAGAGAAGCCAAGGGCTCAGAATAAATGCAGGGGGAAATGAAGGAGTACAGCTAGAGGACAAAATGGTTTATGGAAATCAAATCAAAATACTCTGCATTGAAATTTATACTTTTAATGCTCAAGATGATTTTAGCAGAATAAAAACTATGAAATACTGATCTCAAAACATGAAAGATGAGAATAGGGATCCCAGCCATCCCCTGAAGCTGATGAAAGTTTGATTTGACTTAAAAACCATCAGCATTGCTAAGCTTATGGTAAGAAAAGAAATAAAGCTGTGCATAATGGCTGCGTTTCAGGAGTCTGGGGCTGAAGATAGGGACATGCAGGAGAACAGGAAAATCCATTACAAGTTTTTTTTTTTCTTTTGTTCTTTCTTAGTTCATTCAGAACTGCGTTTTACTATTCTTTCATGAATGATTTTTGAAAGTCCTCCATGTACATTAAAGACAGGCATCATCTTCAGAGCAAAGAAAGCTCCAAGGAGCCATCCTGGATTTGCAGATGGTTCTTGCCCCAGCTTGCTGTCTCCTGGGAACAGAGATTTCCTGGCCAGGAGCCATTCTGTCACTAGAACACTTGTGTCCAAGCAGAAGGAAGTGTCTTTGGGTTTGCTGGTTTCCTGTTAAAACATTTTGAGTGGACTTTCTTCATGGTTCCAGGAAGCTATAGAAAGATACAGTCTTTAGATTAAAGCTATTTTCAACAGTTATACCCAGGAGTCCCCTTTTAAACACAGCAAACTACAACAACCTCTTTATTTTGCTGGTTACACATGGAACAATTCAGTGTGTTTGCCAGCACTGACCCTGAGGAACTAATGGAGAGTGACAGGCGTTTTCCCTTTGCTCCTGAAGGTTCCCTGCTTTCATAGCCCAGCAACATCTCTGTGAGTCCCTCATTTGAACCTGCAGCTGTTAATTATAGGCAGACCCAGGTCTTCTTTCAGAGAAATGCTTAACTCTTACCCTTAAAGAGTAACAATTATATCAAATAGTCACAGCAAGTTAATCAAAAAGGAGGAACAAACAGAAAAAAATCTAGCAGGGATTCTGCTTAAGCTTTTGAATCTCTGCATTCCTCCGAGCTTACTCAGGGAAAACATATTCCTATTTCTGCTGGGAATGCTCTTAAAAGCCTTCTCACAATAATGGATTGGGCGTTAACGCCTTGATCACAAGAACTGTGTGGTTTCTTTGTGGATTCTCACAATCTTATTTTAATTGTAGCTACATTGAAAATGTGAGTGCCTCAGTTAAAGTAAAGCTGTGAGATCTGAGGCTGTGACATGCTTTGGAAACATCATCCTTTGCATCTGCAGTGGACTTGCATTTTCTGCAGGTAATTACTGTACTGGAAAGCAGAGGAGGGGATTTGGATTCTCTCTTGGGCAAACTCCTCTTTGGGATCCAATCTAAAGAATTTCAGTTACATCAATTCCAGTGGGGGTTGGCCATTAACTTCAGCACACCCAGGAATTGTCACTGAAACAGTCAACAAGAGAAGACAAAGTCTTGTTAAAAGAAAAAAGTTGGTATAGGGAAAGTTGGAAAGGGAACTGTACAATGGGTGTTGTGTAAAATGTGTTTTCTCTTAATGACCTTCCAGTTCAAATTGGCTCTGTTTACATACAAATCAAAAGCTGGTTTGTCTCCCTGCCAGCATAGCAAAGCTCAGTCTGGGATCTGAGTATCCAGCTGTGTCTTTTGCCTCTGACATCCTCCCAGTAATAAAAGTTGTGTGGCTGGGATTTGGCTGGAATTGCAGATGATGTGTGAGCCAGAACTGAGTTCAGCCTTCTCTTCCTCTGCGAGACAATAGAAATTAAAGCTTGTTTGTGTCAATAAAAAAAGCATATACAACTCCTAACCCCTCAGGGAGCAGATATGATGAATAAGATGCTCTTTTTCCATCGTCACGTTTCTAACCCTGACCAATGTTAGTAGTAAGTCTGTGGGAACTCAGACTTTTGTCTTCCTCATTTCCAAGGTGGAGCAGAAGCTTTTGCAGAGTTCAACTGTGAAGATGCAGCATCCAGAGAACAGATATAGTTACAACAACCTTTGCAGTGTTCCCTCATCCAGGTTTTTTGTTCTTCACTTCAAACTCCCTGGAGGGTACAGTATATTAAGCGCTGTCTTTGCTCTGTAAACCTTAACACCTTCCCTGCAGACTGACAAAGTGACAGAGACAGGAACCTCTTCTCAGGTGAAGTGGCATTGCTGACATGCCTTCTAGTTGTCACTTTCCTGTTTCCTTCTTTTCTCAAACACTGTTGTAGGATACTCTGGAGTCATTCCAGGTCCTGGGTACTGTCTGGATGTAGGCAAAGCTCTCTCAGCTCGTACAGCAACAAGTGTTAAAATTATTCAATGCAGGGTCTTTCTTACAACAACTGAAAGCTCTGGCTGCAGTCAGCAATTCCACTTGCAGGTTGCACATTGGTCGCCTCATTGTAAAAAAACCTGTTTGTAAAGCTTTATAGCAGTTGTTAATCTCCACTCTTCTGTTAATATAAACCTCTTTGACACATGACTGAAAACTCCTCCAGTTGACAGTGTCAGTGTGAGCCAGCAAAGGTGCTCTCAGCAGTCTGGAATCTGAGGCTCCCCCAGTGCTCCTACCTGATTGCAGTGGGCTCTGCTCTGCAGCAGCAGCATGATCCAGAGCTGCCTTTGGAAGCATCCTACGGCCAAAGAACTGCCATTTGTATTTTCTTGGCTGAGTTTGTTGTGACATGCCCTGTTATTTTTGCATTCTGGGTCCATTCTGAAGCTGCCCCAGGCATCCCTTCAAATGAAACATTGCATCACTGAGGAAGTGAAGCCATTACAAGTGAACTTTCGCCAGACACTTGGAGCAAACACAATCAGCTCTCATCTTCCAGAAATGGACTTGCAAGTTAACATTGCAAAATTTGGGAAGAACAATGGTCCTTTCTTGAGTGGTTTGATGCAGTTTTTAAAAAATCCGAGCTGTGCTGTTGTTTTTCTGCCACATCATGAATGAAGGTTTTATATTTGCATAGAAGAAAGTTACCAAACGAAGCAGTTGGAGCACAGAGCTTCAAAATCCTTTGGAAGGAAGAGAAATTTTAAGTTCTCTGCTGAACTCTGCTAAGGTCTCTCACCTTCTCTGTGTCTTACTTTCATCCTGCAATAACCCTCCCTTTTTGCAGAGCTGTGGGGATGGACCAGTTGCTGTTTACACGCTATTCTCATGGTGTGAGATGCTGTAGGAGTGTTGAGGATCGTTCTTAGAATTTTCCTTGCTAGTCAAAGGGTTAATTTTGAGTTCTGATTTAGATTTGCCACAGGAGGAGGGGAGACAGAGGATTTTGTTCTGCAGGAAACTAGGTCAGCAGGTTTTTATTATCGTGCTCGACAGCCCAATGTGGTTTACATTTAGGAATGAACTCGGCTGACATCGTGGATGGTCGGTTTCCCCTTCCCAGGACGCAGCCTCAGACAGTGCTCCATACATTTTGGCTTTCCCAAATGGAATGCAAGGGAATACTCAGCTGAAGAAGCTCAGGCCATTGTGAGTTTGTCAGTTATCTTTTTAGAGCTGTCTGTCAGGAGTGCTCAGGAACACAGAGTGAGGTCCAAGATGTTTTGGAGAGGAAGAACAATAGGGCTGGAATATTTTCAGTCACCGAAGTGCATCAGAATCACAGAGGTCTCCATTGCTTTTACACCCCATCGACTGATGATTGTTCCTACAGCCTGTGGCATTGTTTGGTTTTTGTTTGGATCTGGTCAGATTCTGATCTTGGTCCTGCCAATGTAAATTTGGAATAATTCCCTTGCTTTTTGTGAAGATCCTGCTGTGGGTGGCTGAGATCACTGTGTGGTCCTGCAGATAACCTTTAGGTGGGGAGTTTTCCATTACAACTTTTAGATCATTTTGACTGATGAAAGATTTGAATAATCCAGAATCTTTGTCATATCTCCCAGCTTTCTTGGCTGTATTTCCTGTTGTGTATTCTCTTCCCAGGCAACTGAGAATACCTGCCTGTTCTTTACCTCTGCCTGTTGAAGACCAAATTGTGGCAGACATCATCTGCATTGGACAATTCAGGCTGCCTTTCTTTACAGATTATTTTGACTTTACTGAATGATGAAAATCCAAGTAGTTATAACTTTAAAAAATACTCTACATTGTTTTGATTGTAAGGATCAGATGAGGGTGGTGGAGCTTAAAAAGATTTAAGGTGGATCTTAAAAAGACATTACCAAAAAGATTGGTAATGCCTAGGAAAATTTCTGAGTAATAGGATTTAAGGCTGAGCATCTATTTCCAGTTTTATGCTCTTGTTGTTTTACAGACTTTAATGTGAGTTAATGGCTTTTCAGCATAATAAAACCATCTAATTCTGTCCCGTTCTACTCTTTATTCAGTTCTGGCATCAAGAAACCCAGACATTTTTGCAAACCAAGTTTGGCTTTTAAGGCTGAACAAGGAAAATACAGGCAATACTGAGAAGAGCAGACAGCAGTAGGTTGCCAGCAGTTCCTGGAAATAATGGAGTTTCACAAGCACTGCCTGCAGATTGGACATTTAAGGAGGAAAAAAAATCCTTGTGGCTTGCATGGATAGAATAATGAGAATGCAAAGTTTGTTGAGAAAGTTTATTATGGTAAAAATTCAAATGCCATTCTTGGGTTTAAACCAAAGAGCAGCATATCAAATGCCTCAGAATGATGACAGCATAGAAATAACACAGGTCAGAAAATTGCATATGGTCTCTCCTGGATTGCATTTAATATTGTGGTAGGCTATACATTTTAATTGCCCAATTCTGAATCTCTGTAAAACAGTTTCAGCTGCAAGAAGCGTGCTCGCAGAATGATCTTTTGAAATGTGAACATGTTAAAGAGGGATGAAGAAAGGAGGTGTTTCTGCAATACCCTTGTGCTCTTCCCCTGCTGTGACTGAGAGCCAAGAAAACGCCAGCGTGTGTCAGAATGAGAGGCAGTGACAGGACTTGTAGCAGGCAGACACGTCCACACAATAAACAGCAGAGCTGAGGCAGCATTCTCAAAATTGCCTCCTGCATAATGAAGCAGAGGAGTTGTGGCAGAATCTCCACAGCTTCATTCAGAGTTGGCAAATTATTTCATTCAGATTCGCAGCAACTCGGGCAATGTCATTGTGCTGCTGGAAGACTTGGGCTGTGTTTCCTATTCCTAAATTGAACTAAGTTCAATTGAGCTCTCAGCTCAAGAAATGAGAGATGAAAAGACTCTCTCTCTCCTGCAGTGGCTCTCCAGAATGTATATTATATCTCTTGAGGCTGTCAGCCGTGTGAAGCTTTCAGGATGTGACTCATAGGATAAATAAGTTTGGTCATTCTTGCTGTGAATAGAAAAAGGTAAAATCTTGTATTTTTATAAAAGCTTTTTCTTCCCTACATGAATTCAGAAAACATCCCAAGTCGTTAACATGCTGGAGCTGTCACTGAAAATCCAGTAGCTTCAGGGTTGAACAGAACTGTTAATAGAGCTCAGTGATGCCATGTGTGTGAAACGTGTGCTGTTGAATATTTGTGCTCTTTCAAATGGATGAACTCGAGTTCCCAGACTGCAAACGAGGGTGGTAATGCAGAGGAGCAGCTCATGTGTGTCAGCAGAGGAGCAGATGCTGGCAGGAGACCGGGGGATAAACAGATGCCGAGTAATGCTGGTGCACGGAGTGAGCCATTTGTGCCCGTTTGGGAGCTCTGCTGCAGAGAGGATGCAGCCTGCAGATTTAAGTAGGTTATGATGTTCTCCCCTACGGCTGGGGCTGGAGGCCTGGCCAGTCAACTGCAGAGTGTCACTTTGTGGTACAAACATCAAAAAAATCATCTTTCAGAGAGCAATGGCTTCCTATGGGTGCATTCCTTTTTTGTTTCTCAGTGTAACCCTATCTTTACCAATTAAAGTAACTATTCAATGGTTAGAATATGATCTCTGAGCTATGAGCACAGATCCTGTTTATCCCTTTTGTGGGATAAAATATATTTAGCCTTGCTGGATTTGTAGTTATTATTCCTTCTTCATGTTTTACGTGGTAATTAACCCTCTCCTTTGATAGTTGTTTACAGCTGGGAACAGGCTGACAAGAACGGTGCTCTTTGTTCTGCAGAAAGCAGGGAGCCGTGCCAGGTATCCTGTATCTGTTTCCCAAACTCAGCTAACCTTCTCCTGGGGCAATTCCAGTACCAGGAGAGAGGGAACAGCAGTATTCTTAACATGGCTGCTCACTGCCAATCTTTTGCAGAGAATGGGAATCGGCTGATTAATTTTATTGACAACTTATTACAGGCAAAAGGTGCCAGGCTGGAAGCACTGGTGGCTGGCACAGGCCCCTCGCAGTAACTCTCACACCAGGGTGTGTTTGTGCTCTTCATCATTCCTGTAAGTTGATTGCTTGTATCTGTAAGAAGATCACTGCCCAGTGTAATACAACTTCTGGCCTCTTTCCTTGGATGCCAATAAGAGGATTAATTAGAGCAGGGCTAAAAATGTATTAGTATTTTTACTGTGCCACCTCATCTCTTATTCCACCCCAATCCATTACACGTTGTGCTCGGAGTCCTCATGCGCCTTCTGCTGTTTAGTGCCCTCTGTACCTACAGAGGTAAGGAAAGACTTTTTGTCTCCATCCTCCTCCATCCTTACTCCGGGAGAATGTGTGAGTTCTGGCAAGAGCAATCTGGAGCCAGCACAGGATGTTTGATACAGGACACACTCAACACCCCCTCCTACAGTGGCTCACTGTGGGGCCACCACACCGCTCACAGGTGCTCTCTGCTTCCACAGCAGCTCTAAGACTGAAGTAATTTCCAGCCAGGCTTGGCAGTTGGACTTTCCCAGTGATCTGTGTAAACCAGAAGTGTCTTGGGAGGTTTCCCAGTTGCACCGCCCTGCTTGTGGTGTTTTCAGCTACAGTAACTAACTTCTGACATTTATACCCAGCTGGTGCTCTGATTGCTGAGCTCGGTGCCTGTTTGCACATGGGGCCTTCTGATAAGGCAGGCATTTGACCTTTCTATTCTTAACCCATTAACATTTAGAAGAGTTGCTCTCCTCACCTCTGAAGCTGTTTTTCCCCCTCCCCCCAATACCCCTGTTCCTGCCAGATAAGATTACTCCTGGGTTATATATTGATCTAAAAGCAGAGTGCCAAATGCAGCCCACACCAGTTCAAGGGCAAACACTGAACGCGTATGAGTGAGTCCCCATGCTCAGCTCAGTCGTGGGAAGGAGGTGACCAGAGAACTTTTTGCCCTCTCAGCAGAACCTGAGGATAAGCACTGGGGTCTCAGTTCTTTATTGTACCGTTAAATGACCAGCAGTAGGACCAGCCCAGTTTGCTGATGCTGCACCTTTGTGCCCTTTCCTCTTCTCCCTCTGCCTGTGAACAGATGAATGGGTTGAAGTGATCCTTACACAGGATTATCACACACTCATTTGCTTGAGGCAGTGTATTCAGGAATCTGAACGTGCAAAGGAGAGCCAAGAGTCCTTTGTTTTAAGCCAAGCCCAGCTCAAGGAATGCTGCACTGTGTCACTTCACCCGTGCATATGTATTTCCCAGTTTTTGAATATCAGACAGGAGTAAGGAGCTGTTATTGCCTCTTCAGGTGTTGTTTGAGAGTCTCTTTTTCTAGTTCAATATCTTGGTGTAAAATACTTGGGAAACTGCCACCAGAATGATGAAAGAAGTGGAAAACAGGCCTAATAATGGATGTAAAAAACGCTTGAACTATTTGCTCTGTCCATGAGATGACTCGATGGTCACGCAGGAGGACCAACACGGGGAAGAGATTTGGTGGGTGGGGTTTGTTGAGGTGTTACACACATTTTGTATGAGAATAATGAACACAGTGGTCCTGCTGGCTTTAAAAGTCTGTGACACTGATAATAACCACAATCAGCCACGAGAATTAATTAGCTGGCAAGCCTGATTTTTCCCTGTAAAACCAAAAGCCACTGGAGCAGCATGGATCAAAAGTTATTGCGATTATTAATGTTTTATTATGTTAAATTAAATGGTTTAAAATAAAATATTGGGATTTAATGTGCATTTATGACCATCTGTACTAAGAACTAAGCTCCATATAGTCTTAACATGATAACTTACATGAAACTAAAGAGGCAGGCACTGTGTTTTTTCCTGCCACTCTTTAAGAGAAACTAAAACCACAGAATGGATGGAGTCCTCTCACTTAGCACTAGACTATTTTAGAGTGAGAGACTCCTTTTGAGTTGTCTTATCAGACACTCCGTAATTCAGAGTTGAGAAGCTCATTCAAAACTGAAGGAGGAAATCCTTTTTCATCTTGTGGTCTGTGAATAAAAATAGATGTGAAAGTCTGTTCTACTAATTTTTTAGATGCCTGAACAGCATGTGTGATCCAAAACCAACTGCTTTATCTCCTTAACTACAGTTAATATTATCTTTGTTTACTGCATGTGTTAGTTTTTAATACTGCATTTTGATAAGCTTTTCCATTATTTCTAGAAATTCTGATATAATTTACCCAGTTGTTAGGTAACAATTATAAAACACTGTTATGATTTGGAGCTCCAGCTTCCATCTCAACTCAGAATTGCACAAACCATGACTAAAAGTTCATTCAGTGAGGAGAAATGCATCGTTCTATGCCTGTTAATACAACAAACTGGAGAAATGAAATTCTATCCTTAGAGAGAGAGTTGTTTTAGAAAGAACTAAACTGCCTTTTTAAAATGAATGGGTTGAAAATCCTGGGCTGCAGGAAGAGGTAAGTAGGAATTTTGCTGGCTGGCCCTCACCACAGCCTGGTTTGAGTTTTCTGTGCGGCACCGTTGCTGTTGTGGTGTCACAAACACTCCCTGGCCCTTGGAGCAGCTGAACTGAGAGGGACAAGGCCCCAGGTAGGGAATGCTCCTGCCAGTGCTTTGGGTCCTGTTTTACAGGGCTGTTTTCCTTTATTTTTTTCCTATTTCAAATGTTCCATGAAGTAAATTTTTTATCAGTGACTCAGAGCAAAAGAAAATTTCAGATCCCTGTGATAAAATATTAGATGTCTGGGCAAGCCTTCAGCTGAAAATGGTTTTTTGGCTTATCCAGCATACTGTACTTGCTGAGATGGGAGTGTGTGAGCCTCTAGTTGTGATTAAAACACCAAAAGCATGAATGTAGGAAGCAAAAAATATTATGTAGGAGAAGATTCATCATTTCTGTGACTTTGTTTAAAGAAAGCCCAGATGTGGGAGCAGATACCTACTGAATCAATCATTTTCTAAGCCACAGATGACCAGAAAATTAATTAAAAAGAAAGAATATGAAGAGGTATTAGAAAAATAAATATGCAGAATTGAATTTTTAGACAATAGTGCCCAGACTCGTTTGGCCTTAAAATGATCTGCATTACCAGTAATTTATTTGGGGATGTTTAACCCCCAGGATGTACATTCAGGAGATTGTTCAGTGGTTTCAGTGACTGGATTGCTCCAGTTTGCTTCTCCTGCAGAGTTTGTGTCAGGAAACAGAATTTCTGCCATTGACTGCAGCTCTGCCAGGATTTTCCTGAGGGTATGGGGAGGATGAGGTGTGGGATGGGTGAGGATGTGGGATGGGTGAAGGTGTGGGATGGGTGAAGTTGTGGGATGGGTGAGGGTGTGGGATGGGTGAGGATGTGGGATGGGTGAGGGTGTGGGATGGGTGAAGTTGTGGGATGGGTGAGGGTGTGGGATGGGTGAGGATGTGGGATGGGTGAGGGTGTGGGATGGGTGAGGGTGTGGGATGGGTGAAGGTGTGGGATGGATGAAGGTGTGGGATGGGTGAAGGTGTGGGATGGGTGAGGGTGTGGGATGGGTGAGGGTGTGGGATGGGTGAAGGTGTGGGATGGGCGAGGGTGGGAGCAGCTCAGTGCTGGTGCAGCAAGACTGCTTTTCTCACAAGAGCTAATTATACCATTAGAGGGCAGATCTCTGCACCTCCCTTCTTTGTGAGCTTTACACATGTTCTGTGTGGTCTTGTGTGTCTGAGACATGCTCAGACAATGTTCATTTAGATGTTATGTTAGCAACAGGTGACCAGAGAAGTAAAATACTTCAGACTCAGACTTGCAGAACAGCACCAGAGTCAAGGTACTTTCTAACATCTCAGTAGAATCTTCTTTAGCAATACCTAATAAACTTCCCTGGTTTCCTGGCCTATTTACAGTCCTTGTCCTTACCCCTAATCCAATTCAGAAGTTGTGTTTCCATTTTGACTCAGGGATTGCCCAGCAGGACATTTGTCTCAGCACGCAGGGACAGCTGTGTTGACAGTCTCAGTGGCCTCGGGGCATTATAGGCTCTCTGTAATCAGATGAGACCTGTACGTGCTTCAGTGCCTTCCAGTGAACTGAAACAACCTTTGTCTGGTTGGGATGAGGAAGGAAGTGACCATGTTTAGGGGTTTAGCAGTCGTTTTGTGAGACCCTCTAAAGGACACAAACTGCAAAACCAAGTGAAGGTGCAGGAGTCAGTTTTACTGTAGCAATCCATCAGGCAGCATGAAAAAAGGATGGTTTGATGTTGGAGAAATACATACAAGAAATGCAGAGGATTCAAAGTTAACTTGTAAAATTATGTTGAGTCATTTTTTATATATTATCTGTCCCCTAGATCCCTATCCAGTGTTATCCATTGAACATAGCTATTTTCTGAAATGTTTCTTTTTCTTCCTTTGTACTGTGTGACAGAGATAAATAGGCAACTCTTTCTATTTGAGGAATCCTAGGAGTTACTGGTAACAATAGTAGGTAAAAGTTAGACAGAAATGGCTAACTGCTGGCACACCATTTAACATGCACTTTGCATAGCAGTAGCAATGACCAAATCCCTGTTGAACACTGGCCAGGAGAATCCATCAGTGTGTTTTATTCATGTGGTGTGACCGTGCAGTTAACTCCAGTCTGTATTGATTCTGTTTATTTCAATTTAGAGAACATCTCCACTGAGCATCCCATGTAATTATTATACAGACAAGGAGCAACATCTAGAGCTGACAGCCAAGCATATAAATACAAATCTTTAGCAAAACATTCTGTCATGCTGCTTCTGCAAGGAGAACAGGTCAGACTTAAACAGAAGCAGATTCTGCTGTCAAGATTTTTGCTGAAATTGCCTTTTATCCAGCTCTGTTATGATTATATCAGGGCACCATTTGTTTTAGTCTCTGAGATGATCTCCACAGCTACATTACTCTACAGAGAGAGAGCAAAACAGGATTTAAACACACTGAGTAGGTAAAACTTGCACTTTACATTGTAACTAACAGACTGTCAGTAAAATCCTTGATATTGACACAGTGTAAATAGGAGTTTATAACCTTCTGCTTCTTGAGATCCCAGGGAGTGTGTGGGTACTGAATATGTACAGATCCATGGTACAGAGTGCACAGTAAGTGCTGTAGGTGACTTGGTTGTCCCAGGGAGGTGCACAATCAGAATTGTTTGAATGCTTAGGCAGGCCAAAGGTTGTGAACGTGAGACACGAGCTCGAGGAAGTCCATTCAGGGAGGGAACCTACAGTAATTAGCTCTGCCACTTGTTGCAGTTATTTCCTTCTTAGGATGATTAAGTCACACTGATCTGGTCAACCCAGGTCAGCCACAATGTTACCAAGACAACGAAGTAAACTGGTCACTGCCCTTGAGTGTTGAACAGCCAGTGAAGTGGCTCACAGATCCCTGCTGCTGGAAAGGTGATGTGGTGGGACACAAGCTCAGTTCCTTGTACAAATAAACTCTTCATTCAGCTGGAGTGTTGCTCCTCAGCAGCAACAACCAGGATGGATGAGATACTCAAAACTGAACTGGACACACTCCATCCCATAACAGTGTCCCATTGAAACATCCCTCTGTACCAGTCCCAGTTCCTGCCTGTCAAGAATTTGCTTAATATCTGCTGTTAGACTGGAAGGGGTGGGGGAAGGAGAACCCTTGCTATCATTAAAAAAGGAAAAGAAAAAAAAAATCTAATCAAATAAATCCCTGTAGTTCATTTCCTCTTACAAGATCTGTGCTCTGTAATTATATTACCAAAGAAGTCTTTCTTCTCTGAGTTCACGTGAAACCTTAATGGTTTTATTCCCCTTGGCCTAGTTCAATCAGTGTACATGAAATTACAAAGTTTTTCAGTTCCAGTGTAAGCTTGAATTAGAAGGTGGTGGGTGTGGTACTTCAGATTAGAGCAAACTATTAAAAAGAATCAATTCCTTAAAGGACACCTGCTAGGCTGGGAGTACATTTAACATAACCCCACTGCCAAGTAGGAATTTTGTTTAAGAGAACCCAGCCCACCAACAAAGAGTGCCAGCAATGCACAGTTCCCAACATACAACAACTGTGAATAGAACCAGATGTTCTGTTAGCAGGTAAGTAATGCTGGCAAATTGTTAAACATGTATTTAGGTATTTTCATATAATGAGTAAAACAGTGTAAAAGATACTCAGTATCTCAAAGAAGTCGGATGAATTTTACTAGTTTGCTCATGGAGTTTTACTGTTGCTCTTGGTGGAGATGCTGAAGCCAATTTTGAGAACTTTAGATGATTTGTTCTGAAGGAAATGCTATTCAGATGATGCAACACCAGCTTTTTAAAAAGGAGAAAACAGAACTTGATGAAGCAAATAGGAAGTGAATGTTTTCATTTGTCACATATTCACCTTTTTCCTAACGTGCACTAGATTAGCAAATGTGGGTGGTGTTTTATAATTTCAGTTTTATTGCATCAGGAAGAAGGGAAATGAACTCTTTGCTGGGCATCACTGAGCATCTTTTGCCTCTTGTAGCTTCTTCAATCCATTTTGATTAAAATGAAAAAAAGTATTTTTACTGCAGTGCAGGAAACTGAAATGCCTTTTCAGAAACTGAAGTGGGATTTGGGGTGAATATTTTGTTATCTGATCCTTCTGTGCCAAGTGAAGCATTAAATGAAAACATTTTGATTACAGTTCCATGCCAAGTCATGCCCCCTCTTCTAACCAGTCACGTATTAACTCTGTCTCATTGTACCTGCAGACTCCTTGTACAGTAATTTCAGGACTTTCTCATTTCACTGTTGCAGTCTGTTTCTCTGCCATTCCCATATGCACTGAAATAATTCATTACATATCCTCCCCTCTCTGCACATACATTCTACATTCTTTATATGTGACTGTAAGCATTAGAAATCTTGTCTAAGTTTCATGCCATTTTCTCTTCTTTAATTGTTAATAATTAACTGAATTTTGTTAAATGTAGAAGTGCTCAGTCTCTTTTAGGATGAAGGATGGACGTTTTCCTATCAATCAGTTTTTAAATCTGAGCACTGTAAAGTCTGACAAACAATGCTTGAAAGAGGCAAATTTTGTTCCTATTTTGGGGTACAAAATGGCAGGCGATAAAAGGGGGCAATTCAGAATTGAAGTTGGTTGAATTCTTCATTAAGTCCATTCTACTTCTTGTCGTTAAATTGCATCAGCAAGATTTAAACCCTTCATTTTGGAGAAGGGTCACATCTGTAATAAATTATGGTCTCCCTTATTTAAACAGTAGCATTGTTATAAATATTTTCTTCCTCTATTTCTGTTTCATAAGCCAAATAGTCAGCATTTCTCCTCTTCTTGTAAGTAGCCACACAACAGGCTGCCAAGGCTGGTTTATCATTTGCCTTGGGAAAGGCATTTTATAATATTGCAGGATAAAACATTTGCAGGCAGAGGTTTGACCCACGGGGGAGAGAGGTGAGGGGTTTGCAGGATTGGTGCCAAGAGACTGAGGCTTGAAGGAGAACTCCCACAGCTGCTCTCACCAGTGAGGGTCAGAGAACTGCAACGAGCCTGTTCCTGCAGAAATGAGACTGAGCCACTGATTTAAACTGAAATTTGTGCGTGTTAAGATTTTTAGCCAGACCTAACAAATTTCCTTTCTATTTTTTTAATGAAACTTTTATGTTTGGATGTAAGGGATAACTGGTTGAACCTGTCGAAGGCGGTTCTGATGACAAGGCACTGCTTTTCAGTGCTGTATTTGCAAGGTCCATTCTTGTGACAATGAACTTGTCATCGTAGCAAAGAAGAGAAATCCACACAACCTCTTACTGAGAGTAACAAGGTTTTACTGGAGAGTCCAGTATTTTAGGGCAAGACATGAGTTTTTTCCTAAAAGGAAGAGCAGACAAGAGTATTGACACAAAGAGTCATCCAGGGCTATGTCATACAGAGCACAATTAGGTGATGCCGAGGTCACACTTTGGCCCCTGGCAAGTTTTTGGGGGGTACATTTAAGCAGCTCCTTTGATGTTGGTGATAATGGTGGATGGTTTACAACTGTAAATTTGTTTTCTGCGCAGTCCAAGTGCCCAGGAATACAGGAGGCTCTGCAGATTACCAGTAAGAGGGAGGCCTGTAGAAAATTGGATTGTTGTTTGCCCCAGGCAGTGAAACATTCCTGGAGTGTGTGTGTGGGTGCTGCAGCGCTGAGCCGGGAGCTCAGGGCTCCGTTCCAGGCTCTGCCCCTGACTCAGCTCTGGTGTCTCGGGCTCTCGAGGCAGAGTTACCTGAGCTCTTAATTCTCTCATTAGAAAATGTGGAGGTTATTACTTGCTCACTTCCCCGTACCAGCCTCACAGGGGTGTGAGTTAATGAACATCTGTTAATGTGTGGAAATAAATGCTGTGAAAGTGCCGGAGCAGTAACAGCGCTCGCACAGCGGGTTGGGAATCTGCAGCTTTTTCCTACGGGATTGTGCTGTAAGACTGAATGACCGTTTTAGCAAGACACGTGTGGAGCACAGCATCCTTGTCTCCAAATCCCCCTCTGTGCCCTGGTCCTAAATGCTCCCGAGCCCAGGGCTGGGACAGCTCCGTGCCACTCTGGGAGCTCTGTGCAACCTCGTGTAACCCAGGTACGTGCAGCTCATAGCACACAGCTCTTGACGAGTGTTATGTGCCCAGATCCAGTTCATTATCCTCACTCATCTGCCACTCATTAAGCGGAAAAAAGATACTGCTCTCTTCAAAAATCAAAAAAAAACCAAAAATATTTGTTACCCGATGTGCAACAAGCCGATAATGGCACACTCGAGACAGACATTGATTATTTATTTCAGAGTTGCCAAGCCTGGGTGCCAGGTGGAATTCCACATATCAACCATCAGAACTTTTTAGCATACATTTTAGCAAACAAAGGAATTTTTACATATTCCACACTTTGCAACAATACAGTTCCCTTCTTTAAAGCTTCCTGATTTCCCTCTCCCCTCGCCGGACGCCTCAATGGGTTGATGTCGGGAGGACGAAGCTCCGCTCGCCTCCCCGGTGCCCTTCCTTTCTCCGGGGGCGCTGCGGGCGGCCCCCGCTCACAAGAGTTAATCGCTGCCAACCTTTGGCAGTGCTGGCCGGTCCTAGAAATCCGGCTGGCTGCTGGAGCGGCTGCCAGGAGCCTCCCTCGGGCCGTCATGTGAGCAGCGTAAACAGCCCGGCCGGGCGAGTGGGCGGCTCGGCGCTCGCCAGTGGGGCAGAGTTCAGTGGCTGCGGCGGGGTTACTGCCGAGCGCCGCGGGGTTGCCATAGCGAGCATTGCATAACGCTGGCAGCGGCCCCGGCCACAAAGGGCCCCGCGTTCCTTCTGCTCCGTTTGTTCATTGTTGCCGAGGCCCACTTTGCTGTCGCAGATGGAGTTCCAGGCATAGTTCCTGGCTGGGCTGCTGTGGGAGGTTTCACCGGGAGCAGGGGGAGAGAGGAGCTTGCTCGTGGGACCCTGTAACTGGGGCATTCGCGTTGCAAGACTGCCTGCAGGAGGGTTGTTTGCATGAGCAGAAACTTTGCATGCCAGTAAAGTTTGTGGGAGTAAGATAGGTGTTTAACTTCCTGATACATTGTCTCCTAAAAGGAAGTGATTTGATGTAGTACTGAAATTTGCACCCAGCTAGAGAGCTCAGAACATCAGTATTATGTGGGTACAATATGACTGCAAGAATTAATGCTCCCATGTCATTGCATAGATCAAATGGATTGCAGAAGATGGGAGCTTGTGGGAGGCTGAGAAGTCAGGAAACTTCCTTGGATGGAATTGGTAGAGGGAAGCTGGAACGTTGCAACATGGGAAGCTGCATTTGGAATGAGGCCATCATCCTCTGGAGATCTCTGCTGAAGTTGCATCTGCATTTGCATAAGTTTTGGCACGAGAAATCAATGTCCATGAAGTGACTATTCTGTGCTTTCCCTTTCTAGATGATTAATTAAAATGGCTGAGGGATTGATTTGGCTACAAGCTGTCTCCTGAGGTTTCTGACTGTAATATTTTTGTTATGTGGAATAGACCAAGGTCTATCTCTTTGGCTGGAGTGATTATGCTTTTGGCTCTCCTGCTTTTTGAGGGTCTGGCCATTGAGTCAGTGGCAAAGTCCTGTTTGACTTTCCTGGGCCAGAATCAGAACTGCAGTTTTGCCTGTACAGTGTGGTGTATTTATCGTTCCAAGAGCAAACAGATTTAATATTAAGGTTGTGATGAAGGGTCACCAGGTTTATTTGGCATATGAAGGTTGTGGTATTTCAGTCATTTGCCTCTGAAAGATTTTGCTGGCTGCCGTGAGAGACTTTTTGTTCCTTCCCCTTGGGTTTGTACCCTTTCCAGTGTGAGGTCCTGGGCATATTAGGATGCATGTGTGACCTTCGGTGTGGCAGAACTGCAGTGCAAACTTAGCTAAGAACAACAGGATATTGCCTTCTACCTGTGCTCTTACAGCTCTTCTGCCAGGATAGTGAGACCTCCTGCCCCAGTTTGAAACAGAAAGTCTGTCCTTGAGCCAGTGGTGCCAGGACTCGTGTGAGCTGGACATGGCTTCTTGGTGAATGGCTTAACACACTCTGTCCCAAGCTCTGCTCTGCTGAGCTCTTCTTTTCTCCAAAGCATTTTACAAACAAAATTAAGTAGGAGAGGAGTGAAGTCCTGTGATCTGCTCCTCAGAGAGTCCTGGTTTTGCTGGTGATTTGTATTTTAGTTTTAAAACATCAGTTGTGATTGCGGGATTGCTGGGCTTTTTGTTCTCGGTCGGGACAACTTAGACTGTCAGGGCCCAGATGAATTCCAAGGCACTATGGCAAAGCCAGCAATAATAATGAGGAAAGATCATGGCTGGGAGCTATTCTGGGATCTGCCTGATCACTTCATATGGGCCTAGTGATGCTCATTCCTTAGAGTGCAGATGGTGCTTTGGGAGAAATACGGGCTGTGTTCTTCCCCTGTTATTGTCTGAAATATCAGAGTGGCCAGAGGCCTCCCAAAGTGGTACCTAATGGAGCCCAGGGTGTTAGTAGAGACCAGTCCACCTTTTTTGGGATCAGGTCAGTTTATCCCTCCCCTGGGAGCTGACACAGATGAGAGCAGATGGTTCTAGGAGTGTGGTCCAAAATTCCCAAAGGCCACCAGCTGCTGTGGTCCATGTTTGCTGTTCAAGCTTTCCACTGAGCATTTCCATCCACCTTCCTGGCCTTAGGAAGGTGCTGAACTGAAATGCTGCTGCATGTATCCCTTTGCCCAGCAACTGTGCTCCTTGCTGCCAGACAGCTGCATGTTTGAAGGTGTTTGTCTTGTAAGAGATCTACAGATGAAATTGCCAGGTGTTGCCAATAGATCTGTTACTTTTCAGCAAATACCAGAAATGCACTTTGCCAACAGGTACTCAGAAAAAGGTTGATGTATTCTTGTTTTGCTGAACTAGGTACGGACTTCAGTGCTCTCCTTTCCTGGCTACCTCTCCAAGGTGGGAGAGGAATTGACTTCATCTCACACTGCCCTGTTCTCTGCTGCCCAAACCACATTGCAGTGGGCCAGAGGAGGAACTGCTGGCCCGTAATTCATGGCAGCCCCAAATCTCCTGAAAATGCTGTTTGGCCTCTGACTGGTGCTTTCAGTGACCTCTGCTAATGGCCCCCAACAGATCACACACAAATCCAGCTTCTATAAAATGAAAGGGAGGCCTCTTGCCCAGCACTTGGCAGATCACTGCTGGCAGTCCCTTAGGGCTGAAAAGTGCTGGTTGTGCTAGGAACAGGCTGCGTGGTGGCTGGAAATGTGTCACTGACGTGGGATCTGTGGGCCCCACTCAGTCAACAGGCACAAAATACAATCTGGTCACAGACTGGCTGTCAGGGACACAGGGCTGTCACTGGCCTGGCTTGCACAGGGTCTGTGCATAAAGCATTGCTGCTGCCCAAGGGCTCGTCAGCCTCGAGTGTGGTTTGCTGTGAGACTGAGGGTTGGACAGGGACTTGGTAGACATCTGCCAGGAATATTGTTCTCCACTGGTGTGTCCCTCCTGGAAATCATGTCCCTCAGCTGCAGCATGGCGTGGTGACACCTACGTGACCAAAGCAAGGTGCCCAGTAGGTGACACACCCAGCCCGTCGTGCTTTGGCAGACGGGGTCTCCATTGTTGGGATGACATTTGGCCCTGATGTCTCAGCTTTCTTGTGTGCTCTGGAGAGCCTGGGGAATTTTAAACTTTAAATATTGCTGTTTTGTGCTAAAAAGGACAGGTTCCAAGGAGTATTCTTGGCATTTGCAGTAGAAATCAAAGCAATTTGTGATTACTTGATTTGGGAGCCCATTCAGTGTTTGGCACCAGCCCCTAAGGAAGTCCAGACTGCTTGAGATGTTATCCTTGTTGCAGAGTTCCTCAGCTCCAAATGGACAGAACTGTTCACCATACTCATAATTTTGGAGTTTTATGCAGTATTTTGTATATTTTGGGCTAGACCTTCAAATTAAGACCAAGATGTTGAACTTGATTCAATACTCCATGGAAAGACAGTACAAGGAATAAAGGACAGGTTTGTGGGGTTCCCAGCACCCAGGATTGCTGAGACACATCTTTGATTTCCATCTAGAAATCAGAGAACAGACAGAACATTTTTCTTAGAAGGATCCCAAACTTCTTTACATAGGAGTAAACATGTAATTATTTCCATTTCACGGGCATGAAGAGCAGAAGATACGAATGCTGTGACTAAATATCAATTCAGAAATAATTGAGTTGAATTTTTTTTCCTGTCTTACACAGCAGGGCCTGATGCCCTCTCCAGACTAGTTTTTTAAAGTTACTTTTTAAAATAAGCTTTAGCCATCACAGCTTCTATGTATTTCTGGTCTTGAAAGGAACCATCAATTGTTTTTGTTTGAAGACATTGAATATGAACTTGTTCCTACAGAGCTTTGTGCTGTAATTTATCAACAAGGCGCTGAGGCACAGACGTCAAATGAATACCAGATTTCAAATTATGATAAGCAATTGTGTCATCTCTGTGAATAGACATCAGTCTCTGCTGAGAAATCATCAATAATTCATTTAAAAAAATAAATGAGTACAGGGCCATTTGGATAGGTCTTTGCAAACAAGCAGTCCTGTGTTCTGTTATAATTGCTGTGAATTTAAACCCAAAGGATGCTTATTTCTCGAAGAGAAACACCTGATCATGCCCAAGTCAAAAAAATGTGTTCCCTCACGACCTAATTACCATTTATCTTTGGGGAGGTATGGAGGAAGCTGGAGTGTCACCTGCCAGAGGTGTGCTGGGTTTGTCCATCGCTCAGTGGAGAACATGCTGAGCTCTCCCAGAGTATTTTACTGTTAATATTCCAGTCATTACCATCTTCCCCACTTCCTTTACCCTCTACCTACACCAAACCCCAAGATTATCATTTCCAATCTTAAAATACAACTCTCAGAATAATTTGTGTTTCTTTACTATGAGGAGAGGGAGGATGCTGCTGGTGTAAAAATTTCTTGAGCTTCCCTGTCGTAGGTGGCTTTTCATTTGACAGCAGGCATCCTGCTCGAGTCCATTTCTCTCCCAAATTGTGGGTTGTTACATTCCAATAAGCACACAGCATCTGTTCTCTGTAGAACATGATGTTGCAAGATGCTGATCATTTGTCTGAGTGGGCTATTTTCAATTGAATCAGAGATGTACATGCAGCCTAACAGCAATAATTCCCTCCTGTCTGTAATTGCCCATTATAGGAAGAGAAATTTATAAATAGTTATAAAAGTCAGGATTTAGGGGCTGTGCTTCAAGACCTAGGGCTAGCCGGTCTTAGCTTATCTTAGCATAATCTCCAAAATAAAAATTCTCTGCTCTACTTTGGAGAGCATGAAATAATTTCTGTTTACACAGTTTTTTTAATTACTTTGATGCTGTGATATAAAGGTCACTGATTGCCTCTAGTCACCACATGGCTTTTTCACTAATTGTGCACTCACGTCACTTTGTTCTGTGGGATCTTTTGCTTCTTGATCCAGTTTCATTGCCCAGATGTTCATTTCATACAGCTAGAACTTTATACAAAGGGCATCCTGTGTTCCAACAAACACATTGTGGTGGTTGTTCCCGGCTGGGAACCTTGTGCGCAGCAGCTCACCTGCTTTCACCATCAACCCACCGACCTTTGGGCTGATTTGATGTAAAACCAGTCACTGGGGGTAAGGAAGAGAAGTTATGCCAAAATGTTTCCTACTCCCTAGCCTTGGACTGATTAAGTTTGTGCTGCAGGATAAAAAGGCAATAAGAAATGGGAAAGCTCTTTCATCCTGACCCTTTTGGTGTGTAGTGGGATGGAAAATCACGTGGACGCCTTGAAAGTTTTGCACTGGTGCCTTGGAATGTGTAAATGGAGACCTAAACATCTCCAAGAAGTCACTCTATTGCCCTCTCCCTATAAAAGCCACCCACAAAGGTTTCGTGTCAGGGCAGAGAGGTCCCTGCTGGTCCCCATGGGGTGACTCTCAGGTAACCAGAGGCCCCCAGGGCCTGGGGATTTCCCAGCTCACAGATTTCCAGAGGGTCAGATCTCAAGGTTATCCCATAGCCCATTTGCTGTTTGTGGAGCCACATGGACATCACACAGACCAGCTGTTGGGTTTAACTTAACCTTTAGAGCAGTCATGAGAGCTTAGTTCATGAGCAGAATAAATTACACGGAAGGCTTCAAGAGAGGATTGTCCATCTGAATGCACTGGCTGCTGCTGAAAGGTCTGGGGAAGATGAGCAGTGGAAAATTGGACAGGGATTGAGCAGTATATCATATGAGAAGGGTATAACTTGGCAATATATATCTGTGAAGGTTTTTAAATCTCTACCTTGGCCAAAAGTGACCTCCCAAACGACAGGAATCTGGTCATCTTGAGCCCAAATGTTCCTAGAAAGACGACCCTACAAAACTGTGCTGCTGGCAGGGCCAGTAGTGCTGGCAGAGTGCACCGTGTTCTAATGGCCAGGCTGAGGTGGGAGAGGAGCTCCAGCCCAGGGCAGGCAGAGGAGGAGGCCTGGAGAGGAGTTGGCACCAGGCAGTGATTTTTGACATCTCTCATTCTCAGCTGTGAGGCTGCTGGGCAAAACCTGCACAAGGTGGAATGGTGGCTTACGGTGCTGATGCGATTCGCTGTGGGCCCTTGTAGCTCTCCACAAGGACCAGAATATCCAGGACATCCCCTGCATCCTTCCTGGGCAAACCTTGGGAGGGGGAACTGCAGATGCCAGTGTGTGCTCTGCTCAGCTTGGCAGGGAAGAAAGCAAAGGAGTGAGATGGAGAAAACCAGGGGTCCTGTCTGGTTCTTGCTGCCAGTGGATGGATGCATAGGAAGGTGCAGGATTTTGTTTGCTGAACATTATATTTCCTGTGACTGCTGAAATCAGTGAGCAGAGACAGACCCTTCTTCTCCACACTGCAGCAACTGCAGCACCATAATTCTCTGTTTCCCTCTTGAGGCTGCAGATCCCCTGGCACAACTGTAAATTCCCTGTACAGTGCACAGCATGGCTTTCACTGAAAATTCCTGGGAAAACAGCTCTTCTGGAGCCTTATTCCATTAAAAATATTATTTTTTTCTCCTATGCATCTCCCCATTTTTCCCTGCATCCAAGCAGCCACCTGCATTCGGTATCAGACACGTGGAATCCCATAAACATCCCTTCCAGGCCATAATAGTTGGATGGAAATATGGCTGAGCACCCAAACCCCTCTGCCCTTCCCACAGCCCCCTCCAGCAGCATGACCTGGGAGGCCTCTGGTGCAGGATTTATGTCTTGATCTGGGGCAGTGACTGACAGCAGCAACAAGGAGCTCTCTGGGGCAGAGGACAGGGAGGGCGGGTGGGGAACGGTGTCTCCTGGGACGAGCTCCAGTCTGCTCCAGGGAATGTGCTAATTTTCACTCCTTTATAGTCCTTTATCTCAGCCCTTCGACCTTGAGCTCAGAGGCATTATCAGCCTTAGCCAGAAAGGCGGCAGTGCAGTTAACCATTGAAATGCTGAATGTTTCTGATGCAAAATCCTGAAGGTAAAAGCAGTGAATGCAGCTCATTTCAATAGTGCAGCACATCGGGGGGATTGTTCAGGTTTGGTGAGAACCTATTTATGATATTAAGAAAAATATTTTTTTCATGTATGATTCTGTGAGCAGTTTTCCAAGTTTGATGTCCCTACAGAATTCCCTGGGCGTGTGGACATCTCCTGTAAGCCTGTCCTGTGTGCATGGCTGCACACTGTGTATGAACTCGCTTTTCTTCATCACCTTTTCATCTTTATTATACCCAGTTATTGATATCCAGAGCACAGGCAGAAAATTACTGGTCTCATGTGAGTCCTTACTATCATGGTAGCACATTTCCAACTTCATAAAGTATTATACAAACTCTTACCATAAAAGTCACTTCCTGGAGCAGTCTAGATGAGTGTATTTATTGCCAGTTCTGCTGCTGACTTCTCTGAGTGACTCTGGGTTTGTCATTTAACTGTGTGTAAGTTTTTGTGTTTGCCGAATGAGCTGGGAATTAATGAGTTAGGAATGTGCTTCTGTGCATGTGTCTCTTGTTTGGCAAGATCAGCTTCTCTTCTGTACCTGACAAATATGATGCAAGAAGAATATTTCCTTTTCCTTACTGGGAATGAGTGGTCTCTCTATGACCAGCAGTAATTGGGTAGAAGCAGAATTTTGGGTAGAATATTCCTGCTTAATCAGTTCAGTGTTGATGGAGTTAATTTGCTCATGCCTTCAGATTGTTTTGTTTCCAGGGATTCTAAACCGTTGCCTCCAGCTGTTCATTTCCATTGACGAGGATGATCTTTATCTGTCTAAACTAGTTAAAACCTGCTCCACTACCCAGCAGCCTTTTTGGAGACAGCCCAATAAAGCTGAGTGCGGTGGCTATGACACCAAAGCCTCCTGGACATCATAAATTCCAAGCCCTACTCTTTTTTTTCCTGACCTCTCGCTGTTGGAGCACCCTTCCTGTTTTAATGGGACTCTTCACTTCCTCCATTTAACCCCTGTCCAAAAAGGGGAATGATATTTGCACTGTAAGTGATCAGTGTAAGAATCTCTGTCACACCAATTTGCTGCTTTAATATTATCAGATTAAGCCTTGACAGACCTCGAAGGTATCATTCAAACAACTGAAGCACTGTCAGACTTGCACTTGGACTCTACTCAGTGTGGTTGTTTCTTGGTGATATTTTAGGTGAGTTTTATTTTTAAATGTGCAAGTTTAAGGCTTGTTGTGACATGCTGGGACTTGTCATACCTTCGGGGTCACCGGGGCCACTTCCTCCTCAAACAGGAGATGTGAAAGTTGCTGTGTGAGCAGATGAGGTGCAGGTTTGTTAAGCTGATGAGACAGCCACCGGATGTAGCAGGGCATCTTTCCAGTGGTGGAATTCAGGTGTCTGGTGTACATCAGGCAGAGATGCTGTCTGTACCAGGGGGAATTGCCAACAACACAAAACTTCCTGTTGCTGTAGTACTGCTGCAGGGACCAGAGTTGGAATGTGTACCCTGGTGTAGGAGCTCCTTCCCTTCTTGCTGGGGTTTCTAATTCAGAGTATTTGAGCCTGAGCTGAACAGGAACACAACAGGGAAAATCTAATGGGCAGTTTGGACATAAAGCTCTTCCTTCCGCTCCAACTACTGTTAACAGCAGTGGGAAAATCTGTGGCCAGAAGACCTCTCCTGAAGACCCAGGCTGAGCTTTATTTTGGAATGTGCCAAGGAGACATTTCCCTGTCGTTCTGTTGCAGATGTTGCCGTCCCTGCAGTCTGGGAAGTGAGCAAGGCCTGAGCACTGTTGGGATGTAGCTCCTGCTCTCTGCTGCAAACAGCTGGACCGGTTCAGTTCCGGGCCCCTGTGTCTGTGGGAGAATGCTGTGTAGTCATTTTGCTGCTGAACCACCTCACAGCAATTACCAGACTTCCAGAGGAGGGAAAAGCTCTGAGAAAAAGACCAGTTTAACATGTCATTATTGGGCTTTAGCAGCTGTGCGTTATCCTATTGTTACTAATAACCTTTGCAACTTTGTGAGCAATGTTTTCTTGGCATCATTCAAACATAATGACTGAGGGGTCACATTCAGCTCTCAGTTGTGTAAATATGGAATGTTCTCTTGGCTATCTGGTGCTATTTTGCATTTGGCTCATGCTCCCTGCCCCTAGAATCCTGCAATCCAAAATACCCAGGCAGGGAGTTCAGTCACAGTATGCTCTGCATACCAGCTGGGTATGCAAAGCACAAAATAAACACATGAACAACTACTATCAAATCCCAGCCATATAATTACAACTCTGCTGTCCTCTGGTTGTGGTTAATGGGTTATTCCTGAAAAAAATGAGAGCAGGAGTTTGCTTGGTACTTCCCCAATGTAATTCACCAGTAGATTATGATTGGGAAGTCTTTTCAGAAAAATGTGGTTTTAAAGGGGTTTTAAAGTTGATTGGGATAAATCAAGAAAAAGAATTTACAAAATAGATGTTGCTTGAAGTAAAGCAGTCACAAAGTCTGCCTTAATGGTAAGAGGAAAGGGAGATCTTGGCAAATCTATGAGGAGGTATAGGAACTGCCCTTTCCCTTTCAACCCTCCAGTATCCTGGCCTGTAAGGCTTTTAAGTAAGGTTCAGTGGTTTTATATGGTAAATAAACTTATCTTGATTATGTTCCGTGATTAAGATGATCTCTCTCTTCCAGCGTGGTCTTTACAGAGTTCTCAGCAGTGAAGTGACTGATTGCCCTTCTCATTTTCAGGGATCTTCCAGATAATCCTGCTGTGGACTGGGACACACAGCTCCTCGCCACCCTTGTCCTGAAGCACATAGAAGCCAAGAACATCAACCTGGTAATGTGACACTTTCTGCAGCACAGGCAATTCCCTCATTACTTCTGGGTGTTCTGGGCTTTCCCTTTCCCTCTGGAAGCTTTCTTTGGAGTCTCTAAGGTTAGGATGTATCTTCTCTCTCAGGAGAGCTTTCTTTGCTTCCCAGTGAGAAATGAACAGTGGAGGAATTTAGCTTTTCTAACTCTTCAAATGGTTTCTGTATTTTAGAGCAACCATGTTGGGATGGAGAGAGCCCATCTGGGGTTTAGACTTAGGTTTAGGCTTAGATTTGAAGCCCATTGGCAGATGTATGTTAGCTTGGTTAGCAGGGTTATAGGTCAGGATTGAAGAATATTAAACTGGGGAGATTTCCTGGCACTGGTATAGTTTGGGGTTTTTTTCCCACAGAACAGGAGTAAGGGCCTAAGCATGGAAAGGGTTGTGTTCTGTTCCTCTCTGTTGAACCCTGCTTTGATCAGGCATGGCACTGTCACACACTGATTAGCAGCAAAATCACGAAACTCTCAAAGCCTTTCAGCACTTCACAAAACAAGAGACCACATCTCCTGCAGCATGAAAGCCCCACGAGCACAAAACCAGCATCATGCATCCAACTTTGTATTGATTCTGAGGCTAATTTTCCATGAAATTCATTGCTGTGCACAGAGACAAATGCAGTTTTCCTGACTTCTTTTGTGCCTTTTGGCCCCCTGAATAGATAGGTTTTAATCTAATCTGAAAGCTCCAAACACAGGAGGATTTGTATGGCATGTTTGTGACTCTCAGGGGCACAGGGACAAGTGCACCAAAACCCCAGAAGAAATTCTGAAAACACCAGAACTCCTCTGGATGGTTAGGAAGGATTAGACCTTTGCCTCAGGGAGAATTAAACTCCAGCTGTTTGTGCTGGGGGAGGCTGGAGTCTGCCACTGACAGGGCAGAGCTGAGCAGTGAAATGTGGGGTTTGCAGAGCAGGAAACATTCCCGGGCATGGTGCTGGCCCTGCTGGGCTGTCCCTGCCCCCTGCATTCCCATCAGCTCTTCCCTGAGCAGCACTGAGGACAAATCACTGCAGCAGGACACAGCAGCAGTACCAAGGGCAGCTGGAGCAGCTTCCCAGGGCTGCTGGTAATGAATTGCTCTGGAAATGTTCATTATTTGAAGTGTCCCAAGCAATCACACAGGTCTCAGGTGTTTGCTGTAATACCATTCGTTTAGGAGCAGACTGAATTTGCCAACAACAGCAAGAGAAGCACCTAATTGCCTTTGTTAAACATCCTGCAATTTAAAACTTCAGAGATTGCTATCTGTGATGTCTCTGCTGTCCTAAACCAATGGCCTTGCCTTGAAAGGTAAACTGAGTCCATTTTTCACTAATGTTGAAATTGATGGAATTGGCCGAACATGTTAAAAGAGCCTTGAAGAAACCAAAAACCAACAGTGTTTCAGACCAACTCAGAGGAGTCAACATGACTGGAAGATGTGCATTGTTGTAGCTATCCCAGTGGGAAAACTTTCCCCAGTTCTCCCAGTAGTCACAGCACTGACAATGGTATCTTTATTTACAGAACATGCTGTGTGCCATCTGGCACACATGAACAGTGGAGCAGGGGCTGCAATTCCAGCACGTCTGAAAGGAAGGATTGCAAGGCAAGGAGTCCCACCCACCATGTTCTGTGTAGTTTCCTTCCATTACATGGTTACTCATTTGCTCAGCTGCCCTGGAAATCCCGGAGTAGCTCAATCTTTTTGGGAGCTACAGGGAGATATTTCATCCAAGCTCTACATTAAATAGTGCAGACACAGAAATTAATGGTTGGTGTACTCAAAGCCAAAACTAATTTATAGACTTAGGAAATTATTTCCTGCCTGCTGGATTTACAAGCAAAAGCCAATGTTGCAGGGAGAGGCAGCCAAGGCTGCTCTGTCTTGATCCAGATTAGAAAGTGTTTGGTGTGTAAAAAAAGAAGTTACATTGTATTGTGTGAGCTGCAGGCAGGCTCTTGTAGCTCCTAAATCAGACACAAAAGACATCTCCAAACTCAGAAGAGACTGAATGGGAGTTTGAATCCCACTGGCCTCTGTGAGTGAAAGGGGTGATGCTCGGGGGAAGGCCATGAGAAGTGGGGTTGCTTGCTGTGGCATTTTAAGGGATGGCCCTTGCTAAAAAGCAGAGACCTTTGTGTCCCCACAGCAGATGTGTGCTGTGTTTGAAGCACTGCATGACACCAGGGAGAGGAGGGAGACCCTCAGCTTTGAGGTGTGGGGAGGGATCATGGACTCCAGACCTCTCAGGAGTTTTCTGCTGGTAATTGAGTAATTTCCTCTGTGCTCTCCCCTCTCCGGAAGGGATTTCTGGACCTGTTTGTCTTGGCTGCTGCTCTGGCTTCTACTAGTGAAAGCTCCATTTCCTGAATACCAAGGTCACCCAGAAGAAAAACCAGCAACAGCAGCAGCTCCCATTTCAGAACAGGTGTGGGGAAGGAACTCCCTCTTGCCCTAAAGATTTCATTGAGCAATAATTTCCACATGAAGTGTATTTACTATCCCAGCCTCTCGCTCCCAGAACTGGCTAAGCCTGTTCTTAACCCAGACACTTTCAAGACGTTCAGGTTTTCTCATCCTGTCCTGATTGTTTGCTTGATTTCATCATCAGCCTGGTTCAGGTTAGGAGTTAAAAGCCAGCACAGCAGGAGCTGCACTGTGTGGAAGGAGCAAATGCTCCCGTGTGAAAATATCTTCAGCATGTGAGAAAGAAATTCAAATTCCTTATCAATGAAATGAATCCCTGAAGCCAGAGGGATTGATTTACATGTGATTGCTCCCTGCTTTAAGTCATGAACAGCACAGTGGTGCTGTGGCATCAGAACCCTGTTAGATGACATATATAGATATTTAGATGATATATATTTGGGGTGGGACATCCCTGCTGTCCCAGAGCCAGGTGTGTGCTGAGAGGGATCAGACAAAGGGAATGCCACCGTGGCCAAGTCACTGTGCAGATACCTTGGGAATTGTACTTAAAAATTTGTTTATTTGAAGAGACAGGCAATTCAGGTGTAAATGTTCTAACAGTAGATTGGACAACAGCAATTGAAAATGAGCTCTGTGTAGTCTCTTCAGCTGGTTCAGATATTACATAAGCTCAGCAGCTTCTATTTCAAAACAGATGTGGAGAAGAAAAACCTCCAAAGGTGCTTCTGAACAGATAATTCCCATGTCAAGAATATTTCCTAACCCAGCCTTGTGCTCCCACGGTTGGCCTGAGCCAGTTTTGTAAAAACAATGATTAGTTTATTTAGTCTGCTCACTGTAGTCTCTTATCTCAGTCTTCTGGTTTGTTCTCTTGTAACCTCCACAGAAGGAAAAATGTGTGTTTTGGCTTGCCTGAAGTTTTTAGCTTGATTTCCTAAGGAAACAGGAATAATGCAATTGTATTTATAGGTTTGTGCACACGCATGTTTCAAAAGACTTTGGAGCCCATTAGCTAATTTCAACCATATTTGACAGCAGGGTATGACTCTTAGAAATGTTCTGTTTGTACAGGTTACATGAAAATCAGGGACCAGGCAGAAGAGACAAATCCTCTCTCTGTCCCCATTGAGTAAAAAGGCTTAGTGCAAGTCCAGCCCTTATCAGACTCACACTGTTATTCACCTGAATAGGAATTTATTCTGCCTCCAGTGAGTGGGGCATGTTGTCATCCTAGGGAAGTGCCACTCTAGGTAGGAGTGACTTCAGAGTGTGTTTTTTTCTTATCTGCAAAGCACAGGGTGTTGTGTTCATTCCCTGAGCTGTGCTGAATTTCATGTCTTTCCCAGATGAGCTCCTCCAAAAGCTGATATCCATAGGGAGGGCTCAGCACCCTGCAGAGCTCTCTGGTAGTGCTGATATGCAGCAGCAGCAGCCAAGGTTGAAACATCATTTTTCTCCTTATAAAATAGGGGTTGACCAGAAAATGCTTCTTTGTACCTGCATGAAACCAACTTTGATCCCACCAGTTCCTGCCAGCAAAGAGCAACCTGGTGCTTGCTGGCAGCCACTGGGCAAAGTGGAAAGTTTAACCGTGGGCTTGTCCTGGGTGGGTGGGTTTATGAGCAGGCTTGTCTGAAGTTTGTGGGGTTTGAAGTATTTCTTATCACTGCCTTTGTGTTTCCTCTCCCTCTTGACTCAATATCCCATGTCTGAGAGGGCCTCTCCTGCTGGAGGGTGGAGGAACAAGTTGCAGGCTGGGCACGGTGGCTTTTGATCTTCCCTTGATCTCTAACCCAGTGCTCCAGGCCCTGCATATAAAATAGATTTTGAGAAGGGAGGGGCGGTGAGTGAGCAAGGCTGTAGCATTTCCTTCCCTGAAGACAGAACAAGCTGGCAAGGAAGCAAACATTGCCTGAAACGTGGGAGTTGATGATTTCTTCCTGGTCCCAGAGAAGGGAGCTGTGGAGAGCTCTGCTGCTGGGCCTCTCCCAGAGCAAACACTGAGCTTTGCACTGTCCAGGGACTGTCACTTTCACCCCCTGGAAAGAGGATGGGCACACATTCCCTGTCTGCTCTACACTCTGTGCTGCCAGTTTGGCTGCTTGGTTGGAAATGGGAGCCTTTAAGTACCCAGTGCACAGCCCCACAGAGGGAGTGAGTCCCCAGGGTGATGCTTCAGCCCTGACACACTGTTGGTGGGTGTGAGGGCAGGGAGCCAGGGGTGTTCTGTGCTCTGGACAGTGACTGGTCAGTGCTGTGTTCACACATTACTTCTGCATTTTGGAGTTCCCATTTCTCCCTGTAGAGAATCAAGAAACAATATGATCTCGTTCAGAAAAAGCCTGATTTGGTTGTACAAAAGTGCAGTCAGATTGTTTTAAAAGGCTTCTTCTCCTATCAGATTATTTTATCACTGTGTTATTCTCTGGTGAAGCCTCATTATGACCAGGACAGTCATGCATGCTTGTGTGGCTCTTGTTGCAGCAATGTCCTGATTCACAGCACAGCAAACTGTAGCTTCACCCTGTCATGCACAGGCACTGGAGGATGTTCTCACATCCAGGAGAGAGTGATTCATAGAGCTGGACCTCTCGGGTCAGGAACACATTTGCAACAGATCACTTTGAAAGTGACCTTTTGCCCTGGTAATAAGGAACAAGTGCATCCTGCCAGTGGGGACACGATCTTTGTCATCTTTCTGTTGTTCAAGCTGTTAGGCTGTGTAGTCATCTAGTTCCAGAGTGGCTTGTTTGTTTAGTTGTGTTTCTGTGGCATGAGGAGTTCACACACAAGGCCTCATTGTGCAACACATAAACAACTCGTTAGACACAACAGGCTGGGACAGGGCTGTGTTGGATGTCAAACTTGGGAGCTGCACAGGCTCCTCCTCCTGCTCCTAAATGCTTCTTGTTCTGTGGTTTTGTTGCAGGTGGTGACATTTGATGCGGGAGGAGTGAGTGGCCATGCCAACCATGTCTCTCTTCACACTGCTGTCAGGTACAGTGTCTGCACACTTCTCTGGGTGCCTCCTTGGGGTGGTGCAGAGTCAGCGTGGTGCTGGTGTGGAACAGAACCAAAGGCAGTGGTCACTTCACTGCTCCAACTGAGTGCCGGGCTGTGGGACACGGCACTGTCTGGAGAAACTGCCACAGCTCTGGAAATAACCTACAGCATCTTTTAGTGTTCCATCAGCTGGGACCTTGCCAGTCTCCCTTTCACTGGACCCTCTTTGCTCTTCCTGTCCTTGATCCCCTTGATGTCCTTGATTAAAATATGCCACAGATCAGTTTGCACTTCTGCTTTGAGGAGAGTGTGTGAATAGCTGATGCCTGAGCTGGTGGCACTTGGGTTTTGGAAAGTTCTGCACCACTGTTCCAGAAGATGTTGCCATCTTGTCCAGGTACCTGAATTTACCTCTTTGACCCAAGGACATTGCTCTTTCACTGGAGCTGTCCCTATTTACCACTTTTAGGAAGAGTCCATTAATCCATTCGTTCCTTCACCATTTTATTCCTTACCTTATGGGACCCTCTGTCTCCGTGCTGTGGTGATGTGTGATGTGGTGAGGTCGATAGACAAAAATCCCTGTATTAAAATCACTCAAATTTTGCTGGCAAGACAGCCACTGTATTTTACTTTAACCCTCTGCTCATTCAGACCTCACTGTGTCCTAGAGAAATCTCTTCCAGAGCTGCCCCTGCCTTTCCCAGGCATGAGAAGAACTCTTTGCAAGTATAGCTTGTATTTATAGCACCCATTTGTTTTCTGAATCATCTGTGCAATTCAAATAAACAAATTCTTCTGGCTCTCCTTGCTGACAACATCACAGTGATTTGCCTTTCTCACTTGCCACAGAACCCATACTGGGACCTCCAGCTCCTCTGGGAAGATGCTGAGAGCTTTGATGGCTGGAAGTCAGTGTTAGAGGGGGATCATGGCTTTTCCCAGCAACTTCTGAAATAGCCTAACAGAGGAGAGGGGGTGGAGTTAAAGCAAACAGTGTCTTTGTTTGGGCTGTGTGGGGAGATGGTTTCAGGCACAGTTGTTTGAGGAGTGAGCAGAGGTTGAGCACAGGCTGATGACCAAGGGGCAGAGGCTGGGCAGGGGTTGATGACTGAGGAGCAGAGGTTGATGACCAATGCTCACACCACTGGCACAGAGGGACTAAAGAGCTTCCAGCCGCCTGGACCTCTGTTTGCTCAGTCAATTGCTGTATGACCTACAAAGAGGAATGAAAGGCAGGTTATTAGGTGTCCTCCTCCACCCTGAAGAGATCATGGGAAAACAAGCTAGCAGCTGAGTTATATATGAGAAATTTAAGGAAAACTCTTGATTTTGATCTCAGTTCTACTCTTGCCTTACTTTGTGGCTGTGCAGAAATCACTTTCCCACCTTCATGCTTTAGGTTTCCTGTGTGTGCAATGGGGATTTAACCCTCTTCTTGTTTCAGAGGATGTTACCAGGAAATGCTCATTGTCTGCAATTCCCTTGAACTCAGAGCTTTGCATAGGTCCTCAGCTAGAGCAGAACATTGTCTGGGCTGATGAGATCAGTGCTGATAGGGACACCAGAGCACGAGCAGTTCTCATTAACTAAGGGCTGGTTTGTCCCTTGTCTCCCTTCCAGTCCTGAATCAGCAGAATTAATCATGGTAGCCCCATCATCTGCATGTGGCAGGAGTGACACTGTGGCTGCTGAAAGGTTAAGTTTATTTTTAGTGGCTGGCTTGCCCTCATTATTTTCCAGTTTGTGTTATGGAGGAAGTAGAGCGTGACTGTATCACTCCTGACTCTCGGTGCCCTGATGAGTTCTCACATGTTGGCCAGTACAGGCAGCACTGGGAGCATAAACTGAGGCTTCTCCTGTCCCCCTGTGCCAGGAGAGCTCTGCAGAGTAGCAGTGGCTGCCCCTGGGGCCCCAGTGCTACATGGCAGGAGAAAGGCAAATGACCTCTCCCCTCCGGGTATCAACTGCAATGTATTTATTAACCATCTTTAAACAAGTCCTGCATGGTTCTGCCTGCACTGTGAAAAGTGGAGGAAAGGATGAAGCAGAGGGCTGGTGCAGTGATCCTCAGCTCTTTTGGATGCTCCCAGTCTCTGGGAGACGGGCTTGTGCCCACTTTCCATGTGATTACTTTCTGCAAGAACAGGGGTAGAACAGGCTGACTCCTCCCACAACTCCTCACTTCGGGAAGTGCAAATTATTGAACAGCTTCAAGGAATGAAACAGTTCAGGAAATGGTCATAGCTGAGCAGATGCTCAGTATTGTCTGCTAAGAGCATAAATATTCTTTCCAGTGTCAGGAACAGAGGTTATGTTCAAAGGAGCAGGAACTACTCAGAAGAAATGAGCTCTTTCCCTTGCAGCAACCTTCCTCCTGACAGCTTGCAGGAGTCCAGCTGCTGCTGTGTGCCTGCCTGGCCTTCAGATCTGGGAGGAACTGGGAAATGCCAAGGTTCGAGGGTGGATTTGTTCTTCTGCAAGGGAAAAATAAGAAAAAACAGGATGGGAGAGGAACACAAATTGCTATTTGATTTCAGTCTCCCCTGGGAGTATTTCAGTTCTGGCTTCCAGACAGAAAAAAACCCCAGCCCAAACCCAAGAAAAACCCACTGCAACAAAGCAGGGAGAACTAGAAGCAATCTTCTGTAGCTTGATTTGGCAACATCATTCTCTCTTATCCCCCAAAACAGGAGCTTTCCCTGTGGCCATGGGAGGTTGGATCCTTTACACTCATCCACAAGGAAGAGCAGGTCTTGAGTGACGTCCAGGTCACTTTATCTCCCCTCAGCATTTGGCCAGTCACTAGGCACTGTGGTAATGAGCTTGGTAGATCCTGTGTGACAGGAATATTGGAGAACCTCTCTTTCCTGCACTCCGAAGTGACAGTGCCTGCACTGAGATCACGTGTCGTATCAAGGTGGTTTAGTTTAGCATGAGTCACTGTGCATTTTGATTTTAAACAACCCCTCTTGCCCAGGAGCCTGGCAAGGGGGGGCTGTTTGGTTTGTTGCTTGCTTGCTTAGGATGGAGAGGAATCATCTTTGTGAGGAGGAGGAAGGACTGTGCCACTTGTTTTCTTTAGTGAGCTATCAAATCCATTTCATCCCAGCTAGAACAGAAAAGAATAGTCTTGTCTGCTTAGGGCAGAGCAAACTGAGTGGAAAATAGGAGCTGCTATATTTAACCACTGTGCATTATGTTGTTATAGCAACTGCATCCATAAAACTTCTATCAATGATGCCATATAAAAAGCTACATCAAGGAATCATTAGCTGAGCCTATTCTTGTCAATTCCATTTGGAAAAACACCTCTCAGTCCTGCAGGATGTTTTTTTCACATTCACCAGCTCTGTGGCAGGTTGTAAATGAGGCTGTGCAGAGACAATATTTGGGAGCTTTATCACTCAGCAGTTGATTAGGATGCAGCCTGAGTGCCACCAATGCCTTGTTGCACTTCCATGTCCCAGCCTGGCCATTGAATGCCCCATTCCTGAATGCCATGGACATTGTGCAGAAGGGCTGCACTGAGGCTCCCTGGAAGAGGAGGGTTGGTTAAATGCCAGCTGCAAATCCGTGTGTGGGAACAATGAGCAGAGCAGTGTCCAGCCAATCCCACTGGGTGGGAGCCATTCTCAGAGGCCACCAACTGCATCCCACCCCAACAAAGCACAATTCTTGTGTTGAGTTTCCAAGGCCGGGTCTTAAAGGACAGGGAGGAAGCTGGGTTTGGGTGATTAGCTTGATAATAGTGAATGATATCCCATTTACCATTTTTATTTGGTGCCTTCTTACAGTGTGGGGCTGGAAGATCTCTCCCTCCTTTCAGCAGCTGCAGCCCATGGATTTCTCACTTGTTTTACTGATCTTCAGTGTTCTGGGGGAGCTTATGAGTGATGGCTGTGGTTGCAGCCAGACTGTCCCCATAAGGCTGAGACAGAATTGTCCTCTGCTGTCTATCCTTGAGACTTCCCCTCAAAGCTCTCTGCCCTGGCATACATCCCATAGCTTTCTACATTTTATCTCATTCCTTCATCCCTTGCCCTCATTCCTTAATTTGACTAAGTTCATTCATGCCAGTGCCCTTCCATGGCACTGTTGAGAGCCATTAAGATCAAAGCTGAGCATGGAGCACCAGCACAGAAGGGATTTCCCCTAAAGAAGGGCTTTTTTCCCAAAGAAACAGCCTCAAGGAGTGTCCTTCCCAGTGCCACTGGGCTGCTAGCAGTGAGTGGAGTGGTGACACTGCACATTCTTCTCCCAGACAGTGCAGGGCCCAAAGCACAGAGCCAGGGACAGCTCTGTCAGCTGGAAGATCTCTGAATTGCCACTGGCAGAACCATCTTTTGCCACTGCCCCACGTGTGAGTACAGAGTGCCTGAGCAGTGTTGTACAAACTGTTGCTCCATGGTGTAGTTCAGGGTGCATGGAAATGGAGCCAGAAAGTCCAGTTAGGGAGGGAGGAGGCATTCCAGAGAGCAAACATCCAACATCTGGCAAGTATATCCTTCTAATGTCTCTGTGGTTCCTAGGAGACTGCCTGTTCTTCCTCCTTCACATCTGTTTCGTCAGATTAATCGGGCAGATTAGAGGTTGGGATCCTAAATGGAGCCCCAACACAGCTTTAAGACATCCATTCTTTGCCATGCTCTTCAAAACTCTATTTCCCCAGTGCTCCACAGCAGCCAGCAGTCAGTTCAGGGAAGGGTTTTGCCTCTGGCTTGGGAAACTATTTGGAGAGTGAAGTCATTGAATTCAATGAACAACTTCTCATCAAACAGAACATCACCCAGACTGTAACACACCCACGTGGGCACGAGCCCCAGAGGAGTTCTGTGCTCCCCAGGACTGAGGTTTCAGCTCCATCTTGACTTGTTCCCCTTGGAACAGGCTGGGAGGTTTCACTGGTCAGTGCCACATAGGAGCTGACCCACTCACACCTTCCCTGGAGGATGCCTGAGTAAAGACAGAGAATTTGGGAGCGAGCTCAGTCCTGCCATTTGCAGGGTGAGGGCGTTGGGCCATTTCAGTGTTTCTGCTGAGCAGATGGAGATGGTGGCTGCAGACAGCAGCAGCCTTCAAAGCAGCTGGGCCCCGAGGGAGGAGCTGGGACTGAGTTCTTGCAGGGCAGAAATGGTTGGAGCCTTTGGATGTCTCATGGCCTTCCCAAATTCTTCGCTGCAGAGGGTCTCACATGTGGATCTGAAGCTACCACAGGCATGACAGAGAGGGTGCAGGGAGAGGTGCCTTGTAATCACCAGCCTCTGGCACTTGGGCAGTGGGTGGGAACAAGCCACCTTAGGTCACTTTATGTTTAAAAAGGATTATAAAAAGTCTCTCCGGGAATAAAAAAACACCCACATGGAAAAATCTCCTGAAAAAGAGCCTGTTTGTGTTTTACTTTTTGAGATTTTATGCCAAACTCTTTCATTTCACCCAAACCACAGCAAGTCCAATCTGTAAAACAACATTCCCAAAATGGCAACAACTGAGAGCTGCAACCTCTCCCCTACTTGGAAGTGTCCCATGGAGACGCTCCAGCAGGGTGGAGATGGGAGTGAGAAGATGGATTTGGGAGAGGATTGGCTCATTTCGTGAACGTGTGCAGGAGGTAGAGCTTCGTATTTCTCTCTCTCTCTGCAACCACAGAGAAATACAAATGAGCAAGGCTGCAATTCCTCTGCACATAGAGCTGGGTGGAGCCCGTTCCCAGGGCTCTGCACTCAGCCTTGCTGAGAACTGAAGCATTTGGATTGGGACAAAAAGGATGAGAAGAGATGCAATTTCTTCATGAGGAGAGATGCAATTTCTTCATGCCTGTTCTTCCAGATGAGTGACAGGTCTGCTGGCAGCAGCTTTGAGGACCTTTCAGTAACCAAGCACAGTTTGTGTCTCCCTGAACCTTTACACAAGCACAAACTCCTTAATTTACTGCTGAATCAAACTCTTCTTCCCTGCTGAAGATGCTGCCTGCTCCCACTGAAACGTTTCCATATGAGCTGGATCTCTCACTCCTGTTTCTAGTGACAGGAATGGTTATTATTAGTTCCCTCTTGGAGCAGCTCAGTGCTTTGAAGGTGCCTCCACGGCAGAGCAGCACACCCAGAACAGACACTGGGCCTTCAGAGAGTTTGCCAGATTTCACAACCACTCACTGCTTTATCTCCAAGCTTATTCTAAAAGGTTCCCACCCTGCTAACTGTACCAAGTGCTGAATCACTTCTTTGGGTGGCCAGATTCCGCTTGTGGGGGAAGAAACTTCTGGCAGAAGAGCAGAGCAGATATTAATGGAGATATTTAAATTACAAGGCAACATTGAACGGTCTTTGTCAGAGCAGTAAGACTTGAGTGGTGGGGTAGAAGGTGGCCAAGTCAGTATTCCAAGGCCATTGTTTAGCAGGAAATGGCATTGCTTTGGCTCTGGAGCAGAGGACACCACTGGCAGGAGAATCTGTTTAAATATGTTTTCTGATTGCTGTTTGAGTTCTGTCATGACCTGCATTTCTGGCTTGACTTTTTGCTTTGTATTGCATTGGGTATTCATCACTCCGTGCTTCCTATTTTGTCTAGGCCTGTGTAGCTAATCCTTTTCCTTGAACTTAACCAATAGCCAGAGATAATCCTAGTTTGAAAGTGACTGGAGAAACACAGCAGTTTACATATAATGCATGTTTTATCCTGGCTGATTTCCACATGAACTGGGACATTGTCCTTTGTTAGATACCCCACTATAAGGTGATAACAATCTCTTTAAATATTACACAGGGCTAAATAACTTTTTTTTTATTATTATTTCCTTTCTCCTTTTGGCAAATGTTCCATTGTTTGGATTTCTTTTTCTCCTGGAAGAGCAGGACTGGGTGTGGGACAGCTCTGAGTGCCATCTGCTGGAGACCTGCTGCTTCCCAGCCCTGCCGTGGGCCAAATCCAGGCGATGCAGATGGGAATGGCAGCACAAGTGCTCCAAAGCCATGAGCAGGAAAAACAAGAGAATTAAAAAGGAATTAAAATTAACACCCTCTGATGCCCTCACCCTCTCAGGGTCATTCGCTTACACTTCTCGATGGAAGTGCCATCACCATTCTGCCATTCTCCCATACTGCTGCTCTCATTCTGTTTTGCTACAGAGATTCCCCAGGACAAAGTCATGAAGGGATCAAAGTCTTGGTGAGCAAAAAGCCAGAGCAGCTTCTCAGATATCCCAGTGCCAGCCTGGGTTAGAAAAAAAGAGCCCAAAGAGGAGCAGCCTCTCAAGGACAATGCCCTTGGCCAGCAGAGCCTGGGCTTTAAACAGCCAGAGGTGCTCCCAGGGGTGAACAGCCTTTGGCAGCCTCTTGTGTTTCCCATGAGAAGTCTGAGAGTGAATTTGATTTATGGAGCTTCTTTGGGATGTGTCCCAGCAGCCAGGATGAGGAAAGGAATGGCAGAATAGTGTGGGGAATGAGGCTTAGCCCTGCCTGAGGTGCATCCAGTGTGGGCTCCTGAAGTTTCTCACAAGATTGGCCGTTGTCTGTGTGTGTGTTAAATGAAAAGGGTTGGTTTAGTTTATACCTGTAAAACCAGGGTTTGACTAACTCCACTGAGTGTTGACCCCCTTGTATCTCTTCATTTACAGGTACCTGCATTCAGAGGGGAAGTTACCTGAAGGTAGGTGTCCATCACCTCCCATCCCACCTCACATCCCCACCCTGCAGTCCTTTACATCACTGTTGTGACCAGGGTTCCAGCTGCCCAGCTCACCCCTGCACTGCAAATGAAACCCACAGCTGAACTTTTATCTCCCTGCAGTTTTTTACCAGCTCAGGCCTCTCTACAGTCACTTTTCAGTCCCTTGAGGTTGTCCTGCCTCAGTGGTGTGATGCAGTGTCTGGCCTGTGCCTCTTGGGTGAATTTGAGTGCTCTTTCCAGGTCTCTCAGCTTAGTCACAGAGTTTGTGGTTACATCTTACTTAAAAGCCTTTTTCCTTTTCTGTGACAAAAGCCTCAGAAACAATTACCAACTTAGCCAAAAATGTTTGCATGCAGCAAGTTAAGCCTCCACCAAAATGTGCTCAGGAAAGCAATCTGAAATCTGCAGTGGCACAACAAACTGTAGTGGCTTCTTCCACCTGTAAGTGAGCAAGAATCTCTGAGAAATTCTCTGTCCAAGTAGGGAAAGGAAAGAAACAAGGTACAGAATTGCTCCTGAGCCCTTTTCTAGAGTGGAGCTGCAGCCCTTATCTCTAGCAAACAGTGCCTGCCCAGGGACAAATGTGTGGACCTCGTTTAAGCACAAAGCTGTCACTCAGCTGTTTGGACAGGGCATAGGAAGGTGGCTCAGCCAGGCCCACCCAGTCAACCTCCTGCTCCCTCAACAGCCATCCAGGCTGTGTTCCTTTAATGCTAATTCCCAAATCATTGTAGGATTTGAATGAGTCACAGCAAATCAGTTTTAATTCTCTGCTAGCAGGAAGTTGCAGGCCTAATGAGACAGCATGAGCCAAGATGGCAGAATGCCCTTAAGCTGAGCTCTGACTCTAGTCCCTTCAGTTCCCCAGTTCATGAAAGAGGAGTATTAGTGCCAGCTTCTTTCCTAGGACCTTTTCTTTGTTCAGCCTTGGGATGCAGCAGAGCTCTGTGTGCTGTGTGCAGTACAAAGGACAAGGACCTGCAGTGGTTGATGTCACTGCTGGCTGTCAGGCCCCATCTGCACCGAGCCACTTTCATGTGCTGCTCATGCAGGTTTGTGAGATTCACTCTGGTCCTGAGTATGGGCTGTGCCTCAAATCCATTCAGGTTTGAAACAGACCCACGTATAGAGAACATTTCCATGTCTCCAGCAGCATCAAGAGACTGCTGGAGCTCTGTGCAAGCCTTGCTGCTCTGATTACATCACATCTGACATGACCTACAAACACCAAAGGAACGGGGAGCTCCCATGCTGCTGCTTACGCTAAGCCTTTCCAAATATAGTTCCAGTCTCATTGAAATTCCCAGTATTTATAATTTGATCTGGCAGGCGTGCAGGGCTGTGCATCAGAGGGGCTTAATGAAACAAGAGTGATGCTGGGATTGAGGCTGTCTGGATGGAGCTGAAAGGCATGTTCAGGCCATGGAAGAGTGCTATGCTGCTGTTGGTAAGAGGGAAGTGTTTGTGGGTGAGCCTGTGTAAGCCCATGTGAGCAGGGAATCCACAGAAAATCTCCCTGCAAATGGGAAAGCCAGCTAAGCCTTGCATTGCCTCAGTGATATGCAAATGAGCACCCTAAATATCCTGCTTTGCTTTCTAATGCCTTTAGCCAGCACAAACACAACAGGCTTTTTATAATCTGTAATCAAGTTCTCCAGCCCGGGCACAAGCACTTGTTTCAAGAAGCCAAGGCAACTGCTGGATGTGCTCCCACCCCTGCCACTGGCCTCTTCCAGCTATAACCAGTGCTCTTCCAGAAGAACCTGTGCCTCCTTCCATCAGGAGCAGTGCAGGCCTGCAGCACACACAGTGCTCACTCAGGAGCTCCTCATTCTAGGCATCCTTGCTGCCTGTGTGATTTGGAAGCAGAAAGCCAAGCTGAGCAGGCTGCAGGCTTCACACACTTCTATTCCTGGCCTAATCCATGGGCTATATTGATCCTGCCCTTTCTGCCAACCTGGAGAGGTTGCATTACACTGCTAATCCCATCCTGCCCAGGTCACAGGCACAACAGGCTCTGAAAGTTTCACCTGCTGGTGTCACAGGAGCAGACTCCTCAGTGGCAGCACTGCTCTCACCCCACTTGGCCAGGGAGCAGCCTGGTTCTCTGAACCCTTTTCCATCTCTCCCTGGACTGTACATTCCTTCCCTGCTTCATTTCATCTCACATTGCCATGCAGAGCCGGCTTTGCTGTCAGCACATGGAAATCCTGGTCAGATCACTGACGCAGAGGGCTCTTACAGTGCCCTTCTTTTTGGGGAGCTGAATGCCACCCCTTAGCCTGATCTGACCGAGGAGGGCCCAGCAGGTCAGACCCATCCACACTAAAATCACTTGCCGTGGTTTTGAGCCCTTATTGCTGAGCTTGGGGAACAAAAGCGTGTAATTGCTGCATGAATTAGTATTTCTCAGGGAAAGAGATTGAGGAAAGGGAGAGCACGTTTGGTTAACAGAGCAGCCTCCTTCAGAGATCGATGCTGGGTAACCCTATGCCAGGCCTCTCTTCCCATCACTGGGAGTAGGAATTGATGTGGCATTGCCAGAGTCCATTAAAACCATCCAGGAAAGGAAAGATCCATTGTCCCGTGTTTGAAAAGCGAGCAGGTGCCAGTGGGAATGCTGACGACAGGAGCAGCACTGTACTAATTCTCTCCTCTGAAACTACCCCAGCAGCAGCCCGGAGGATCTCTGCAGAGAACGGGGAAGAGTGGTTCCCCCACTCGCGGCACATCACAAGTTTGCTGTTTGGAAACAAGAAATGCCTCCAGTGGGAGTGAAAGAAGTGTCAGGGCACTCTGTGAGCGACTGCAGCGCTTGTGCCTGCAGAGCATCCCTTGGGAGATGCTGGAACGGACGGCAGCCGAACAGCTCTGCCCGTCCCTTGTCCCGGCGGGCTGTGAGCGGGACAGGGGCTCAGGTTCGCGGTCAGGAAGTGTCCGGGCCGTGCCGGTCCCGCAGCCCCCGCATTCCAGCACGTCCCGGGGCTCTGCCGGGCGCTCGGCATTGCCCAGCTGCTGCTCCGGGACGCGCCGTGACCTTGCGGGGCTGCGGCAGGACGGAGGTGGGGACACGGCAGTGGCACGGCGGGGACAGGAGGTGTTGGAGGCAGCGGTGCCGAAGGGATGCGGGTCCCGCTCTCCCGGGCCCCCTCCCGCGGCCGGCGGACGCCGCCACCTCCCGGCGGCTCCCGAGCACCGCCCGCCGCTTCCAGCGGGGATCTTCCGCCGCTTCCCGGCACAGCACGGGCTCGTCAGCGCCTGGCCGGATGGAAGCGCCGGTCATTGCCCTTAAGGGCTCCACCGCTGCCCATTGCTGCCTACAGCAGGAGAAAATCACTCCTGTGAATGCTCTGTGCGACCTGCTGAGGAGTCATGTCCCAATGTCCCCTTCAATGGAAGGGGAGCCTGGCCCTGGAGCCCTCTCTGATACTGAAATGAAGAGTTAACCAGTCTTGCTTTGGAGAGTGGGAGAGGCTATTGAAAAGTTGGAACAACACCCTTGGAGAAAAGAAAAGAAAGAAAGGAATTGAAAGATCCTGGAGATGTGCCAGAGGGAGTCCATGAGAGCTTTGTTCTGTCTCTTCTGTGTAATTTCACTGTTTCAGGGCTCACTGAAGGAAATCTCATTGCAAACCGAATTGCATCGCTGACCACCTGTGTAAACTGTGACTTTGGCCTCTTCTGTCAAACTTCAATGCGATGTGGGAAGTGTGGAGCATAATCACAGCAGCTTCCAAGCCAAGGAAATCCCAAAGCAGCTCCCTTGAGAGCTACAGGATCTTAACGGGACCATCAGTAGCTCTGAACTCATCAGTGAAGACAATTTAGCCATGGTAAAAAAAGTAGCAATTAACTTTTGAGTTCAAAAGGATCTTTAAAACAGAAAAAAACCCCTTCAACATCAGCAGAATCCTTAAACATGTTACCTTCATCTGCTTCATCACAAACACCTGAACAATGAATTCAGGAACTCTGTTAAAGTGTAACTGCCTGCCCGAGTTAATATTTGATTCCTGAGGCTTGTAAATATTTATTCTGTAGCTAAGAATTGGAGTAGAAAGATGAAATTTCATTTTGGTAGCTGAACCAGAAACGACTGTTTTAAAATTCCATTATATGATATAGTGCCAGCATTCAGAGAATCATCTGCACCTCTTCCTTTGAGCCTAATTATGTAGGAATAATTTAAATTACAAGCAAAAAACCACCCAGTTTTGGGGGTATTTGAAGCTAGCTTTGCTTTCTACAGACTGTTACAGAACAAGAACGAGTACAAAGGGTCATATACAGAATAAGAGCCAACACAAATGGTCATAGATGTGCACTGGGCACACAGAAATCCTGGTGGAAGCATCAGAAGTTGCTCCCCTTTTACACAAAAAAGATTCCCAAGGCCAGCAGCACAGGGAAGCTGCAAAGAGCTGCTGAGCCTGGAGAAAAGGGCACCTTACAAGAATGCTGTTGTTTTGAAATATTTATCCTCTTTCTCTGTAGGGTGCCGTGTGCTCGTGCTGGAATCAGTAAATCTCTTCAGGAAGTACATTTCCTTCCTGGATGTCCTCATTTCCTGCCTCCTGCCCAGGGATGCACTCTTCATCCTCACTGAGGAGGAGACTGAACAAGCCAAGGTGAGATGTGTGGCACCTGCTTGACCTGTTTGAGTGGCTCATCATCATTGTGAGCACTTCAGTCACAAGTGTCACATTCCCAGGGAATGCCAGAAGTGGTTGTATCCATGGGTTATAAATGTCCCTGAGGAATGTCTGCAGTGATTTTTAAAACATGGACAAGCCAGGTTACCTCATGTGCTGCGTGACAGGATGGGGCTGAGCACAGCTGCAGCTCAGAGATCTCCAGGAGTCACAGGGCACTGAGTCTTACACTGTCTCCAGGATGTAGGATGCATTTCCAAGGATGCATTTCAAAGGAAACTGGATCCAACATAATATTCTGAACATGTGAGTGGCCTGTTAAAGACTGGCATGACTGCATGGCAGGAACAGCATCCTTGGATCACAGTTCTAACTAAAGATGGAGACAGCCTGTGAACTTGTGCTCCAAAGCTCTTCACAAGTTCCCTTTACTGTACATTTTTAAACTATTTTGCTGCATAGGATCTCACACATTTACTCCACAGTTCCCTACATCAGACTCTGATTAGCTCCCCTTCCATAGCATGAAAATATTTACCCAGCAAACAGTGCTGTTAATTCACAAATTACAGACTTTTCCTGCTTCTGAGGCTGCTAAAAGAGAGTTACTTATGGAAACTGCTTGGATAAAGGTGGTGTTCATTATTCCCATGTATTTTTGTTCCTGAAACCTGACCTTTCTAGGCTGGTGCACTATAAATAGACTCAGTTGCAGCTGGCAGTGTGATCAGAAGGAGCTGAGATGTTCCCAGAGACACCTATCAGGGTCCTGCTTCCCAGCATGTGAAATCAGGCCTGAGATCACGTGGGGAGGAGGAGTTAGGAGTGACACATAAACTGTCCTTTCTAGCAGGACCCTCTGAACATCAGGCAGCACAACACCAGAGTCAGGGGCAGACAGGCCTCTCCTGCCCTCCTGGCCCAGAGCTTAGGCAGCCTTCCACCTCCCCTGCTCCTCCCTGCTCACTGAAAACAGGCTGTCCTATAAATGGGCACTGACCCTGACAGCAGGAGCAGGAAACTGCCCTCCCATCAGCTCTGGAAGGTTCTTGTCATGCTCTCTGCACTGTTTTGTCTCCTAGAGAGCCATGCGGTGCCATCGCAGCCAACTCCTGTGGTTCCGCCAGCTCTACCTGCTCTTCTCTCGTTACCTGGTGGTCAATTCACTGCGCCTGCTCTGACAGGACATCACTCACAGCTCCAGGAGTAAAAGAATGAGCAAAAAAAGACTGTGCCAGGCCCAGGACTCCAGAAAACTCCTATGTTAGGTGTTCAACAGGACGGGGTGCTCTTTGTGTAGCATTCTCCATGCTACAAAACCCAGGCTGGGTGAACTTCCTTCTGAGTATCTTGTTGACTGATACATGAGAACAGGGTTAACAGCTACTTTATTTTCTCACCATAAAAGCTTAAATAAGATGAGAAATTTGGATTAACTTTAATTGGGAGTCAAGCCCAGGAGGATTCTGCATTGGAGAAGATATGGCACAAACTGCTTCCCCAAGAAGACAGAGCTGCAAGGACTGCTTGGCAACTCTCTCTTGGTGCTTTTGCAAAATCCAGGTATCAGGAGTAACTTTTCAAAGATCTTGCTATCTCCACAGATACCACAACCACAAGACCTTTGTTATTCAGTGAGAACTTTAAAAAGCCAAAGCTTTTGAATAAAACATCAGAAATCATGCAATTTGTTCTAACTGCACTGATCTTTGCTGCTGTTTCTTTTATGCACTTTGTGTTGCAGGCTCCACTTTCACAGTGTCCCTCCTGAAATACGAGCATTTCTTCTTGATTCAGAACAGGGCTCAAGATCAACTCACAAGAGTCTCAGCAGGACACAGGAATGAGGTGCAAGTGACTGTAATGAGGTCTTTTGTATTGTGATTTAAACTTTAGCACAGCTAAAGGCAAGGTGCCAAACTGGCAACCCTGGAGTGGTTTACAGAGCAGAGGCAGTTTGAAAACTGAACGTCACAAAGGAATGAGACAATCGGCATAGAAAGATTTATTTAAGAAACAGAGAACAGGTAACAGTAATGTAGAGATTGATTTCACCAACCATCACCTAGGAAACCTCAGACTGCAGTTCCATGGCAGTGCTCCAAAGGCTGCTGGAAGGGTGTGTCAGGGTTTTGACATGTCTCTGATGGTCTTATGTTCCCTCACTGCTTTCTCCCATTCCTTGCCATTGATATCCTCTGTGATAATGGTCTGCACGGTGCCATCATCCAGACAGTGGGGAGCTATTCCTGAAGAAAAACAGAGTACACAGAAACCTGCTTTTCATAAAATGTGGGAGATGCCTGCTCCATTCCATGGATGGGGCATCTCAGGGAATTGTAAATGCTATTGCTGTAAGGCTGAGGAGCCTGGATGAGAATCCTATCACAGGAAGAAGCCCACACATTATAAGTAAGACTCTTTCTTACGGAGGAGCTACAGGTTCAGCCTGCAGTTCCAGATGTTTATTAACGCTTTAGGAACAAACTCTTAGGACACATCCTGCTCACTGCTGTCATATCAGCATCCAGTGGAGCCTTTATCCAAGGTTTGTCTGGTGGTTAAGTCTGGTTAGCACAGCTTACTTTGTACCTACCATAACCATCAGGGTTAGAACGAGGAGTATAAAAGCTCTGAACACCACAGGTCTTGCAGAACGTGTGCTGGGCACGGTGTGTGTTGAAGGTGTACGTTGTCAAATTGTCAGCACCCTAAGCAAAGGAAAAGCAGTGTAAGTTTTCCATGGAAACAGATGGATTAATTTCTTTGGGCCTGTAGCTAAGAAATGTACAATTCAAAATGCCACCTTCCTGTCTTTGAGGTACAGAGCTGTGCATTCCTGCTCCTTTTCTGAACCCCTGTGCTTTGTAAGTACACTTGTCCTTAACAGTCAGGCCTGGGACCTACAAGAGCTCTAAACCAGATGCACTAACACACCCACACCAGACAGCTTCAAATGCAGGCATTTCCCCCAACCAGCCAAACTGAGGGCAGAAAACTGGTTGTTCTTGGCTCTTTGGGGATAACACTGCTCGTGCTCATGGCCATGCTCTTACTGTGTTCTTACTCTACCTTCAGCAGCTTGAAACGCGACGCTGGCACAATGAAGTGTCTGTTCTGTTTCTTTGTGCAAATGCTGCAACTGTAAAAGAAAAAGCAGACCTTTCTAGAAGAAGTGGACAGGTTGTAGTGCAGCAGTCGGACCTCTTGACAACAGAAATTCCACTGACAACTAGAAGGGCTCAGAGGTAAGTGGCAAAAGTGGATTTGTGGTGTCAGTAGTGTTTGGCTGAGCACACCCATGGAACAGACTGACCTTACACAGGTACCCCAATGAGATATTCTCACACACAACTCTTGAGGACAAACTCTAGCCCTGAGAAATCCACTTAATTGTTCAGAGCACGCTTGGCCAGTTTTGCCAACATTTATTACCTTGCAAACAAGAAAGTAAAGTTCAGAAGTTCGCCCTTGAGCTAGAAGCAAACGAGTTGCAGGCAAAGAGGGATCCCTACTGAAACCAGGGAGTGTTTTAGTTTGAGGCACATGTGGTCAGAGCTGTAATGTCACTTGAGAAGAACAAGTTAAAAAAAGACCAGTGTGCTTTGAGCCCACTGCATGAGAGGAAACAGAAAGCAGATGGCTGAGCACCTGGACTCATTGGATCTCTCCTGACACTTTCTGTGTGAGCCTGGCTGTGAGACATGAAGTCCTGCCCAAAGCAGCACCTGAAATCACCAACACTGATCTCACAGGAGATCAGGACATAATTAGGGATAAACCCTATGGAAACAGCTCAGAGGGTGTTCTGCAGCAGTCTCATCTTTGGCTCTAAGGTTGGAAAAGCAGAGAGCTGACATTCATCTCTGGGAACAGGGAACAAACCAACTCACTTGCAGTTAAACACGTGCAGATCTGCTGAAGCCCAGACCTCAAAGCGGACGGCTCCACAGTGACAGCCTCCTGTGTGCTTCACCAAACCCCTGTATTCACTGGAGAGAGACACAACAGAGCTTTTGGGATCATCCTCTCTTGTTTTTTGGCCAAGAGAACAGTAAGGCTATATATGACATTATTCAGTTCTGTCTTGAGCTGTTACAGAACACCAAGAAATGTATCCACTCAAATGTATTTAATAACATGTGTCAGAATGACGTAGAGGATGGCTTTGTCCTCTGCAGCAATTGCTTTTGTGGTTGAATTAAAATGGTGAAAAGGAAAGAAGAGCATCAGTCTGAGGACACTCCACTCTGTACCACAGTCCAGGTCACGGTGCTGACCCTACAGCTGTGTCCATGCACACCCCTACACAGAAACCATGCTATCACCTCAAAACAAACTGCTTGGAACCGAGAACTGAATTTCCCCACAATTTCCCCCATAGTTCCTCCCACACCACTAAGACTCCTCCATTTAAAAGCTGGAGAAAGCAGAGATAAGTGGATTCTACATAATATTTGAAATGTCTTTTATTTTGGGTTGTAATTGCAGAGGCACTTTATGACCAAGGAATTTCTGAGCCTGTGCTGCTCCCTCTCCCCGAGCCGCCTCCACAGCAGCTGGGCAGTCACCGTGCGGGTCAATCGCAAAATGCAAAGGGAAAATATTTTCCTTCCAGATTTTGCCTCCCACGGACAGTTTCCGATGTGCGGTGCTCTGCACAGAGCGAGCACAGGAAATGGGTGGAGATTTAGAAGCCGAGCCTCGCGGAGACCCCAAAGGCATTTTTGACGGGAGAGCCGTAAAACACGGGAAGCTGTAGCACAGAAAACCACTTTTTTCCGTGGTGCGTGCGCCCCCTCCCCATCCCACCCCCGGCCCCCCTTCTCGGCAGCTCCCGGGACCCGCTGTGCCGATGCCGCCCAGAGAACGATGCCATTAACGGGGCTCGGGCGGGAGCGCGGAGCAGCCGCCCCGGCCCCGTTACTCACTACGCGTCCAGCAGCAGCC
>VZTE01001746.1:587745-617151 GCA_013397775.1 Eulacestoma nigropectus
ATTTTCCTGGGGACTACTTTGGGAGGCGGATGGACACGTTAGTTTTGGTGGGCGGGGACTGTGTGGCCAGAAGCCCTATAAATAGGGGTGGGTGGGCGTCACTCGGCAGATTCCCGGTCTTGGACTGCTGAAGGAGCTTTGGATTCTTATCGCTCAGGGCCGCAGACGTGAGTGCGCTGGGGGGGAATTGGGGTGTGCAAGGGCGGGGGGAGCGGGCCGGGCGTTCTGGGCAGGGCCGCACCAGGCGAGTTGGGCTCCGCCGGGCGNCGGTGTCGTTGCGGGGAAGATGGCGCGGGCTGGGCTGTCCCTCCCGGAAGGCGGCTCTGAGTCACTGCCGGGGCGGGTCCGCGGGGCGGGCTGAGGGCTCCGTGCGCTGCCGCAGTGCGGGGGGGGTCGGGGGCTTTGCTGCCGCATCGCTGCCCTTAGGGGCGTCTGGGGGTCCGGTGCTGCCCTGCGGGGAGAGAATGTGAGGGGCATCGAGGGGCTCCGGTGCCGCATTGCTGCGCTGCGGGCATGAAGGGAGGGGGGGCTCTGGGGGTCCTCTAGGTAGAGGAATATGATAAGAGAGCTGAGCAGACTGTGCCTCAGAAGTAGGTTTAGCAGGTCACGTTGGGAAAGGATTTTTTTATTTCGTGTTTCTTAAAACCGAAGTAAAAATTCTTAACTGGGGGGAAACAGGAGTAGTAATTCTTTTGTTTAAGATTTATTAAAGGCTTTAATTGACTAAGTGGCTATAGCTGAAACGTCTGTGTATCTTGCAGGTCAACATGCAGATCTTTGTGAAGACCCTGACTGGCAAGACCATCACCCTTGAGGTTGAGCCCAGTGACACCATCGAGAACGTGAAGGCCAAGATCCAGGACAAGGAAGGCATTCCTCCCGACCAGCAGAGGCTGATCTTTGCTGGCAAGCAGCTGGAAGACGGACGCACCCTGTCCGACTACAACATCCAGAAAGAATCCACCCTGCACCTGGTGCTGCGTCTCAGGGGTGGGATGCAGATCTTCGTGAAAACCCTGACTGGCAAGACCATCACTCTCGAGGTGGAACCCAGTGACACCATTGAGAACGTGAAGGCCAAGATCCAGGACAAGGAAGGCATTCCTCCTGACCAGCAGAGGCTGATCTTTGCTGGCAAGCAGCTGGAAGACGGACGCACCCTGTCCGACTACAACATCCAGAAAGAATCCACCCTGCATCTTGTGCTGCGTCTCAGGGGTGGGATGCAGATCTTCGTGAAAACCCTGACTGGCAAGACCATCACCCTGGAAGTTGACCCCAGTGACACCATTGAGAACGTGAAGGCCAAGATCCAGGACAAGGAGGGCATTCCCCCAGACCAGCAGAGGCTGATCTTTGCAGGGAAGCAGCTGGAAGACGGGCGCACCCTCTCCGACTACAACATCCAGAAGGAATCCACCCTGCACCTGGTGCTGCGCCTCAGGGGTGGCTGTTAAGCTCTTGTGCATCTTGCCTGACACCAGGATTGCCAGTGGCACTTGTGTTTGCACTGTAGTTCTTCAATGTCTTAATATTAAGTTAATGCAAGCTTGAGTAACTGCTGAACAGCTGTCTGTTGAAATGCTAATAAAGTTTTCTGTTGCACATTACACCCCGTAGTCTGTCTCAGTTCAAGCAAGTGAAACTGGTGTGTTAAATGAAATGCTTTGGCTTCTTTCTATGGCAGTTTAAGCCTCTTTGCATGTATAATGAGGACCAAGCTTGTGGTTAAAATGGATCTGGATTAAAATCTTAATGAAGTGCTAATAATACCATGTGGTTTCTTTTTCCTAGACTTTAGCAGCACTCTGGTTCCAGGTGGGATGCAGAGACCCCACAGAAGAGGGGTGGTGGTTGTTGCATGGGGTGGGTTTTGCTTTGGGTTGTGAACTTGGGGGTGTGTTAAAGGTGTCTGTGCTGGTCCTGAGCGGTTGCAGTGCCTGACACTGCTCTGGAGGGACTCTGTGGGTTGGGGGTGTTTTCTCTGGACCGTGGTCTGGGGGAGGACTGGTCACAGTGGGAATTGTGGGTGGGTGGGAAGGTGCCCCTCCCTGGCTCTAGTGACACTGTAAATGGCAATAGGGGACTGAGCAGAGTAAGAACTGCCTGGTTTGGTACGTTAAAGTTCTACACAATCATTTGTGCCAAAAAGGGAGGGAGTTCCCATTAGAGTTTGGGTTATCTGGGTATGGGGTTTTTAAGGGGTGAGTTAGTTGGAGTGCTGTGGTGGGTTTTCAGAGGGGGATGTAGTATCCATGTGCCCTTCCCCAAAAACTTGCCAGGTTGTGAGCGTGGGAGCGTCTTCACTTGTTGAATTCAGAGAGCTGCTTGCCTTGAGCTGGGAGGCCCGGCCCCATCTGAGTGCACAGTCTGTGCTGCTGCACTGCACTTCACCCCCCAAAACCTGTTAGGCATCATCTTGGTCCATTTTTTTATCCCTTGGGAGTGCTGCTGTGAAAGTTTGTTACTCATGAATTTCATCGCTGAGCATCTGTGGTAAGTGTTGCACTTAATGGGAAATAAAGCCAAAAAGTTGTGTTTTCGTGGAAAACTGAACACTAAGTTCAATGTGGGTTTGAGGGTCATATCCATAATAGATTTTGGGTTTTTTAGGAGCAAGGTTTGCCTCCTTGTCTGCTGAGCTGGCAGAAATACCACATTCTGTAAACATTTGCTGTCTCTGCCGTAAGAGAGAACTTCCCGTAGTTTTGAGTTTTCTTGCAATTGCTTCTTTGACTTTGTGCTTTCTGCAGTTGAATGCCCTGGCAGGGTGCCCAGAGGGGCTGTGCAGGCACTTCCCTGTGTTTCCACCAACTCGGGCTGGCCCTGGTTGAGTGGGAGACTCCACAGGGTGACCTCCAAATGTCCCTTCCAGCCCCAACCATTCCCTGCCTCTCTGGGCTGGGTGTCTTTAGCCCTGCTCTGTGTTCAGCCCTGTCTGAAGTCCCTGAGCAGTTCATAGTCCACAGGAGATAAGGCACGGAATAAACTGACATTCCTTATCTTTCTGCTGGGGTTTGGGGTGGCCTGCAGGGACAGGGAGGTGACAGGAGGGGACTGCACAGGCCCCACTGTTTGCTCTGGATTTTGGCCTGAGCCAAACTGGTGCTGAACCTGCACTGGTACCTGGGGTGTTGCAGGTGTGGGTGGTCCTGTGCTGCACGTGGAGCCTGCTTCAACCTCCTGAGGTGTGAGCAGGGGGAAAAGTTCCCGTTTTTGTGGGATTGTTCCCACAATGTTCAGGCACCGTGGTTGTGGGGAACAGCTCAGGCCTGGCTGAGGCAGCTGTGGCCGATTGTGTGACGCTGAGTGTCCCTGGGCTGCTTTCCCCAGCCCTCCCTGGAGGAAGGTTCCCTCGTGTGAGGTTTGTGCTGGGAGTTAATGAACTCTACCTTTCTTCCTAGAAATGCCCGTAACGGGACATCTTTAGGGCCAAAGAGTGAAATCTCCCGGTGCTGCAGTCCCTGGGTGAGGTGTGGGGCTGGGCTCGGGCACGGGTTGCTGTGAGGGGACAGGGACACCAGTGCTGGAATTCTGTGTCCTTGCAGGAGCTGAGTGATCCCCCAGCTGATGGAGGGAGAACAGTCACGTGCAGGAAGTAAATGGCTGCAGGGATTTCTTTGTTAATAAGAAAAAAATCCTTGCAATTTATTGTAAATGATGTGAATTAGGGAAATGTGTCTAAATTACAAGGAAATGTGAATATGAATTTGTATAATGTGCGTTGTTTACACTGAAGTTACTAGCATCAAACAAAGTAAGATATCAGGCGATACGAATGATTGATGTTATTAAAATACACTTTTAAAAATTCCTACATATGGTGGTACCTCAAAAGTCTTCTTACAGACAACTATTCGTAACTAAATTAAGAATTCAATAGGTTTCAGCCAGAATCTCTATGCTGTTTAATCTTAATGCTCCCATATTTACAACAGATTCTGGTAACATCTTTTAATCCTGCTGTAATCTGAGTTTTGTGACTGGCCTTTGGGGTTTTTTCTTATTGTTTTGGTTAATTTCTAGTCTGCTCTCTCTTTAAAAAATCAAAGAAAACCCCAAAGCCACAAACAAAAAGAAAAACCAGCCACAATTTTGGGTTTTGTCTTCTGTGCTTTAAAAAAAATTACTTACACCTATAAAAAGAGAAATGAAATAACCCATTAGACTGGGGTTTGGATATATTTGGGGTTCTCTCCTTCAGCAACTGCCCCACAACATAATCCAATAGGGGAAGTGAGGGTTAGGGCAGATAAGCATTGGGAATAAATCCCTCAGTATTTCTGCAGCCTTGTCCACAGCAACAAAGGCTGTGTTTTGAGATCCTTGGCTGCCCAATTTGGCAGGAATTCCACTGCCTCGGTGGCCGCAGGATGTCACTGTTCCTCCACAAACGGGTTCTTCTCGATCTGCCGCTGTATTTCCTCTTTCGCTGCTCTTTGATTGTCAGCAGAGCATTCCTGCAGGCTGTGATCCTACAGAAAGAGATACATCAAGTAGAAAGATACTTCCATTTTAGGAATAAGAGGGCTGGATGGTTCCCTCAAAGGCCTGAGAAGGATATAGATTGGAGCCTTTAAATGTTATGATGTGGAACTTGCAGTTCCAGAAATACTGTCATGGAGATTAACTGAGTTCCCTGGGCTATCAGACAAGTTCTGACAAGGGATTATATTTAAGAATGTTTATGTTTCAGATTGGGCACTGGCTGGTGTCTCTAGAGGTACTGATTTCCATCTGTAACTAAGAAATGAAGCTACTAAAATTCATCACTTCAGTGTGGCTTTTACATAACAGTTACATGGAAAAAAAAAAGTCAGGCCTTGCAAAAACATTTAATATTTTCCCAAGTATGAAAATACACCTTTGAAAGAAACCATTTTTTGTTTTGCTGCCCTACCTGTTGTATTTGAGAGAATTTTAATGCTCCGCCCTTACATGTTGTTGTTACAGGTTTTCCTCCTCCTGTGAAGATGATTTTGAGCTGCTACACCTGAGAGCGGCCACAGATCAGTCCTGTAGCTAAATTACAGGTGACTTTGAACTTCTGTTTGCAGCACACTGAAAACATGGTCTTAATCATAAGACTATTATGTTTTTCAGTGTTTGGTAAAAATGGGAACGTGGGTGAACACAGATTATATATTTCAGGAAATGTTCTTGTTTGCATCTTTTCTGAACACCATCATGCTCATGCTTCCTTTTGCCTTTTTGCTTAAGCAGGTTCCAGTCATTGCTTTTTCTGCTGTGAATTACTCATCTATAATTTATAATTATAACTATGAAGATATTTGATAATGTTATTCAATGAAAAACACTTGACTTGAAATTTCACTTGGCAGTTTGACTTCTCTCTTCCCAGATTTCCACAGAACGTGCCTCTCCTGTCAGGAGAAACTCAGACACATTTCATGAGTAAAATGAGCAATTGTGAGATTCCTTCATGTTCCTCCGCATAAAAGCCTCCACGAGCAAGAGGAGAATCCAGGCTGACAGACAGGTGAAATGAAATTGCTGCTTTTATTCTCCCTGCTCTGTGCTTCTGTGTTCCTCGTGGCTCTGTTTGGCTGTGGTGACCTCTCAGCTGGCAGCGATTCCTTTCCCAGCAAACTGCACATTCCCCTCCCTCGGTGCAAGCTATTAAAAGCAGATGTGCAGGGAGAGCTCTGTTATGATGCACTTCTGTGGGCTGATTTCATTCCTTGGCTGGAGTGGTGGGATGCCTCCCAGGAAAGCTGGGGAAGAAGCCCAAGACGATTTAAACCCTTAAGTTTGAGCTAAACTCCTGGGCCCGAAGCTCTGTTGATATCACAGTAAATGAAGTGTAACACAGCTAAAGCAAACTGAGCTAAATCAGTGCAGGGCTGGAATGAGGGAGGGGTTGGAGAGATTAGATCTGATCTTGCATTTATCTATTTGTTCTTTAGAGGCTGTTCCGTGGGTCCTAATATCATTAAGAAACCATCATGGAAAGAAAGAGCGGCTTTGCGTAGTCCCTGGACCGGCTTCATTTTGAAACACAGGAATCTTGAGAAATAAGCTTGTAATCTCTCCTGCAAAGCCACGAGGAGGAAAAAGGCACCGTGCCATTTAATTGGTGTATTTATAGGGCGGTCGTCTCACAGCCTGCATCTGACTCAAAGCCGAAGCCATCTGGGAATGTTTCTGTGGGTGACGACCACATTCCAGGAAACGTCACGGCATCCTGCAGTCCTGTGGGATGAGGGTTGCTTCAGGCTCTCCTTTGGCTCAGGGTAGGTTTGGAAGAAGGAAGCCACAGCCAGAGTTCAGCGTGTCGTGCTGTGGCACCCCTTCTCCGTGTTTTTGGGCCAATGGTTAACCTCACTTCTGGGATTTCTCCTGGAACGAGCCCCTGCTGTCAAGGTGTTGATTGGAAGAGCTCTTCACCATTTTGTTCATTAGTAAGATTTCCTAGCTGAGCTCTAGATCACATTAATGGCTTTGTAAAGCATCAGGAGTTCAGGTGGGAACCATTGGAGCAGCATTCCTTGGGGAAAGGCTGCTGAGGCAGTGGGTGCTGGGTGTCACCCTGCACTGGTGCTGCAGGGAATGATCCTGCCGCCTCCTCGAGCCTTCAGGAGAGGGAGAGGAAGAGCTGAAACACGAGGTGTGGGCTGATGTCCTCTGTTTCTCAGGGGTCCTGTTTTGTGAGGGGAAAGTGGAGCAGTTTTGGGGTGCGTGGGCCCGAGGACAGTCAGTTGTGGGGCTTAGGGGCCAATCCCTGCTCCCAGGAGAAGCCTCTCCCAGGCTTTTCTCCTTTGGAGAAAGAATGGGCGCCAGAGCAGATGAAGTAACCAGTGGCCTGAGTGTTGGGGCTGCTCTGTGCAGTGCCCTGTGCTCGTGAGGAGCAGCTGACAGTGCACTTTGTGGGGCGGCTGCGTTTGCTCACACAGTTTGTGCGGGAAGCCGGGTCTGCTCACAGCTGCACAGCCCCAGCGACACAAAGTTTGACCTCAGCTGTTTCCGGGCACTTCTGCTTCTGCTGGGGGAGCCTCGTGACAGCCTCCCAGGGGCTGTGGTGGGAAGGCACGAGGTGTTGTGCACGCAGGGGTTAAGCATTCTGAATTTGCAGTAGGCAGCCAGCTTTCCCATATAAGAGCACTGCACTCATTGGCTCTCCCCTCTACTGAGAAATCTCTCTAGTCATTTCCTGTGCAAGCCCTCCTTCACTTTGCAAAAAAGCCACACCGTTGAGTAAATAACAGGGATCTGGGGTTATTCCTTCTCGCAGGCAGCTTGGATTCTCTCATGGACCACAACCAGCCGGGAGCTCAACACTGTGCCATCACCAGGCTGCTGAAATGAACATGGGCTTCTCTGCAGGAGGGGAGGACTCTCACCCATGGATGTAAATAATTTTGGGTCTGCCTTCATGCCAGTTAACACTTTTTGGTGCTTGACTTGGTTTCTGCCGGGAGGTTATTTCCCCTCTGAAGGATCCGTTGGGACTCCTTGTCAGATCAGTCCTTGGGTGGAGCTTGCAGCAACTTGTGGTAAGTGCTGTGCTCTTCTGACAGCAGGGCTTGGTGCTGCGCTGCTCAAAACGGCTTGGTGAGGTCTCAGAGAGAAATAACTCAGTTCTTGAGGAGTGGAAGTTGAGCTGGCAAGCAGAGAGTGCTCCCTGTGCTTCCCCGGGATGCACAAAGCGGGTGGATACATCAGAGGGTCCTTTTTTTATAGGACCATTTTGCTCTTGCTTTTAACCCAGCCGCTCTGTCTGTGCAAGACTAACAATAGCTAACTCTCTTGAGCGCTGTGGAGAGATGGAAACTGCAGCTGAGAAATGATTTTGGGGAGAGGAAGACAGAAAAGCAGGAGCAAACTGTTATGGAAGCGCAAAAATCCTTCTAAAGGATTCGGCAAATGTACCAGTAAGTGTTCTGGGGAAAGGAAGTAAGTCTGAAATGGGATTAAAGGGTGTGTGCAGAGGAATGTTTGTCACTAGAGCGCAGACTAAACTGAATGGCTGAATTATTGTAACGGTCTGTCTGCAAATCAGCCCTTGGCTTTCTTGCTGTGAGCTGCATAAAGCTGTTTTGTGGCCGCTTTCTGCCTAGACCTGGCTTTTTTCACACCCTGACGTGAGCCAAAATGCTTATGCTGTGTCCATTTACCTCTTTGCTGGTGCAGGCTATGGAGTCTGGCTGTAGTCCCAGCAGGGGAGATTTCTCTTCAGAGGAAACCTGTTAACCATTTGGAGGGAGTGCATGGGATTGAGAAGGAGTTAATAACCAAAGCTCTGCTGCAGGTTGGTGACTGTGGGTGTTTTAATTTCTGCCTCACAAACTGTGTGGATCTGCGGCCACGCTGACTTCAGGCAGCGTGCCTTGGGTGTGGTCTGAGATGTACTCAGATGGACACGAAGAGATGTCTCAGAAGAGCCAAAACAGAGTTCAGGAGGCATTAGATGAGAGAAGGGGGCTGGCTGGGAACTCTGCTGGTGCTGATGCTCTCTGTACAGCAAATCTGCTCGAGCTGTGCTCTGTGCAGGCTCCCAGGGCTGTGAGCATCTGCAGGGCAGGGGGAGTGTGTCTGCCTGAGCTGTGGAGCTGGGAGCTCAGATTCTGTGCTCATGTGGATAGCCAGCAGCTCCAAATGTTGGGAGCTGCTCCCAGCATTCATTTTGCCCCAGGATGAAATGTCAGAATGCCTGGGGGTGGGCACAATTTGTGCAGGTGTTTTCCCTGTATGAACAGCCTAAAGCTTCCCAGCAGGGACCGTGGGCAAACTCATCGCTGTTCCAAAGCAGGCCTACAGTGAACTTTTATCTTTTTGGCCTCTTGGTGACCAGCCTGTGCTGGTTGCACTGAGACAAGAACAACGATCACAGACTCCTAAAGAGCCACTTTCCTTGCCTTTTATGTCAGGAACATGTGCTGCTGCCAACAGGTGAGGTCATCTCACACAGGGGGTTCAGATGTGCTGCGGACAAGTTGCCTGTGCTTCGTGAATTGTTTCTAAACTTCCCCTCTACTGGAACCCCATTTAAGACCCTGATCCTTTATTCAAATACTCCTCCTGTGCAGAGTTTTACCAAATCTCCCTCTCGAGGAACCCGTGGTCAACCTGGGAACTTTCCTTGCGTTGCACCGAACGCCTTTGGGGTTTGCGAAGAAATTGTGTTAATTCTCCCCATCCCTTGCAGGTTTAGTGCCCCAAGAGGGAACATCTTTGTTGATCTGCAGGACCACCTCTCCTGGCAATGGATAAGTTCACAAACGGGCAGCCAGGCCCAGCTCAGAGGAACAGATTCATGGGATTGCTAGAAACCGATGACAGCATCCAGGAAGATAAACCTGCACCAAGTAAAAAGGAAGAAAGGTCGGGACATGGAAGGAAAGGAGAACCACAGCCCTTGGAGACACCTTATCAGAAGGAGAGCAGTGACTTTGCCCCTAAAATCAAGATTAATCTGAACTATCGGCCAGGACTCGTCAGCAAGTGAGTAACTTTTGGGTATTTGACCAGTTTGGGTTGTGATCCAGGTGATCCGCACTGATCCTGGCTGGTGGGAGCCTATGGATTTTCCCAAACTAAACGTGGCAATGTAGGAATATTACAGGCATCTGGTGGGAGGTAATTAAATCAGCAAGGGGATGTGTTCGGGTTCTGGAGGCGGCCCACGTGTGTGTGGGGTGTGTGGGGTGTGTTTTGGGTGGGTCTGAACTAAATCCAGTCAGCCGCGCTGGGTGCCTGAGCAGCCTCACATGGAGCCCTGCACAGCTGAGCTGCTCCTGCCAGGGCTGTGAACCAGCCTGAGAGAGCTCCCACCGTGTGATGGGCCCGACTCTGGTCCTGCAGCTGTCTTGGGCTTCTCTCTCCGCCCTGGATGCGTGCCAGGCTTGCACATCAGCCTGGATCTGGGAACAGCTCCAAGTGATGGAAAGAGCAGCCGCTTAAGAGAATTCTGGGAAATAACAGTCTCTGTTTTTCCCTTGACTCAAAAATAAAACACTTGAGTGGTTTTTCCCCCCCCCCCAAAAAAACCCTGCTCTGCCTCCCTCCTTTCTTCCACTAGAACTCGTGGCACACTCTTGTCCCTGCTCTCCAGAACTTCCTAACACTTTGCATTTGTCCCGCAGCCAGAAGGACCCGAATCGCTTTGACAGGGACCGGCTGTTCAGCGCCGTGGTGAGGGGCAGCCCCGAGGCATTGGATGGTTTGCTGGAGTACTTAAGGAGGAACTCCAAGTTCCTCACCAATTCCGAATACACAGGTAGATTCCTGCTCCTGGAATTGTTTGTAATTCACAGGGTTAGCAGAGCCAGCACTTGCCAGCGTACGAGGGGAGCAGGGGAACCTGCTCGTGGTTCTTTGCTTTCTCCAGCCCTCTGCCTCCTTTTATTCTCCTTATGTTGAGGGGAATGCCGTTAATTAAATATATCCTAATGGTTTTGCCTTAGGACTACTAAAAATACTGTTAAAAACCCTTTAAAATTATGATTGTATTTGAGTTAAGTTCTGAATCAAGCACTACAGCTGTGAGCAAAGCACACAAACAAAACCCATTCAATCCTCTCTCCCTGCTAGATGCAAAGACTGGGAAGACCTGCTTGATGAAAGCCCTGCTGAACTTAAAAAACGGGAAGAATGACACAATCCCAGTCTTGCTGGAAATAGACCAAAAGACACAGAATCCCAGGCCACTTGTCAACGTGTCGTGCTCTGACTGTTTCTACAGAGGTAAGGATTCTGTGAGACGAGCAGGTAAGAGGAAAAAGAGGGGAACTGGAGCTCCTGCAGCACTGCAGCCCCAGGGTTCTGGTGCAGTCACACGCAGCCCACGCACCTTTTAGTTCTGATTCTGGTGCTGCATCTTCTTCAGCCTTGAGTTGCACCCTCTCTGGTCTGTAAAACAGAAATGATACCTGTTTAATAACCCAAGAAATGAGATGATTTGCTTGGGGAAGTATAGAAAGCACTTGTAAAAATGAAAAAGAAGTGGTCTGTCATTGTTAAATGAGTTCTGCTGTTTGGTTGTGCTCTGAACAGCAGCGTTGGCCCTGTGTGGTTGTCTGAATCCTCTCCTGGCTGCTTGGGCTCTCAGTGCCAGGCAGGGGGAATTGCCTGCTCTGCTGTTGAATTTCTGATGGTTTTGAGGCCTGTTGAAAGCCCTCAGCTGCCAGCCAGCCCCGAGGCTGCTGCTGCTTTGCAGAACACGCAGCCATCGCTGGTGACATCCCGCCCTGGGCCCCCCGAGAGTGGCACAGAGTGACAGGGTTTGCTCTGTCCTCAGGCCAGACAGCCCTGCACATTGCCATAGAGAAAAGGAGCCTTGATCTGGTGAAGCTGCTGGTGGAGAACGGAGCTGATGTCCACGCCAGGGCCCACGGTGAATTCTTCAGGAAGAAGAAAGAAGGAGTTTACTTTTATTTTGGTGAGTCAGTGTGGAACCTGTTCCTTCGGGGTTTTTATTGCCCTACTGTCTGTGATTCCACTAATTCTAGTTGGGTTTGCCCCTCTGTTGCCATCTTCAGTGTCCTTTAATCAAGCCCTTGACTTATTTAAATGGCAGGATCACATCTGGGGTGCCCATTGGGCATTTCCATCATCTTTGGGTTTATGTGTTTAATCCTGAGTGGCTTCAGACAGAGACCAATACTTGGTTAGTTTGGATTTAGAGATTAGTTTGAGATCCGGGAAGATGTTTCAGCTGCCCCCTGAAACAGAGTAATTGTTTATTACAAAACCCTTTCTGAATCTAGAGACACCGAGGCAGAACTTGTTCTGTGTTTCAGTGATAAAACTCTGGGCTAAACATATTTTTCTAGGATTGCTTTTTTCCCCCCTTTCTTTAATTCTTTCTCACCCCTTTCTGCTTCTTCTCCAAACGCTGTGCCCTGATCTCTCCAGGTGAACTTCCCCTCTCCTTGGCTGCCTGTACCAACCAGCTTGATGTGGTGGATTATCTCCTGAACAACCCCCACCAGAAAGCCAGGCTGCAGGAGCAGGATACCCAGGGCAACACAGTCCTCCACGCCCTGGTGATGATTGCAGATGACACCGAGGAGAACACCAAGTTTGTGAGCACGACCTACGTTGAGCTCCTGAAGGCGGGCGTGAAGCTCGACCCGTCGTGCAAACTGGAGGAGATCGTGAACTATGATGGGTTAAATCCCCTGCAGCTTGCTGCCAAGACAGGCAAAGTGGAGGTAAAGACAGCCAGAGGGCAGCCCTGTGGTTGCTGAGGAACAGGGATGGTGCCCAGTGGGGTTTGGGGTGGGAGCACCTTGCTCCCAACCCGTGGTGACGCTGCTGACAGGGCAGTGCCACAGGTGACCGTGAAGGAGGCCACCTCCAAACCACTCTGTTGTGTCCTGCAGAGCCTCAGCTGCCTGCTGCTGCCGCCCCTGCCCTGTCCCCGTGCCCTGACTAAAGCTGGTTCCACCCCTGGGGGAGCCAGGTGTGGTTGGTTGCCTGCTTTTAGCCAGATCCAGGTGTTTGATAAGGCACAAATCCGGGTGTGCTGCGCACCTGGGGGAGGCGCTCTGGGCGCATCGTGTCCTTCTGCACCCTTACCACAGGAATATTCTCCTGTCTGTGTCAGATCTTCAGGCACATCATCCAGAGGGAGATCAAGGACCCCGTGTACCGGCACCTGTCCCGCAAGTTCACCGAGTGGACCTACGGCCCCATCCACGTGTCCCTCTACGACCTGTCCTCCCTGGACAGCTTCGAGGAGAACTCCGTGCTGGAGATCCTGGCCTACAGCAGTGACACCCCGGTGAGGCTCTCACCAGGACTCAGAGACAGTTTTTTCCTGTCCCTTTATAGTGTTGCTGTATAATTGTGCCAAGCGTTTCAAGTTAACGTGGGCTTCCAGGCGGTCGTTCATCTGAAAAAAGAAATGATTCATGGGAATGTTTGTGGATTTTGTTATTCAGAGGCTGCATGGCATGGCTCTGACTATCCATAATTTGAGGGTAATTTGGATCCTTTGGTTGTCCTAAGCCTTGGTTTGTCCAAATCCCTTGATGAAGTGACTTCTATGCAATGGTTGTTATCTTTCATACTGAAAAGCCTGACTGAATAACCCCTTAATGACTCCCCAGCTGGAGCCACGCAGCTCCAACCCTTAAAAAGACAATCCTCTGGTGAATTCCCATTGCTGTTGGCCCACAGGAGCATTTTTGTTGCTCGTTTCCCCACAGAATCGGTACAAGATGGTGGTTTTGGAGCCACTGAACAAACTGCTTCAGCAGAAATGGGAAACATTTGCCTCCAAGAGATTCTACTTCAGCTTTGTCTCCTACTTGTCATTCATGATCATCTTTACAGCCATTGCATACTATCAGCCCTTAAGGGTAAAGGTAGGTCCAGTCTTTTTATCTGGAAGGCCTGGATGGGTGGAGCAGGGTTTAAAAGGTTATGGGTGGTTGTCATCACTGCCTCTGCCTGTCTCCACTGCTTTGGGTGGTTTTGGTTTTGTCTTGCAGCCTTCCTTTCCAGTGGAGTTCACAGCTGGAGGCTTCCTGTGGGTCTCTGGACTGATCATTATCTTGTTAGGAGGCATTTATCTGATCTTTGCTCAGGTAGGGGGATCTCTTGTCTGGTTTCATTGTAAGACAGGGGGAAAAAGGGAACAGTCACTGGCATGGAGGCAGCAGGATCTGTTCTCCAGCCATCAGATGTGCAGGAGTGGATGGCAGGAGGGAATCCTGCTCTGGGACACTCAGTGGGATCTGGCAGTGACAGGGGTGGCACAAGCCAGGTTGCTGGGCAAGGGGAATCATGGTTCCACAACAGCAAATAATTCTGAGAGACTTCTGTGATTTGTGGTATTAAAATGCATCCCTGGCATTTAATGCAGGCTATTAATAAAGACATTGGGCTGAGCCATGATTCAGCCCTTGTTTATCCTTGCCCTTTATAAATAAGGCCTTTTTTCATCTGGGAGGGATGAAATTGGGGATCTTGAAGATGAAAGAGGAGCACATGGAGCCAAGCTTTCCCCTGGGCAATGGGCTGTGCTGGGCAGGGCTCCCTCTCTCACATGGCCTGGTTTTGATGAATGATGGGATTGATTTTCCTCTCCCAGAGCCTGTACCTGCGGAGGAGACGCCAGTCCCTGAAGACCATGTGCTCTGACAGCTGCATCGAGATCCTGATGTATGTCCTGGGGGGGTTTGGCACCATCACAGCTTGGAATTGGTTCTCTGTGTGTGCAGCTGGGTTGCCCTAACATTGCTGCAGAGCAGGAAACACAAATCCTCTGCCACTCTTTCCACCCCTGCTGCCTTTTGTTCTAACCCTTTGTTGTAGTGGGCTTTGCTGGCTGGGGTCTGTCTGCTCCTTGTAGCCTCCTCAAATGTGTTTTGTTGCACAGCAGATCTGCAAAGGGCCTTTTTGCTGGGGTGAGTCCCTGTCACTTCCTTTTGTCTCTCTCCAGCTTCATCCAGGCGTTCTCCTTGCTGCTGTCAGCAGTCCTGTATGGAGCCAGCTCAGAGAACTACGTGGCAGTGATGGTGTTCTCCCTGCTTTTGGGGTGGGTGAACACCCTGTACTACACCCGGGGCTTCCAGCGCACCGGCATCTACAGTGTCATGATCCAGAAGGTCAGTGCTGGGGGGAAAACCCCTGCAGGGAAAGGTTTTGGGGTGTGAGGAACTGGAATTGATGTCCCGTGGAAGCACAGATGTTGCAGAAGGAGGTTGGATCAGTGTCTTCAAGTACCGGTGCAGCAAATCACTCGTTTGCTGTCGCTGAACAACCCAGGTGGCAGCAGCTGACACCTCTGTGTCATAAACCAACTCCAAACCAGCACTGAAAACCAGTGTGAGATCCCTGGAGCTGCTCAGCTTGCCCTGAGAAGTGTTTCCAGAGCTGTAGAGGAGTCTGGGACTAAAAAGGCAAAGCAGAGGTGAAAAGAGGCGCCGGGGAAGAATCCCGATCACCATTTGTGTAAAGCCAATGGAGACGGAAAGGAGAGGGATGTGTGTGTTGAAACCATTTGGAAACAGCCATACTGGGGACCCCACAGGGTATTTATTTGTTTCAAAGAACCATTCATACAAACAGAGCAACAAATAAGTCCGTAGTACTGCCAGATTAAGCTGCCAATGATGTTATTTACCTGTGGAAGTAATTTAACGTATATTAGCAGCTTTTAAAACTGGATAAAAGGTGGAAACCTTGCTGTCAGCGTCGTTCCCGGGGGTTGGTTTGTGAGGTGTGAGATCATCCTGGTGATTTCATGTGAGGTAAAGAACAGCACTTCCCCCTGGTTTGTGTTTCAGACCATCATGAGGGACCTGCTGCGTTTCCTCCTGGTTTATATGATCTTCCTGTTTGGCTTTGCTGCAGGTGAGCCCTCTCTCAGTGTTATGTGCAGGCTGAGCTGCAGGAAGCAGTTCCCCGAGGACTCAAACTGTGTTTTTCTCACAGCTCTGGTGACACTGATGGGTGACGCCCCCTCAGTGTCTCAGAACAAGTCCCTGGCTCACCTGGAGAGCACGGGCAGCCACGCCATGTACGGGGGGCTGCTCAGTGTCTCCCTGGAGCTCTTCAAGATCACCATCGGGATGGGCGACCTGGATTTCCAGGAGCACGCCAGGTTCAGATACTTCGTCATGCTCCTGCTGCTGCTGTTTGTGATCCTCACCTACATCCTGCTGCTGAACATGCTGATTGCCCTCATGAGCGAGACTGTCACGGATATTTCTGGCTACAGCAAGAGCGTCTGGAAGCTGCAGGTGAGGCCCAAAGCTCTGCTGGGGTCTCACCGAGTCAGAAGTGGCAGTGCCTGTCTGTCCTAAGCTCAGCTGTTAATTTCAGAGATATTTTTAGGTGCATTTACAACTCTCTTTGTGTGATCCTCGTGCACAGACAGCACTTTAGGAGCACTCTGGGGTTGGGTTCCACAGTGATTCTCTAAGTCCAAGGAGTTTCTGAGTGGGGAAGATTGAATGGAAAGGCTGGGCTGGGCTCTGTCTGTGCCCTGGTTTCTCTCTGACGTGGGTTTTGTTCTTTCAGAGGGCTATTGCTATTCTAGAAATAGAGAAGGCCTGGCTGTGGCGCCAGGGTGGGAAGAGGAGATCTGGCTGCTTCATGTCAGTGGGGCTCAATAAGAAAGATGAGAGGTGGTGTTTCAGGTAAGACAGATGCACCATTCCCCCCTCACCCTCCAGCCTAGCAGTGGGTTCACAGCCTGGTAACCCTGGAGCACCACAGGGGATTTCAGCACTGACTCAACCACACATTCCTGGGTACATTCAGATTTGTTGGTGATCGCCAGGCTGGAGGTTTGAGAGCTGATTGATCCTCCAGCATCGTCACCTTTGTATTAAGAACACTCCCTGAACTGGAGAATTTTAAAACATAGAGACCAGTGGACAATATGCAGGGGGAGAAGATATTTTACCTCCTGGAGCTTTGGTTGCAGAAGTTCTTTGCTCAAAGAAAAGCTCTGTAAGGTGCTGTTGCTACAGCCAAACCATCAGGGTGGTGTTGGCAGGATGAGCTGGGCTGGGAGGCTGCAGGACAGTGAGATCTGGCTCGAAATGCTGCATTCCAGGCATCAGTGTCTTGTTGCATTTTGTCTCTCCAGAGTAGAGGAAATTAAATGGACAGATTGGGCAAAGGATGTGGGAGTTCTGAAGGAAGAACCTGGGAACACCAGCGATTCAGAAATAAATCCAGAAGGTAAATTTAATGATGAAGAAAGGTCTGCAGTATCCTTTTAGCTTCCTGCTCAGCAAACTGCTCTTGGCATGTTGTTATGTCTTTGGCAACAGAATTTCAGGCAGGCCAACTTGAAATTGCTTCCCCACAGCAGCATCACTTGTGAGCTGAGAAAATAAAAAGTTTAGTGTAGGTCTGGACAGAGTTTGGGAACAAACTGGGGATGAAGGAGATGCCATTCCTACTTAGCTCTGGGAGAAATGATGGGCAGGAAATGCTGCTGGGGAAAAGCAAGGGCTGCTCTTCCTTTGGCTCAGTAGCCCAAATACGTGATGCTTTTCCTAGGAAAGGTAAAATTTAGGCCCATTCATCCTGCAAATGTTAAAATCACAGAGCTTTTAGAGCCTGAATTTGGGCATTAACTCTGGCAATGTTGTCAGATTCTGCCTGAGATCCTTCTGTTTGCTTCCCTTGGTAGACCTGGGAAGAAACTCTGTGGAAAACAGAGCTGTCACTTTCTCTAGAAAGATCTTGTTCAGCCTGGCAGAGCTTGGGCAGAAGCTCCAGTGGATTTGGACACAACCTCCAGTGTAGATCCTTCCTGGGTGCCAGTTTGGGGAGGTGGCAGTGCTTGAAACATTCTCTGGTGTGTGTTGGGTGTTCCCTGAACCTGCACCCTTCTAAACCTGGGTCCCTTCGTCAGCTTCCTGCTGATGAAGGGCTGTCCTTGTGTCCCCTGCTGCAGAGACCAGGTCCTGGAAGCGGCCAGCACAGAAACCACCCCGAGCAGCTGCCTCAGAGGAGCAGTCCCTGCTGCAGCCCCAGCCACCAGCCACAGAGATGGTGCCTCTGCAGGGACCAACCAGGGAGCTTTGACAGCTTCTCTGGATTGCAGCCTTGCCTCCATCTCTTCAAAGGAGCAGTTCTTCCTCCAGCAGCTGGGAGAACTGAAGGCATTGTCAGCAGTAAAGTGCATTTCCTGGAGGACTGTGGTGCAGCCTGTGGCTTTCAGTATTGTCATGCACTTCAATGATTAATTTCCTCTGAAGAAACTGTTTTTACTCGACTTTCTCTGCCTGACACTTCCTTATTACTGTGCCTAAAGGTACAATGGTTGGGAGCAAGCTCCTGGGGCAGTGGGGAGCGTTCTCTGGGAAGGCAGAGCTCTCTGAGCTGTGCAGGGATAATGCTCGTGGAATGACCCGGCTGAGAATGGCCCGGCCTGTTCTTTTGTCACAAGGGACTGCACTGAAGTGCTTTGGAATAAAGAGTGCTGGAGAGGCGTAAAAAGTTGCTGAGGGTGGAGTTGTCTTCTGTGCACAGCGCTGCTGGTGTGAGATGGGAGTGGACAAACACTCACCCTGCAGGCAGCCAGAGCTGCACTGAGTCTGTGGCAGCACCTGCAGAGCTCCGTGGTTAATCCACATCAGGATCCCCGTTTCACACCGTCAAAATGAGATTCTTTGTGTAATTCTTTGCTTAAAAGCACAGAGACTGATGTGGGTTTCCTGGGCCTGAAAGTTCGCGTGGTGGATTTCTGGGACTTCTGTTTTTCACAGGTTGCTTTGTCTCTGTAATAAACAGCAGCAGAATCCTGCTCGTGGCCCCTGAGACTGAGGGGCCAACACTTTTTGTGTGGTTTTTGCTTCCTGTTACTCTCGATGGGCATCCTGTCTTGCTGCAATTGTCTGCAAGGGCCTCATTACTTTTTGTGACGTGCACCCTGCCTCAGGCAGGAGGGGCAGCTCGCTGTAAACTCTGTGGAAAAGAGATAAAAATGAGCTGTCTCGCTTTTCACTCTATTTAACGGTAATAACATGTAGTATTTCTGTCAACAATACAGCAAGTGTACTTGATTGAAAACGTTCATCTTTGGGTATATTTTTAGAGCTTCAGCCTTTCTCAGAAAGGGAGAGAAGGTGTTGTTAGGGACTCTTAAGGTCTGGTTACTGCTGTGGGAGTTAACTCTTGTTTTTCATGGCCTCGTGTCAGTTTGTGCAGCCACACCTGGGCATGGAGCAGCTGATGCTGCACTGGATGCACCTTCCAGGCCAGGGAAAGGTTGGTGAGAATCCCAGGAAAGCTGCAGACCACAAGAGTTGGCAGCACCTTTCCTTCAGTGAGATAAACTGTGCAACCTGAGATCTCTGTCCCAATTCCACTCTGAGAGAGTGAGGCTTTGCTTTTGGAGATCATCACCTTAATCCTCACTGCATGCATGTGACTGGCAGCAAAAAATTTGTTTTAAACCTTATTCCCTGCACTTCAAAGGGGTTCTTCCCCCTGTGCTGGGCAATTCCCCCTCCAGCCTCACTGCATGGGGACTCTGAGTGGGAACTGACTTTTCTTGCTCCAGCTTCTTTTGTTTTCTTGCTTTGTGAAGCCTTCAGCTGCTTTTTCCATCTATGGCTTTGTCCTAAGTGCTCCCAAGAACTGGCAAGGTGCTCATGTTGCACGGAAGGCTCATCTGGCACATGATAAATCTATCGCTGTGCTTGGTGCTTTGCTGTGGTAGGGGCACTTGGAGATTCTAAAGAAATGCAGGATCACATCTGCCATCCCTGTCTGGAGGATAAAGGACCTTGCTGGTAGCTTGGGGAAGCTGTGGGCACTGACAGCTTTCAGCATCCTCTTCAGCCACTCCTTGAACCTGCTTCTCTTTTTAAGCTTGGCAGTGCTCGTTTATCTTTTGATCTGCATCAGAAATGTTCTGCTGTGGAGCAGGGCTTTGGCATTCCCGGAGTTTCCCAGCCACACCGCAGCCCAGCAGTCTCATGGATGAAGGATAGAGCAGCGGGAAGGGACAGGCCCCTGCACAGATGGATATGTCCAGGTGGTCAGAGGCTGTTGTCCAGCTCTTTGATGTGCGCTGGAAAAAAGGGGATTTTTTTCTGAACAGGCTCCAAGGTCTCCCCACCTTGCAGAGCTCTCACAGCTTATCTGTGCAATTTTCCTAAAAGAAACTCCCTGTGGGGTGTGTGTGGCTCCCAGTTCCCTATTTTCCTCAGGGGCAGAGGAGGGATCAAGCCTTCTTTGTTCCTCAGATGCTTTGCACATTTTGGGGTTTTTTCCCCCCTGTTTTTCCAAAGCCTGCTCTGAAGCTGGAGCCAGCATGGGGAGCTGTATCCATGAGCTGATTCCCTCTCTCTTCATCTCCCTGTGACCCCACTTGCAACTGAACATACTTTCCATTGCCTCTGGAGCTCGCAGAGGGAGCCTTTGAAATGTGACAGCCCCAGGGCCCCGACAAAGACCAGATCCTTTCTGTAAGTCCCAGGAGCTGCCCAGGGCTGGGGCTGAAGGGCTGCAGCTGGTGGATTTTGCAGCTGGACCCTTCCTGGGGCTGGCTCTCACGTTTGGGTTTTGCTGCGTTCGAGAAATTTCACTTCTTGCTCTGGGACTAAAACAAAAATACAAATGGGGAGGAAAAAAAAATTTTAAAAGAAAACTTCCACTTTGCAACCTCACATCTGCTTCTGCAGCACAAAAAACCCTCAAACCTGGGGCAAGTCAGGACCAGGCAAAGGCTCAAAAAGATGTGACTGTGGCTGCCTTGGGGGTGGAACAGAACTATTACTAAATCTGAGTGCAGGAGGGGTTTTTTTTGCTTCCTCTTTTGCCATAATCTTTTTTTTCAGTTCAGATTTGTGGCATGTGGAGTGTTACAGCATTTCTGGACTCTGAGGATGGTTGTCAAATGTTAAACACACAGAGGAAGAGAGTTGGAGGTAGCTGGAAAGTGCCCGTGGGGTTTGTTGCAATCTTTTCTGAGAATCCTTGGAAACTTTAGAATTTCTGGGCAAAGAGAACCGTGTCTCTATTTCACTGGGCAGAAGAGCTATTTCCATTTGGCAGTGTTGGTTTTGCTGGTGTTCACATCTCCAACACACAAGTCAGGGACTCCATCACTGCAGAAAAAAAAAGAATTCTGCTCTTTTGGAGTCCCCTGGATTAAAACCTTGGCCCATCAGGACGAGAACGAATCTGCAGAGTGCCAGAGGCAATTTCCTTCTGTTCATCCCTTCCAGCTTGCAGCCTGTTACCTCTGCAGCAAGTACATTGGAAGGAATCATGAAATTTGGAAAAAGACTGGGAAAAAATTCATCCAACTGGGCTGTGCTGTGTTGTGTTTCTGTTCCACTCTCAGGGGTCACAGGGAGGGAGGTCGCCAGCTGTGCTATTCCGTTTTCCGCTGTCAGATTGTTGAATAATGGTTGTGCTGCTGCTAAACTGGTTACAGGATCTGTCCCTGAGGATGGCAGGAATAAAATAAATAATAGGAAACGATCCACATATAAGTAGATATGCGATGTTTTGTTCTAAAAATTGCCCTTACTGCTGCAAAGGGCACTAATTCTGCAGAGCTATATATAGAGAATTCCAGCGAAAGGGCTGCTTGTGTCTTTCTGGAGCACAGGTTGGGTCTTATTTGGGATCTGAGCTCTGCCCATGGAGGTGAAGCCTGATGGGCTGACAGATGCTCTCCTTGCTGGAGCTCCGTTTGATGCTGTTTGAGGGAAGAAGGAAGGGTTTACGTCCATCGCCTGGAGACAGAGGTGAAAACACTGGCAGCGTAAACACTCCGCGCTGGGGATTTTCCAACCATGCCTAAGTAGTGACAAATAAAACATTCCTGCTTTGTGCTCCCTGCTGGATGTGCTCTCCCTGTATGGTAGAGGACTGCGGGCTGCAGCCAGAGCTCCTGGCTCAGTCAATAGAAAATAAGAGAGGAATAAAGGAACAAAATTATTCTGTCCCTAAGGTGTGCTTTTATCCCAGCGTGGTAAAATCCTGATTTTTACCTGTGTGCAGGAATTTGTTGGTGCAGCCCTTGCCCCGCCAGGCACTTCTGTGCAACACAAATGTGCTTGGGGAGCTGCTAAAACTTTGCTTCTGGGGCCATGCAGAAAACAGGAGTTTTGTGGCCCTACACAACACCCAGGACAAAAGTTAATGGTGGCATTTTGGACAGCCCAGCAGGAAACCCCATTGGTGCTCGGGGTGGTTGGGAGCAGAAAGCAACAGCCTGGGCACACCAGGATTCACACAACGGGCACCCTCTCGTGGCTTATTCCTGCCACAGGGTGAGGACAGGGATGGATCCTGCTCTGGAGCAAGCTGGGAACCCCCTCACTTGCTGATTTAAGGAAAGGCTGTGCAGTAAGATTTATTTGATATGTTTTAAATGCAAGAGTTACTCGTGCTACATTTGCTATAAATCCTTCTCTGATGTTTTCTAGGCTGGTTCATTCACCTTGAAAAGCCACTTCAGTGTGTAGGTGACCTCTCCTTGGGACAATCTTTGATTTCCCTGATGGTCTCCAGGACATTGCAGGATCTCTGGGGGACGTGACTGTGCTCTGGAAGGTAATAAATGTTGTTTTTTAGTGTGCTGGGGAAATGCTTCAAAGACAAATATAGAATCTGTGTTCCATGCAATGTGTCATTATTCTATTTTTAATTCAGCATCAGAGGGACATAAAAAAAAAATCTTTCCCAGTGATAGAAATTATCTAAAATATAAACCCTTCGGTCCCAGTTAGAAAGGGTTTTGCCTTGTATGTCTGGAGATTTGAACAAGTAAGAGATAGTGAATATGAATTAACACAGATGAAGGACTGAGACGACCTTGATGTCTGCAGTTCAGCACTGATAATTTAGTTTATTTATATAAAAATAATTTATTTACATACTGTCCCTCATTTTCAATCAAACTCCTGGCAGCTGAGTGACCTGTGGAGTTCACAAAGACAGAGGCAGGGCAGATGGATTCGATTTTCTCCTTGCATTTTGGATTTGAAAACAAATTCTAGATAAAGAATTGGAACCGCTAGATAATGTGTTTATCTAATGGAAACATAAATACCATGTTTAATCCTGAAGCTCTGCCCATATTGGTGTATTTTGGCTGTCTGCTCCTTCAGGCTCTTGGGGTTTTGTGTGTTCTGAACATTCCCAGCAGAAACTGGAACTTCTGTAAATAGGCCAGCCTGGTCCAGGTGACACACCATGGAAACGCTGAGCAGTTCTTGTTCTTGCTGCCAGGCTTCCTTAAAACGTTTTTCCTGTAATATTTCAGCTCCAAAATTTATATTTGATTCTGTTCCTTATCTGCTCTTCACTGACTAACTCAAGACCAGCTGTCCTCTCTCTCAACCAGCATGAGACTCAACCCTGAGAGAATCGTAATTTTCCAAAATAACAGCATTGTTGCAGCAAAACTCTGTTTTGATACCATCTGAGCTTCACCAGTGTCTCAGCAAGGTAAAAACTGGGAATTCTGGTCAAGTTGAAATGTGTTGCTGCTGTAGTAGCAATTAGGAGTCTTTACCACGATTAAATATTTAATTAGGTGCTCATTAAGCAGAGGACACAGAAGTGGGGACAACATTCAGGCCTGAGCAGTAATGAGCGCTAATGACTGTGGCTGCAGCGCCCTCAGGGATTCTGATGTTCTTGTACATTTATTTCCTAAGAATAATTCATGAGATTCTGGAGTGTTGGTCAGCATTGCTTAGTACCTCTGCACACAACATCTAATTGTTAATTATCATTGCACTTCTCCAGAAACATCAGCCACAGACAGGAGATATTTACTGGTGAGTAGAAAAAGGAAGAAATCTCATCTCTACCAAGCTGTGCCCCTCAGCTGGCACAGCATGTGAACATATTTATTCAAGAAAAACTTATCACCACTGGGAAAAAATGATTAATATTATTGCCCAGTGGCAATCCAGGGATAAACAACTGGAGTTTCTTTACCAAGGCCTTGTCCTCAGTGAAGATTTTTTTAATGTTGTTGCTTATCAACCTTTTCCTGTGAGCTGAACTCATCACTAGAGGGTCTTTTAGTTTTAATTCTGCATTGAGGTCTTGGGAATTTTGTCTGCGTGCATGTAAAGATGTTCTGAATCTGCTACCTTAGGAAAATCAGGATTGTTTAATGTGGCCTGATCTATGTTTGCTTTCAGAGCCCTCACAAGGGCTGCAGCAACAAGACCATCTGCACTGCTCGCTTGCCTTTGCCAATCAGAGTCAGTGAGTCAGAGTTGTACTCTCCAGATTTTACATTTGGAGTTCACATAAAACGTCCTCTTTGTGCAGAAGGCGTTTTCTTCAAACCCTCCGTGGTGTTTTTTGACTTTGCCTGTAATTCACCCTTTCCATAACCTCCCATCCATACAGTGCTTCATCTCTGCAGCTGTCCCAGGACACCCCAGAGCACAGGCCGAGGTTTAAACAACAACAATCATCCTAAAAATCCCAACTCTGGCATTTCATTAGGAGCAGATGAACAGCACAGCACTACAGCAAGGGGCTGCTCAGTTCACATCTAACAGGAGGCATCACTTCATTGTGAAAATCCACCCTTGCAGGTTGGCTGAGGAGCTGATCGAGTGGAACAGTGCTAAAGTCAGCCTTGAAGGATAAAATGTTACATAAAGCATGGAGGGCTCTGCCTTTGATATTGGAAAGGAAGCATTTTCCTACCCACCCTGAAGAATATTGAATCATGAATTGGGCTGTTGCATTATCCTGTGTGTGAGAGCATTTGGAGAGAGTAATTCCCCCGAGTTCCAAGAACCAGGATGCTCCAGGCCTCTCACTTAAATGAAGCCCCCTTTTCCTGTCTGCTCCTAGGAAGGAATCAGTGGGGGCCACACTGAAGTGACCACGGATGTGTCACTGACAGACAGTGGGGATGACTCTGTGTGACAACTCTGGTCCTGAACTACCCCAAAAATCTACATTTTAGGAAGGAGCCAGTCGAGGTGAGGTTGTAGAACAGCCCCCACAGCCCTCAGCAGAGCTGAGAGGAAACCCAGCACAGCCACCAAGTAATTTACAACCTAAACAAACCTTGCAACGAGCTCCAGGGAAGGGAAGGAGCATTTCACTTGTTAGGAGGAGAGCCTAAATACTGGATTTATCTGATTTAAGACTCCCAAGCTTTTATTGGGCTATTTGTACCTAATTTGTTTTATGGGAGCAGTCCCAGGCCGAGTTGAATTTCCCAGTCTGTTTTTATTCAGCTCTAAGGAGAATTCCTGCTCCCTTGGCAGCCTCCTCTCCTGCTGGGCACTGTGGCCAACCAGCACCATTAACTGCTGCAGTCTGGAACTGGAGAATTGGGCAGAAATTACTATTTTCCGCTTTTTTCCTGCCTGTGAATGATACTCTGAGTAGCTGCTTTTCATCCTCTCTCTCTACATCGAGGCCAGAGCTGCTCTTCCTTCTCATTCAGCTCAGGGCTGGGGGTAAAGCTTCTCAAGGCAAGAGATCATTTTCATATTCCTGCATTTAATGTCTCATTTTTCCAGAAGGGAATGAGCAAAAAATACATTTTTTAACAGCATCCTGGTAAGTTACAGAGTACTCACAGAGTAATCCATATTTTATGTCTTCTCCATCAAAATAGGCAAAAATTTCAGACACCAAGTGTTGCTGTCTTCACTGTAAAATCCACTTTGACCTGGAAACATCAGAATTCCTACCTGGAATCCATCTGATTTACCAATTACACAAAACTAGGCTTGTTCTTTTCAGCCTCCTAAAGCTTTGGGATCCAAGTGAAAAATCTTTCCCTCCCTTAGGATAATTTTAGCTTTGCTCAAACTTCCTTATTTCACTAAAAGATGGAGCACCCTTTAAGGCTCTAATTTCGGTGTGGTATTAAAAAACTTTTGTTTTCTGAAAGGGGAAGCGGGGTTCTGGCATCCTCTTTCCTTAGCAGAGAGAGCAGATCTTTAAAATATTTAATTCAGCTCTGTTCCAAGTAAAGCTTTCACTCAGATGAAAACATGTTCAGGGCATTTTACTTGATTAGGGGAAATTTACTATTCCAATTCCTTTCTTGCCACCAGCCTCCCATTAAAATTTATGAGGGCTGATTAGTACATGATATTTTTTTCTGTGTTTTTTTTTAAATCAGAGAGCATCTTTAAAAAAGGAAATGAGGGCTCAGCTCTGGCAGCTGCACTTCCTTGCAAGCACAGTTTAAAGCAAAGGTTTCTACATGAATTTAATGTCCAGTTTAGAGGGGGTGGGTAGAAGCTTTAAATTTTGATCGATGAAAATTACTGCCTGTTCACTAATCAGCAAATTGGTTTGCAGGGAAACATTCCAAGGTTTCAGCTTTCAGAATTTCCAGCATTACTGCACCACGTCCCCCTGGGGGCTGTCACCTCTCCTGGCATTAATTCCTGCCACTGTCCCAATCCCTCCTGTGCAGCCAAAATCAGTTCTCAAAGCACAGAAACAAAGGACCAAGGCAGGCAAAAAATAACATGGTTTCATCCATCCTTCTTTTTTTTCTTTTAAAGCATAAATGAAATTAGCACCATTGTGACTGAGAACGCTCCTTGATGTCAGATAAGCATTCACTGCAGGCCTTACCAAGTGGGTTTTAAGACTATTCAATTACAGTGCATTACTTTATTCAACTGGAGGGGGAAAAAAAAGGGTTGAGAGGATGCCTGGGAACATTCCAGCACAATTTCCATCTTCATAATTTGAAGCACTGCAGATTGTCAGGCCACTTTCTGCAGTGTCTGGCAGGCAGAACAGTAAAACCATCCCAGGGTCTCCTTGTTGGCCTTGTGAAAAGGAGACTTCGAGAGAGAGTCAAAGATGCATCTTTGAGATGCACATACAGCACATTTATTTATTAGACTGCAGGGAGAACGTTCCAGTTATAATGAATTCGATGATGCTGCCTCTTAATTTCTTAATGCATCTGTGTCACTGGATAGTAATTTAATTCACTTTTCACTTCAGTTTGGTTTATTGCTCTCTTTAGCCCAGTTTCTTTAATAAACATGAATGTTAGCAAAGGACTCCCTGAAAACAGGGAATTGGGATTTAATGTAAGGAGAGCTTCCAGTTTAGGGCACCTGGTCCATCTGCAGTCAGGACTAAAGAACATTTATTACCTCGTGCATTTTCTTCTGTAGATAAATGGAGAAATTGCTTCAGTTACAGATTTGAGTTCCTACCAGTGTACAAGGCCACATTATAACCATCAAAAATCAGGAACACAGGTACTTTGTCTTATTTTTTTCACAGTCAGGTACCTCTTCCTTGGTCCTTAAGAGGGGGGAAAGAAACAGGTAAGTGCAGATTAGTGGGTTTAAAACCCTTTACAGAAACTTCACATATTCACATTTTGTACCTTCATTCCAGGTATAAATTTTGCCAAAATTAAATCAAAGGGTGGGTTTTCCCCTCTATCTCCAGTGAGCCAGCAATAGTTACTCATGTCCGCAACTGTCCAGAAATGAAGGCTTTTTGCCTTTAAAAAAAGAATCTGTAAGAAAGACAATAGAGAGAGAAAAGAACTTTTAATAATCTAAGGCTAAAATGGTAAGAAAAATTATGTGAAATTCAGAGCATTAACTGAGCCTGAAAGTCTTTTTTTCCCCCTCCTTTCTCCAAAGTCAGCTCTGTTCTCTCCCCTCCAACACCTCTCAAAACCAGCAGGCATGGAAAGACCTTAGAGCAGAAGGCATTGGGGGGGGGGGATTTTTTAGGACATTTTTGATAACGTATTAAACACGTTGGGAACGAATCGAAACTCTTCATTGTGCCAACACCTACAAAGAGCAGAGGAGAAAGGCAGCACCAGTGGCTCAGCCCTTGGAGCCCTGCTCACTGGAAGAGGCTGCTGTGGTGCAGAACATCAAGGGCAGACTCAAAGGTCAGCACCTCCTTGTGGAACTTGCTGAGCTGCGTCTTTATTTTCTTCAGGGCGGGAGTCGATGCCTTCCTCTTGTAGCTCATGCCTTTCAAAAGTTTATCTGCCAAGTAGTGCAGCCAGAGGACGTTGCTGTGCGGGTGATAGTCAGTCCAGCTGTTGGAGTTCTCCTCTTTCATCTGCCTGTAGATGTCAAACTGGTAGTCCCCAGTGCCTTGGAAGAGCTCCTCGTCCGTGGAAAGGTCACAGAACACGGTCAGCCCGTCCTTCTCCAGCCGGGACAGGGTGTAGTCGATGATGTTGACGTGGATCCCAGCCGTGGGGATGGTGTGCGTTGCCCCGTCCAGCACATACTGAAGTTCTTTCACGCCCGTGGTTTTGACCAGCACGTTCCCCCAGTGCAGGTCCCTGTGCTCGAAGTGCAGCTCCTGCTCTGCCACTGCCAGGGACGCGGTGACCTGGTGCAAAATGCTTCTGGCTGATGCCACCGAGGAGAAGCTGCTCCTCATGCGCTCCAAGTCCCTGCCTCCAAATTCAAACTCCAGGACCATGAAGAGCTGCTGGGCCCCGAAAAAGTCTGGCCGGTCGTTTTCTGACCCTGTTTCCTCGTGGAATTCGTCCCAGGCTTCCAGGAGATACCTGGGGTAGGCCCCTTGGACACAGTGCACGGAGTACAGGCTGATGAACCCCACAGTTCTGTTCACAGAGCCCTGAGACAGAAGACTGAGTTCTTTTGAAATTATTACCTCAGGCAGAATCTCCCCAAAGCTCTTCTGAGCTTCACCATTTATTTTTTCAGTCCCCTCAATGGGAATTATTTTTAAGGCCACAGGTCCTCTCTCGCTGTCAATCTGGAACACCTCTCCAAACACCCCTTCTCCAATTTTCTTGCAATCTTTCATCTTATCTAAAGGAATGCATTCCTCAAAAGCAATAGGCCCTTCCTGGTTGCATTCCCCAAACACCTTCTCTGCGTCTGTAAGCAGCAGCTCCAGGACAGAGGAGGAATCCCTGGGAGCCAGCAGCATCATGGAGGAAGCAAACCAGGAGCAGCCCTGAGCTTTCCCAGCAGACAGGCTGGCTTGGTACCCCGAAAGCTGGGATTTCCCTGAAGGGCTACAGAGGATGCTGCTGCAGAAACTCTCATCTGTGGTCACTTTCTTCTTTTTGTGGAAGGACAGAGATGCTCGAACTCTAGCCCAGGAGTAAGAGCTATTAAGGAATGAACAGTCATTGTCTCTGACATCTACAGACATCTCCAGAGCTCGCTTCAGAGTTCGTTTTTGCCTCGTCTGGAGTCTGAAAAAGGAGTTATTGGGCTGCTGCTGTCTCTTGTTCTTGTGCCTTTTTGGACGGAGCCTCGTGTGCCTGCCCCAGCGGCTGGCACTGAAGCCACTGATACAAGCTTTCCTGCAGGTGCTGCCCTCCCCAGGGACACCCTTGGTCCTTTTGTGCTTGCTCTCCCAGATTCCTTGGCGGCCCACGGGAGACCCTGGCTGCGGGCAGGCAGGTGGAACATCAGCCCGTTTGTTGAGTTCCATGCTCTGCAACCTCATCGGCACTTCCAGAGGGTCCAGGACCACCACTGGCACAAGCTGGTACTCCTTGGCTAGGCCTCTGTGACAGCTCGAGCTTCTTTCCGCCGAATTTCTCGTAAGCTGAGGTGGAATCTCACAGGGCTCCTCACGAGTGGCACTGTCACAGGGCGCAGGGGGCTGTGGCTCACCCTCGACGGGCGCCAGCGCTTCCTGGGGAGTGCTCGGGGCTTTCTGCGGGGGCGGGGGAGCTTGTACCCGGCAGGGTCCCCGCACCGACGACCTCAGAACACGGCGGGACCCCCGCAGCCCGGGCTGGGGCTCACGGCTCCCAGCCGCGCCTTTCGGTCGCAAGCACCGAGGCACCTCCTCCCCAGCGCCCAGCAGCGACGGGTTCTGCCCGGGGCACGCCTCGGGCGGGCTGGAGTCCCTCAGCCCGGAGCCGCCCTCGATGGTGGTGCTGAGCAGCAGCGAGCTGAGCCGCACGGGCGGGCCGCGGCGCAGGGGGCTGTCCCCGAGCCCCGAGCCGCTGTCGGC
>VZTE01001746.1:617842-657627 GCA_013397775.1 Eulacestoma nigropectus
GGGCCCTGTGCGGGAGCGCGCCCGCCGTCCGTTCGAACGGGTATCGCGAGAGCGCGCGGGAGCGGCCGCGTCCGCACCGGCAGGGGCGGGGCCAGAGCGCAGGCCACGCCCACCGGCGCACCCCGGCCACGCCCTCCCCGTCCCGGTGCCTCTCCCGGTGCCTCTCCCGGTGCCGCTCCCGGTGCTTCTCCCGGTGCCTCTCCCGGTGCTTCTCCCGGTGCCGCTCCCGGTGTGCTCCCGGTGCTTCTCCCGGTGCCTGTCCCGGTGCCGCTCCCGGTGCCTCTCCCGGTGCCTGTCCCGGTTCTTCTGCCGGTGCCTCTCCCGGTGCCTCTCCCGGTGCCGCTCCCGGTGCCTGTCCCGGTGCCTCTCCCACGTGTCCCGCCGGTGCTGGCACACCCGTGGCAGCCGCCCCGTGGCGTTTCAGGACCGCCGGGATGGGCGGTGCCAGCGCTGTGGCGGCAGAATGAGTTGGGTTTCTACCTGCGTCCTACAGCTGCGCCTGGGGTACACCTGGCTGCGGGTACGTGTGTGCTGTGCCCGTGACCGGAACATGTGCCACTTTACCGGGAGGCTGGCGGGACGCCGGCACGCGTTGCCGAGGGAGGCTGTGGCTGCCCCAGCCCTGGCAGCGTTCAAAGCCGGGTTGGATAAAGCCTTGAGCTTTATCCAAAGCCGGGGAGCTGTCCCTACACGTATCAAGGGACTTGGGAATAGATGATTTTTCAGGTCCCTTCCAACCCCAACACTCCGTGATTCCATGTGTTCATTTATTCCGTCCATGTGTAAAAATACAGTGTATTTCACATAAATCCCGCCCCAGCTAGACTCGGGGGCCGCGTTCAGCTGCCCTTCCCGAGGTCAGGGTGTGCCCTGCACTGCAGTGGAGTCGCTGCTTCTCCACGTGCGATGCCATTTCCTCACCCCGCAGAGCGAGAGGGATGTTTCATGCGTGCCCGTGTCTCCCGGGAGGCACCCGGGGCTTAGCAGAGATGCCGCAGCTCCCCTGCTTCCTCCGGGAGTTGCTCCTCGTGGAATGACTCTTACAGCCCCCCAGGCTGTCGTGCCACCGTGTCGCAGCTGTGGCTCAGGTTTTGGGCACGGGACGCAGCTTGGTGGCAGCACAGCACTGGGTGGTTCTTGCAGCCTGAGCCAGGGGTTGCTGGAAAGAGGCCGATGTTTTGTTCCTTTCGTTTCTTTTTCCATCGTTCTTAAAAAGCGGAGCTGCTCCGCCGACCCCTGGAAAAATCAGGGGAGAACGATCTTCGGCAGAGAGCTCTGCCTGGGCCTGAAAGAGGAGAACCTTAACGCTGAGGTGTGAGGATCGCACAGGCAGCTTGGACCTTCCCTTGGGGCAGCAACAAGTGGGAAATCCAGATGGTTTTGCTGAGTCTAGAGAAGCAATCAAGTCCCAGAGTTAAACTCTGGACCTTTTGTTCTGCCTCCGAATGTAGTGAAATCGGGTTTTGACTGTAGGAGCGAAGCAGAGGGAGGGTATTTGCTACTGCAGGGCAGAAAATTTTGGGGGTTTCATATGGAACTCTTGTACTGATGCAGCTAAAGCAGAGGCCTCCTGTTCTTTCAGGGATTTCACGATGAATACTCCCCTTTCCCTACTGAACACAGGGAAATCTTTAATTCTTTAGTCTGAGAGATTGACACTGCTGATTTATCAGCTGCAGGTTATCCGTAACTGCAATTTGGAGGGTTTGGGGAAAGAAGATGCCTGGCCAGACCTTGTGTTCTTCCAGTGAAATGATCCCAGGCCCACCTTTGTGGATTCCAAAGAAGGTCAAGGATGGACACTCAGTAGTGTTCCTTTCTCTGTCTCCCTATCTGTGTGGTTGTTTTATCTATTTCTGTCATGTTTGGTTGATATAAACCCCACAGATCTAATGTGTGTTTATAGACAGCAGCAGATTAAACAAAGATCTCTCATTCACACCTTCAGAAGACAAAAAGAGTTCCTGTCTCCTTTGGCTTAACCAATATTGCCTGGTGGAAAAAATAACAAACAATCGTCCTCTCCTTTATTTTTCTCGTTTCTTCTCCGAATTAAGCTTCCTTCATTACTTGGATGCCTTTTGTTGTCCCTTATGGCTCTCAAGGAGGTCAGCTCTTGCTGTGGGTAATGCTATTTTCCTTTTTAGATGTTTTTTCTTAAATGCATTACAGAGTTCTGTGACTTGTAATTTCCGGCGGGTGCCATCAACCTTTTAATTCTTTGCAATCTCTGCAGCAGATGCCAAACACATTTGCAGTAATTGGATGGCACTTAGGGGATTAGCCAAGACTGCCAAGGCTCAACTCATCCAAACCACAGCTGGCTTTTTGTGCTGTTTCCATGGGAGCCTTGCCGTGTCTGCTTCTAAATTTATTTGCAATCTACATTTTGAATAAAATCCCCTGTGCAGGAGCCCCGTGGCCTGGCTGTGTGGCCCTGACTTTGTGGCAGTGGCACAGCTGTGGCATCTCCCTGAACGACAGAAGGTTTGCAAACGCCTCGTTCAGGGTCAGGAGCCCTCTGCCCCCAGCCAGGTGAAGGAGCTGGCAGCAGTCTGGGGGCCAGATGTTGTGGGCAGAGGAGCTGCTGCAGATCTCCCAGAGGCCTCGGAGCTGCCAGGATGGTTCATGACCTTTCTGCCTCATGCAAAGGTGGCAGAGGGTTTGCAGAACCACAACTTCTTGGTTTCATCACCGTGGGCCCCCTCACTCATCCAGCTTTGCATTTCTTCACGGTGTTGTGCTTCCCACAGGACAGAACATGTTTTGTGATGCTGCTTTAATCAGGGGTGACACCAGCTGCTTATGGCTTTCTCACACGCCAGGAAGATTCCCAAACCTTGGGTTTCCCTCAGCGTGTTCCCTTAGCCAGGTTCGTGTGTGGAACTGTGGGAACGCAGTGACCTGGGGGTTTGCAGGAGAAAGTGAGTTCAGCTCATCAGGAGAAGGGCATCAGTAGTTCTTCGTTGTAAAGTGCAGGGCACTGATGTAAGAGCATCAGAGATGAGCCATGGCATGCTTTGCTGGGCTCGAGGGCCTGTTGGGGCAGCTTTATTTGGGGGGTAATTGAATTGCAGCTCTAAAGAGACATTTCCTGTCCTTTGTTACAACAGGGTGAATGAGCTGAATGATGCTGCACTGCCACAGAGAGATTGCTTTGGCTCCCCCACTCCCAGCTTGGCTAAGCTGGCTCCAGTTGGTCTGTGCAGCACAGCTGGGACACATCAGCCTCTTGCTGAACTGGAGAAATGAGAACTGGTTTAGAGCATCAGGGTCACACGGGTTTGGAGCAGACCTGAGGTGAGGTCAGGCGCCAGGCTGAGGGGGCTTCTCAGGAAACTTTTTCCTCTGGGGGTCAAGTCTGAGTAGTAGCTGTGTTTTCCTGTGGCTGGAAGGGGTTACCAGGTGGTAATTCCAGGGAGGAAAGGGTGGAGGCCTCATTCTAGACTTTCTGTCTGTTTCCATGAGGAAGGTGAAGGAAGGGGATGAAGGTTTCTCCTCAGTACTTGCAGTAAGGTAAGACCTGGCAGAGGTATCAAGCCAGGACCAATTTCGTGTCTTTGTGTTATCAAAGATGTAAATACTGATCTGTTGGGTGTATTCAAGAGCAGGGTTTCACCTTTAAACCAGTGGTTAATGTGAATACACTTTTTATTAAGCCCTTTCAGTTTTCAGGCTTTGATTCAACATTCTTCTCTTATTTCCCAGGGATGCTTTTATTGTCTGACTTTAGGAGGTGAGTTCATTGCGACACAGCACTGCTGGCCCAGCTATCCTTGCACTCAGTCTCTCAGCAGTGTTTTATGTGCACTTTTATTAATTTCTAATACTGAATCTACCTGATTCAGTGCCAGCTCTCTCACAGAACAGGGCATGATGGGTTGGTTTCATTAGATGTGCACTATTTTTCCTTCCCCTCTGATCCTCTTCCTCAAGCACTTTCCCTTCTTGGGTTGGGGAGAGGAGTGGATAAATGTTCCAGCTAATAATAACAACATTCCTGCACTCTGTATAGGAGATTCAGGACTTGGGGAGGAACATGGAACACATTCAAAGGCTGAAAATGGCTCTCCTGGAAATGGAGGGCTGAATCAAAGGCAGAATATATCCTGCAACTTCAGCACTCTCCCATTTTCCCTTCTCTTCCTTCAGACAGTTCTGGATGCTCCTGTGGATTGTGACACAAACTCTTCCCACAAGTTCCCTTTCCATTGTGGCTGGGTGTGCAGCTGTGCTGGTTAGGAGGGTAAAGAGGGGCTCATTTACCCTGCCAAGTCCCAGCCAAGATTGCAAGAGAAGCTGAACAGAGCGTTTTTCACCGTGGGCTGCACACATTTCTTCATTCTTGCCTCCGAACCCATCACCTTCAGAGAGCAGCTCGTGCCTGATGTTACTGATTTCTGTGGGCACGAGCTGTGGTCTAAAGGAACTTCCTCTCTCAGTTTGTTTGACTCTTCACCTTGTTCTTTTGTAGATGTTGACTTACAAGTATGACAGCACGACAAGGAACCACTAAAGGAGAGAGCCGACCTCTGCGTTTTCTCCTTTCGTTTCCTTGCCAAGTCTCCTATTTACTTCCTCCCCGTCACTCTATTTCAGTATTTCAGTATTTCAGTAGCTGCCCTGGCGCCCGTTTCTAAGAGGAGATGGATCTGCATCACTCAAACTTTTGCTGCAGGAGCATTTCAGTGCTGGAGAAATGTCTCAGCATTTCTGAGTCAGCCTCTGGGAGCCGATGGGTTCTGTTGGCTTGGCAGCAGGGCGGAGGGCGGGGTGGGGATCACGGGAACAATCGGTGCCCGGGGGTGATCATTTGGCACTGGCAGTGAACAGGATGAGTGCCCAAAATGGGCACTTCAGCAGCCGTGATGAATCACGACTGTCCTGGCCAGGGCTGTCTGCCACTGCCTGGAAAGCACATGCTCTGTTTGGGTGTAATTTAAAGATGGTATTGGGCTGATCTTGAAATCTTTCCATGCCCACAGCGTCAGATGTGACCTTGCAGCATTTCAAATGCCCCTGGATCAGGGCAGAGGTTGAAAATTTAATTTTCACAGTCCCTTCAGGTGGCATTTAGAAGCTGAGATCAGCTCCGGGCCAGCTTAACCCTGGCAGGTGGAGGAAAAATGGATGAGGAGCAGTGTGGGCAGACAGGGATGTGTATCCTATGAGTATGTGTGAATTTTGAGAAGGCAATCACTGTCAGCAATGAGGAATTAAGTATAGGTGTGACATGGCAGGAATTGAAAAAAAAAAGAGAAAGGAGGAGTTTCAGTCCTGGAGGAGAAATCCTCCCTGGGAAAATGTCCAGACTGAGCAAACAGCCCTCGTGGGAATGGAGCAGAACTGGGGGTTTCTCCATGGGAAGTTCAAGATGTTGAACTCGAAAAGGGAAATACCTTGCAGAGAAGATTTGGCTTCTGTCCCTTGTGAAGGACTAAGAGATGCTGCATTAGTTTTATCTTTAACTGATGACAATTAGACTTTGTTATTTATCCCACTGCTGTGAATGAAACTGCTTTCATTTGAACACCCACAGGTACTTTGACAAACCCAGTAGTAGACTTGATTTCCAGGCAAGGAAAAAAACCACCAAGGTTGTGAAAACCCGCTGATAAAAACAATACCTGTAAGAGCATGCCACAAACTAGCAGCTAAATTGTTTTTGCAGCTCAGTACAAGCTAAATTTTTGCAGCAACAGCATTGTCAGCAAAAATTTAGCTTGTGCTGAGCAGTATTCTGAGGCACGTTTGATATAAGTGGAAACTTTTTATTCCAAAACAGCTATTGCACCTGTGCTTCTTCTTGATGCCTACAAAACCCCAAGAAAGTATCAGTTTTACATTCTCTTTTTGGTTTTAATTTCAGTGATCAATCGTGGTTTACACCTTCAGTGATCAATCGTGGTTTACACCTTCAGGCCACACCTAGAGCAGAACACTTCTTGCTCTAAGGAAAGTTTTTTTTCTAACCTTTCTCAGATTAATTGACAGTGTAAATCCTTTCTCAGATTAATTCACCTGGAAAATAATTACAAAGGCTCGGGGCAGAGCTGCTCTGACAGCCACCAGGTTACAAGGAAGCCACAGGCAGGTTTGTGTTCTAGTTTTGCGGTGCTGGAGAAAGGTTTCTTTCCCTTTGCAGAGAAACTCTAGGGATGGCTCTGGGATGAGGGATAAAATAAGTATTTTGTTCCTTATGACGCTGGTTGTAATTCTCTTGTGATTTGGAGCAACTTCATCAAAAACCAGATCCATCTGTTTAAATTTGATATGGAATTTCAGGAGGATGAAGGACAAAATTTTCATAAAGCCTGAGACCATGAGAACGATTTTCCCAGGGAAGGGAGTTGTGCAGGGCAGTGGTTTTATTTTTCTGGCTAATAGAAGTAAAAGGAGATACAGGAGCACAGTAGCTGTTAATGGCAAACAAAGGTTAATTACAGGAAATTATATTCCTTCAAATGAATTTAGCCATTACTGGCTCCCTCTGTAATTCCTTGCTGCAGTGAGCTGGGGAGCAAAGGCAGCTGCTGTGTCACTGGGCTGCCACTGGCCTCGTGCTGTTGGTCCCTCATGGCCAAGGGTGGAACTGGGGCAGCTCCAAAAGCCTCATGAAACTGAGATCTGGAGCTTTTGCTGCAGGAAGGGCCCTTTGGGGTAAGGTGAGACAGGCCTGGCTGGGAACATTTTACCCACGTTTCTTCCTGAAACAAACCCAGGCTGCTCGTCCTCTTTGTCACCTGTGCCCGTTTCCTCAGGTCCAGCTCCTGGAAATCGTTGATTTATCCTTAGGCACATGCAGAATTTATTCATTAGTTTCTTAGTTTGGGTTTTGGTGTGAAGGTGTGGGAGCCAGGCAGGTATTTTGGGTGACTGTCAAGGACCCCGGTTCTCATTGCTCAGGCAAATGTTTAAGAAATCAAAAATTTAACCCAACGTGTTGCCATCCTGTAAAGGCTGAAGAAAGGCTTTGATCATTAAGAAATTGTGAGAGACTGTAACTGTGTCCCCTTGGATGCTGCAGCTGAGCTCTGCTCTCTGGTGACCACTGACAGGACCCCAGGAAAGGGCTGCAGCTGTGTCAGGGAGGGGTAGGTTGGATATCAGGAGAAGGTTCTTCCAGAGGGTGGTGGGGCACTGAACAGGCTCCTCAGGGAATGGTCACAGCCTGACAGAGCTCCAGGAGCGTTTGGACAACACTCCCAGGCACAGGGTGGGATTTTTGGGGTGTCTGTGCAGGGCTAAGAGTTGGACTCGATGAATCTTGCGGGTCCCTTCCAGCTCAGCACATTCTGCGATTGTGCGAACGTGGCTTCGCGCCGTGAAATATTTCATTCTGAGCGTTTTGTGGAGGAGAGAATGAAACCTGGGGGCAAAACTGAGGGGGGAGAGGGGCTTTCCCGAGGGATGAATCAGCTGGAAAGCAGCTCAGGAAGGATGTGACTTAGTGCAGCTGCTGGGTTCTGACTGAGCTGCTGCCGGAGAGCGGCTGAGGGAGGGAGGGAGGAGGAGATCAGCGCTGGTGTGTCAGGTTTCCATGCACTGCACGTGTGGGTGGTGCGAGCTGTGCCTGCTCCAGCCGCCGAGAGAGCCGGGAGCATGGGGCAGGTGGCTTGGAAGGCTTTATTTCTGTCTCTCTTCGATTATAAAACGGAGAAATACGTCATTGCAAAGAACAAGAAGGTCGGGGTCCTCTACCGAGTGGTGCAGCTCTCCATCCTGGCTTACCTGGTGGGGTAAGAATCACCCTCTGCTTCACGTTTTGCTGGGATAAAGATGAATTTTGCTGTGATAAAGATGAGTTAGGGTACTCTGCATAGAGTGACAGCCTGCTGTGCCTCCTGATTTTAATGCAGATAATTAGACAGGTTTATACAGCTGCATTTTGTAATGCCTAATAGGTTATATCTGATTTTTCACCTGCTAGGGACGGCTAGATTCAGCTCTACCTTTCAGATTAAGGTCGGGTTAAAAATAGACCCAGTGACTCCGGCTTTGTACTGCATTATTTATGCCTTTATTTCTATATTTTGTGGGAATGGTGCCAAACCTTAACACCCGACTCATCAGGAACAACGAGCATTAACGGCCACGGTGTTGAGCCTTGGGGCACACCTGGGTTTTCTGCACAGCACCATGACCTGCTCAGGTCTAGATGGGAGGGAAGAAGCAGAAAGTGGGAGATTTCTTTGCTGGAGTGGGCTGCAGCAGCCGGGCTTGTGGGGGCTGAGGCAGCGGGAATGTCGGCTGCCTTGCATTCATTTCAGAGCAGGGCGACTTGGCTCGGGAATAGCTCGGGAAAGGCCCAGTTCTGCAGCAGGCTGGTCACGCTGGTGTGTAATGGGCACAGGGATCGTCCCTGCAGGCTCGGACCTGGATTTATCCAGCCTGTGCTGTGGATTCCTGAGTTCCTGAGGCTTTTTTGGATTGTGACACTCAACTCCGTCCCTTCACTGTCTGTGCTTCTGAGTCCCTTCACCTTTCTCACACCTTGTGTTTCCACTGATTAAATATAGCAGAGTCATTTTTACGTGCTGGGTGTATTTATAGAAAGCTGTGCAGCCCCAGAGCCTGCTCTAGTGAGCAGAGCACCAGTGAAGCCTCAGCAGTCTGGCATGGACTGGCTGAAAGAGGAATCCTGTGGATAACATTGCCGAGGACTAAGAGGGACACAGCGTGGACGGGGAAGGGCTGTTTCCCTCCCTTGGCATCTGTTGCCTCCTGCAAACCCTTGGCACTGTCACTGATGGTCCCTGCAGTGACTCCTTTGTGGCTGGGGCTTACAGGAACGTGTTCCTGTTCAAAGGCTGGCTTGGGGTGGGGATCATCAAACCCCTCTGGATTATTTCTTGGGTGCAGCTGCCATTTCTTCGTTGATTCACTGCGGAAAATGCAAGGGTCTGCTTCTGAGCCCTCCTGGGAGAGGAAATCAGCATTCTTGGGAAAAGGGGAAAGTGGGAAACTTGCCAGGATGGGGAATGTTAATGTGCAGGTTTGTCACACGTGGCAGGTGAAGGGCTGTGTGCTGCCAGTGCTGGGCAGGAGAGCCCTGCAAAGGGGAGCTGTGCCACAGAGACAGCCTCTCTCCCTCTCCCAACCTGCCCCAGCACCCTCAGCTTCTCCAAGGGTGATTTATTGTCCTGGCAGGTGATTTTAGCAGTATTGTGGGGGAGCTGAAAGCATTTCATTTAAGCCAGAGGTTTTCACCCAGGGAAGTGGAACTCCTGCTGCTTTCCAGTGGGGAGAAGTAAGCAAAGCCTTTCCCTGGACTGCTCAGTGAGGCAGCAGCTCTCCCAGGGTGCAGTCAGGTTGTTCCCATCACACTGGCCTACAAAAGACCCTATATCCAGCTGAGAATATTCCCTGCAGGTTTCTGTTGGGAATACCCAGCTCACCTGCTGAGGTTGCATCTCCCCAGTGGTCTGTTGCTGGCCGGCAGCTCAGTGGCTGCGTGCTAAAGTGAGAGTCCTCTACTTGTGAAACCAACCACGCTCTCCCCTGCAACCTGCAAAAGCCTGTATTGTTTTTCTTCTTGAGAAAGACACAGGCCTGATCTTCCTTTCTCTTTCTGAGGTTGCTGAGTGTAGCACAGACGGAGGTGGGAGGCTTTGGTTTTTTACCTCATGACCTGTTATTACACATTTCTCCACTGTTGACAAGCACAGCTTGTGTCCAAGAGTTTATCCTTCATTAGCAGTAGTGCTTGCAGAGGTTTTGGTGTCATTGGCGTGTTTTGATTTGACCTCGGTGTGAATTTGTGTCTGACTCCTTCCCTGACCGCCCCTAACGCTGCTGTGTTCACACAGGTGGGTGTTTGTTGTCAAGAAAGGCTACCAGGACACAGACACGTCCCTCCAGAGCTCTGTCATCACCAAGCTGAAAGGGGTGGCCTTCACCAACACCTCGGAGCTGGGGGAGAGGCTGTGGGATGTTGCAGACTATGTCATCCCTCCCCAGGTTGGCATCACCCCCTGCTGCTCTCTCTGCCCATGTGGGTGCTGAAGTGATCTATCCAGGTCTTCCCTGTGAATTAGCAGGAGCTGGGATACAAGGAAGTGATGCTGGAAGGGGTTTTCTGTTGTGAGTTCTTTATCTGAGATGCTGGGGGTGCTCTGCCTCCCCCCAGGACCGTGGGCTGGCTCTTCCGGCTGTGTGAGCACCCACAGCACAAGGGAATTCATCCAAACAAATACCCACACAAAGGGTGATCTTGTATCTCAGCCTGAAAAGCCTTGGAGAGAGGGGGGTTGTTCTCTTCTGCAGAGAGCTGCACCCTCCCTGTTACAAGTATTTTAAAAGTAAACCAGGTTTTCTAACTCTTTGTTATTGCAGGGTGAAAGCGTCTTCTTTGTCATGACAAATCTGATTGTGACCCCAAACCAGAGACAAGACACATGTCCTGAGGTAGGAAGAACTGAGCCCCTTGACCCCCAGACCCGTGCAAAACTGGGGGTAAGAACGGACAGAGGACACTTCTGGAGCAACAAAGAAAGGAAGGATGAAAAACAAGTGGTTTTTTCCTGTAGTGTAATACCTCTGTTGGGGAATTACTGTAAACCTGGGAGGCTCAGCTGTCCCAATTTCCAGGGACACTGATCATGAGGAGCCTTCCTGGCTTTAGGTGGTGTTGGATTTCTGCCCAGCTGGAGATGAGACCGGGCAGCGATTGCTCAGGGTTAGAAAAGGCGATGGGAAAACAACTTCGAGGTGACTCAGGGTAGTTATGGGTAGAGGAGACTTATTTTTTAGAGTCCCATCCTCTGTGGGGATGTTTAGAATGGGCTGGAGCCCAGGGGAGGAGGTCTCTGGCTGTGCAGGAAGTGCTGTGTCCATGGAGCAGATGGATTTTCCGTGTCACAGCTGGAGTGGCCAGGGCACTGCTGTCCTCTGGTGGCCGTGCAGCCAGGACAGGGGCAAATTTGGGCCAGAGGACTTGGTGGCTTAGATCCCAGGTAGGGTTATCTCAAAGCAAAGTGGCTTCCTGCCTGGTTTTGGTGAGTACTAATGTTGGTTTTTTTCAGTCTGTCCCTCTCCAGACTGAGCAGAACCCAAAATCAGGACAGCGTGGCTGAATCCTGGTGCTCCTGGTGGTGGGATACGTTTGCATGACCCCCAGTTACCGCTTCAGCTGCGCGGTTTTAGTGCTCACACAGAGAATTCGCCCCACATCAGCAGCACTTTCTCACCCCTCTGGCTCTGGTGTCCTGTCACACTCTCACTTGTGTCTTTTTCCACTTTGCAGAGTGCCAGCATTCCCGATGCCCTGTGTGACAGGGACACGGACTGCCTGGAAGGGGAAGCAGTGGTGGCTGGCAATGGTAAGGGAAGTGTCCCTCTCTGTGTCTGATGTCCTTCAGGGGCCTCAGCCTGGTCACACCCCCCGACCTCTGATTACAGAGAGCACCAAGGCCTTTCTTTTCTTTCCTCTTTTATTAAGATCCCTGCCTTGCTTACAGTGGTGGCTGGGCCGGGGCACCCCGGGCTGCACAGAGACACAACAAGAGGGTGTTTGTTCCAGCTGAGAGGCTCTTTCACAGCAGGGAGCAGAGGGAAAATCCTCTAGTTTCATGTGCCCTGTAGGCAAGGAGGGGAGGTGACTGCTCGGTGTGACCTTTTCTGTGATGTCTGCTCGCAGGGGTTAAGACTGGCCGTTGTTTGAAAGACAGGGACAGCACCAGAGGGACTTGTGAGATACTGGCCTGGTGCCCAGTGGAGAAAAGATCCAAGCCCAAGTACGTGTCCTGTTTCCAAGCTTGAGTTGCTTGGCTTGTGTGTCACTCAGGGCAGTTCCTGTGTCCCCTCTGCTTGGGTGCTTGCTCGAATGTTGGCTGTTCAGTGTAGGAGGGAGCTCTGCAAGGCCCCTCTGGCAGGACTTGGCCCTCTGCTCCCCCTGCTTCATGCCCTGACTGTTCCCAGCTCTTGGGGTGTCCCCTGAACCTGCATGCTCCTCACCAACCCCTCGCTGGCACTGTGGGGAAAGTGGCATGGCTAGCCTGGTCCTATCCAACCTTTTGGACGAAGCTGCTTCTAAAATGGCAATTCAAGATTTCTCATGCGGGCAGGGTACAAAGAGAACAAACCCTTCTCTTCCAGGAAACCACTTCTGGGCAGCGCAGAAAACTTCACTGTTTACATCAAGAACTCCATTCGCTTCCCCAAGTTTAAGTTCTCCAAGTAAGTGCACAGGTTCTTGAGCTGCTCCTGCTCAACAGATATTCCCCCTCCTCCAGAAAAATGAAGTGCCTGGACAAAGCTGGGAAAAATGTAAATTTAGAAATATTTGTTTGCTTTTGCTGCTGCGATATGAACAAACTAAAACAGTGTAGAAAGGTGCATGTTCTGGCCCTTGTCCTGGGCTCAGACAGGCATTTCTAGCATCCCCCTGTTTTTCCTTGAGGTGGCCCTGGAGCAGTCTGGCAATCTGTTCTGTGTGAGCCCTTTCTCGAGCCCAGATTCAGCTGGCCAAGTCCTTTTCTGGCCAGGAGGTCATTTTTGGGGGGACAGACTGCTTTCCCCATGCCAGCAGCAGAGACACTCGCAGGGTGACAAGGCTGGTGTGCACAGAGGGTGTTGGAGAAGCCTCTTGTCTCTGTAGTCCTGGTGTAGGCTGTGAAGGCAAGGAAAGAGGGAGACAAGGTGGATTTCCCTGTTTCCTACGTGCAGGATGAACGTGCTGGCAACTGACAACGAGTCCTACCTGAAGACCTGTCGCTACAGCCAGGAGCATCCCTACTGCCCCATCTTCGTGCTGGGGAACATCGTCCGCTGGGCTGGGGGCAACTTCCAGGAAATGGCCTCAGAGGTAGGAGTGCTCCTCGGGCTCGTGTGTCTCCCCAGCTGGCTGTACTGCTCACTGGGAGGCTGTGAGGAGTCACTGCCCAGGGAGCTGCCTCCTGTCCAGGCTGCACTGCAGAGGTGCCAGTGCTTAAAGTCAAGCTGGTCCCATCCCATTTATGGATTTATAAAATGATTTTTATAAAAGGTCCCATCCCATTTATCCTGTCCCCAGGGAATGGGGGTCCTCTGAAAGAGCTGGTTGGGTCAGTTATCTGCTATTCACAGCTGCCCAAATGGCTGCTCTGCCAGCAGGGATCCTTTGTTTCATTTCAACATTACTACACCGTTGGTTTAAACCCAGAACCCTGCAACTCCATCCCCTGCATAAAAGATCATCTTCCCCACTGAAGCATGGAATGAAATCAACGTCCTGAGATGAGAAACCTCAGGATACCAGCACAGGGAAAAGTGGGGTTGTAGAGTATTAATGGGATTAATATCACACACCTGAACTCAGCCCAGCCAGGAGTGTGTACCCCCTTGCCTGTGACCAGAAGTGCAGCTGTTTCTTGCCCCTGGGGAAAACCTGCCCAAGAGTCTGACAAATTTGAAGACACTTTAACTGAACTAAGCTTAAACAACTCACCCTGTCTCTCTCTTTTAAGGGTGGTGTGATAGGAATTCAGATTGAATGGAACTGTGATCTTGATAAAGCCCCTTCTGAATGTAATCCTCACTATTCTTTTAGCCGGCTGGATAACAAGTCTGCAGAAACGTCCATCTCTTCTGGGTACAACTTCAGGTGAGTACAGAGGGGGGCACAATGCAGTACCACGTCTGGGCTGGGCTGCTTGGACTTGCAGGTGCTGGAGGTGGCAGTGGAGTGGCACCAGCCTGTGCCAGGCACTGCCGCAGCCAAGCACAGAGCGCTGCAGAGGAGGGAGGGAGGTAGGGAGTGCTCCTGGCAGGCTAAAGCTGGTTTTGATAAGGGAACAGGTCTGTTTGAAGTGATTTGTGAATTCAGAGGGGCAGGTGGACTTAAACTCAGCATTGTTGCATTCCAGGTTTGCCAAGTATTACCGGGATGCTGAGGGGGTCGACTACCGGACGCTCATTAAAGCGTACGGAATCCGCTTCGATGTGATGGTGAATGGCAAGGTGAGGGCAGAATGTCCCAGAGCCTGGAGAGAAGGAAGGTGGGGATGTTTCTCAGTGAGAAGGCAGCTCTGGGGTGAGGACAGCCTCTCTGGCTTGTTGTAGGAAAGGGCTTTTCCCATCTATGTGGAGCTAACCCTGTGTAAAGAGAGGAGATCGGCTGGAGTGTGGCTGAGCTTGCACCTCCTCTGCTTAAAACCAGGCTCATGTAAAGCCCAACAGAAGTAAATGTGCCCCAGGGACTTGTTTTCCACGTGCAAGCACTGCAGAAAAAAAGGAAGCCTAATCCAGGGACGATGCAAGCTCAGAAATGCAGCCAAGGACAGTTGGATCTGAGGCACACAGACCTTCAGCCTCCAAGATTGTTCACTGCAAATCCCCCGTGGTTGTGCCTGTGAACAAAACACACCCACAGGCGGTGGCAGCTTCCCCAGGGTAGTACCACACCCTTGAGTTTGTTTTGTGGGTTGTTCTCTCAGTGGTGACTTCATGACCTTTCTTCTTCCAGGCAGGGAAATTTAACATCATTCCCACCATTATCAATATCAGCTCGGGGCTGGCACTCATGGGAGCTGTAAGTCAGTGCTTTGTCTTAATGTAAACTGAGGGGACCCAGACCCTAAATGGGATGAAAATGGGATGGAGTGTTTAAATCTTATCCAGCAGAATGTTTACTACTCTGACTACTCAGCCAGGTGTGTGTCTGTGTCCTGTCTTAAAAGCATTTGTTAATGTACCTGGTAGTCTAAACACCCTCATAGGGGGTATATAATACATATATACCCCAGAAAATGCATGGAGAATGAAGGAAAATACAGCTTCTCCAAGTTATTCTTTAATTAATGTTCATTTCTAACGAGATCAGAACACTTCCTCTTCTGTTTCAAAGATAAAACACAAGTTCTTTCCTTTTGCAGGGAGCTTTCTTTTGTGACCTGGTGCTGTTGTATCTGATCAAGAAGAGTAATTTTTATCGAGGCAAAAAGTATGAGGAAGTAAAGTAAGTGGGCCTGGCTTTGTGTAAAAAATCATGGCTTTTTGTTAAGAGTCATAGAAATAGGAGGAGATACAGGAGCACGGTCACCATAAATGGCAAACAAAGGTCAGTTCCAGGGAAATATACTCCTCCAAATGGGTTTGGCCAAGTTATTGGCTCCCTCTGTAATTCCTTGCTGCAGTGAGCTGGGGAGCAAAGGCAGCTGCTGTGTCATGGTTGGACTGGCACTGGCCTCGTGCTGTTGGTCCCTCATGGCCAAGGGTGGAACTGGGGCAGCTCCAAAAGCCTCATGAAACTGAGATCTGGAGCTTTCACTGTGTGGAGGAGCCTTTAGGGTAAGGCGAGACAGGCCTGGCTGGGAACCTCTTTGCTTCCTGAAACAAACCCAGGCTGCTCATCCTGTCACCTGTGCTTGTGTCCCCAGGTCCAGTTCCAGGAAGTCCTTGTCGAGCCCTACGCTGAACGGGAATCAGAGCCCGGACCAGCTCGGCGGGCTCTAGGCACAGCAATGGCTCTGCCAGCTGGACTCGTGCTCCAGGAAAACCACACGGGTGTGGCATCACACCAGCACTGGGAGGTGGACATAACCCAGACCAGGCCTGCTATTATCAGGATTCCCAGAGGAAAAAGCCTCATCGAAAGACTGCCCTTCTTTCCTGAGATTTCTCTGGTATCCTGAGCTTGCAACAGTGTGTCGTCACTATGGATTTATAAAATGATTTTTATAAAAGGACAAAGAAGGCACCAAATGAATGTTTTTATGTCCACTGATAGATGTATCTGTACTTACGCCAATAGCCAGCGTTGTCCTGTGGCTGTGCTTTGCTTCCATGTGCAGAAAAGCTGTGATGGGAACCACACTGGCACTTTGGGAAGGGCTGAAGCTGAAATCCAGCCTGTTTCCTGCTCTGCTGCCTGGGCAGCCACTGCTTCCAGCTCCTGCCTGGGTGATGTGACATCAGGTGTGAAGCAGCAGGACTGCTCTGCTCGGGAAGTGCAGGGAAATGTGGCACTGGAGCAGCTCTTGGAGCTGGGGAAGGGGCTGTGACCCTGCAGGGCCTGAGGCAGGGGGGGACAGTCACTCTTATGGGGGGGTCAATGCACTGAAAAGCAACGTGGGCCTGGAAGCACCTGCACAGCTTCTGCCTCCTTTGTTCAGTGCCCGGTTTCATTTGCTCAGCACTGTCCTTCCTGCATCACTTCCCGATTTCTCGTGGTGGGGAGATCTGGATGGGGCACTCAATGCTTCTGTTTCTCACAGGACCCTGGGCTGTGCTGCAGACTGAAACGGGCAGCTCTGCCAGTGACACAGGCTTTGTCAGCTTCCTCCAAATACACCAACAGCAGGGGAATGTAGAAGACATCTGCCTGCTACTTCAGCACCAGTAACCTCCAGGAAATACAAGTGCTTGTCTCTCAGTAGAGAAATCAGTTTCCCTGCAGCCCGTTTTGTCCATTTATGCTCATGTGGGGATGTGATCTCAGAAAAGGGCTTATGGAATATCACTGTGTTCTGTAACTGCTGCCCCAGCACCACTGACTGGGAGCTGTCCTGATGAAGATTAAATGTGTCTGTGCACTCTTTGAATACCCAGATTTAAAGGGCTCCTGCTGCAGCATCCGAGCGTGGCCTTCAGGGAGCTGCTGCCATCGAGTGTCTGCACAAAGGGCACCAGCAGCTGCACCCACCTCTGCTTTAACTTCTTTAAGGTGGTAACTCTGAGGTACAGGTTCATTCTAAGTTAAAATTCACCTCTGTGAGCAGTGAATCCAGTCACTGGTAGCAAACCCCACCCAGTCTAGTTCACTCCCTCTGCTTCTGTGTATTGAGTCAAAAATGGGGCTAGAAAGTAGAATTAAACAGCAGAGTTAATTTAGGATAAGCCATGTACCTCTGGTGCTCTGATCTCATCTAAAACCTTCTCTCCATGCCAGAAGTCTCTCCTCAAGGCAAACACAAGTCACCACGTGGGGAACTGCACGAGAGTTACCAAGACAGCAGCCCAGGCTTTTGACTGTCAGGGTTTAATTCGAGTTCAGTAATTTCTGGATGGTGAAACACACGGTGAACATCAGGGCCTGGCACAACTCCTGGTGACCAAGCAGCTCCTCCTAACGTGCAAAGCTGACTGTGCTCTGCTGAAACCATTGTTTTCACTTGCAGGAACATCCTCTTGTTAGAGCACCAAAGCTGTTTCCTGAATCTAAGTCTTCAGGCCTCCCAGATCCCCTAGACTGTTTCCTTTCTTTATACTGTGTAACACAACTCCTACAACCCCTTGCTGTTAATAAAGATAAGATTCCTTCTCAGGAGCTCGTTTCTTGAGACTTTTTTTTTTTTTTTCCCCTCCTTGTGTTTCATGTTCAGCAATAAAATGTGTCACTGTAGGCCAGTGCTCCCCGGGAGTGTTCTGTACAGTGCTTTTTCAGGTCACACCACCTTCTCTTGGTCATACACTGAGGTAAGCAAGTCAAGGAGTCACTTATTTTTGCAGGAACAGGGCTCTAGGAAAGGCATGGCCTGGATGGTGGGTGATGGAATTATCCTCTTTAGTGGCTTTTCTGGTGACCAGTGACAAGCACCTGTGGCAGTGCCATTTACTGATGGCAACTGGGGAACAGGACCTTTGCACGTGCATTGCTGTACCAAGGAAACAAACACAGGACGCATCCAAGTGGTGCTTCACATTCCGTTTAATTAGAACAGTGCTACTGATTAATTTGTACTGGGACATAATTTACCAACAGCATTAACGACACGAGCCATGGACAACAGTTTGGAAGGTGAGCCGGCCTATTCTGTAGTGACTTTTGGCAACAAGTCCTCCCGCTCCGTTAGCCCCGGAGCTGCTCAGTACACGTGGACCATTCCGTACAGGAAAGTCCAGAACAGGACGTAGGTGAAGAGCCCTCCCACGAGCCCCCCCGTGAACAGCGGCCTCCGCGACTTAAAGTACTTGTTCCACCGCCGCCCGGCTTTCAGCACCAGCAGCACGGAGAGGAGGACGGAGGCCAGGAAGTAGAAGATGAAGCCGTGCAGGCCGGTGAGGCCGAGGATCCCCGCCGTGGCGCCCGACAGGGCGGACACCGAGGTGCGGCAATAGTCCAGGATGGCCGCGTTGCCCCGCACCGCCGCCTCGCTGATGAACTGCGGCCCCTCGCGCTTGGCCACCACGGCGGCCATGGCTCCGCGCCGGGCTCGGGCACCTCCTCGCTCGCACCGACACTGGGGTGAAGCAAACACACGGTGTACNCGTTCGTACCGGGCCAGCCGGTCACCGCCGTCGTGGTGAGCGGGGACGGGAGGGGTGGCCGTGGCGTTCGTACCGGGCCAGCCGGTCACCGCCGTCGTGGTGAGCGGGGACGGGAGGGGTGGCCGTGGCGTTCGTACCGGGCCAGCCGGTCACCGCCGTCGTGGTGAGCGGGGACGGGAGGGGTGGCCGTGGCGTTCGTACCGGGCCAGCCGGTCACCGCCGTCGTGGTGAGCGGGGACGGGAGGGGTGGCCGTGGCGTTCGTACCGGGCCAGCCGGTCACCGCCGTCGTGGTGAGCGGGGACGGGAGGGGTGGCCGTGGCGTTCGTACCGGGCCAGCCGGTCACCGCCGTCGTGGTGAGCGGGGACGGGAGGGGTGGCCGTGGCGTTCGTACCGGGCCAGCCGGTCACCGCCGTCGTGGTGAGCGGGGACGGGAGGGGTGGCCGTGGCGTTCGTACCGGGCCAGCCGGTCACCGCCGTCGTGGTGAGCGGGGACGGGAGGGGTGGCCGTGGCGTTCGTACCGGGCCAGCCGGTCACCGCCGTCGTGGTGAGCGGGGACGGGAGGGGTGGCCGTGGCGTTCGTACCGGGCCAGCCGGTCACCGCCGTCGTGGTGAGCGGGGACGGGAGGGGTGGCCGTGGCGTTCGTACCGGGCCAGCCGGTCACCGCCGTCGTGGTGAGCGGGGACGGGAGGGGTGGCCGTGGCGTTCGTACCGGGCCAGCCGGTCACCGCCGTCGTGGTGAGCGGGGACGGGAGGGGTGGCCGTGGCGTTCGTACCGGGCCGGCCGGTCACCGCTATTCGGGGGATACCGTGCCGGGGGCTGCTGGCGGGGATGGAGAGGGGGATGCCGGTGGTGCCCGGGCGCGCCTTGCCGCGCTGTCAGCGGGCGGAGGTGCCGCCCCAGGGCAGCTCCGGTCCGCGGGTGCGTGGAAGGAGCGGGCGAAGGGTGCGGGACTGGGACGGGGACACGGGTGACGGTGCCGGTGCCGCCCGGCAGCGCCCTGCGGGCTGTCGGAGGGCGGAGGTCCCCGGGCAGCCCCGGTCCGCGGGCGAAGGGCGCGGCCGCTCGGTCCGCAGCGCCGCCGGCCCCGGTTGCTGCCCCGGCGGCCGCTCCCCGCCGCGGGGGCTGTCCAGATTCTCCGTCCGCGATACCGGGTGGGAGAACCGCGGGGAAGCTCCGCCGGGCGGCGGAACCGACCCGTGGCCAGGACTGCTTGAGAAAAGAGGGAGCGAACCCTGCCGAGAAGCGTTCTCCCGGTACCGGGACCTTGCGGCTGCCGAGCTCAGCGCTCGGTGCGGTGCCCTCTCTGCGAGGGCAGGGGCAGGATAAGCCCCTGCTTGTCTGGGTGGGGTTTAGGAAGCAGAGCTTTTAAAGTGAGATAATGGCTTTAATCAGCACGTAGTGCAAGTGAGAGATTCTGTGCTTTCCCCTGGCTGGAATGTTAAATAGGGTTGTGCTTGGGTGTGTGGCCCCACCTGACAACCCTGAGGACGCGGATACTGGGCTGCTGTGCCCAGGGAGTTTGGAATTTAGTGGGGAAGTTCAGGGTCTGTGTGATAGGGCTGTGAGAGGAGAATCACACAATGCTTTGGGTTGGAAGGGACCTGTGAAGGTCATCTCATCCAACCCCCTGCAATGAGCAGGAACATCTTCCATTCAATAGGGTTGAAGCACCTTTCGAGAGGTTTTTGTGCCAGTTAAGACCGTGGTTTTTCACCCTGGCTCAGGAATTGCACCAGCTGGCTTTCTACAATGCTGACATAATGCACAAAGCTTGTCAGATGCCTTTGTACATCGGGCAGCGAGGAACCTGCCCCGGGTTACAAAAGTGTGTGGATAAGTTATCCTGAAAAAGAACCATCCTAATAATAGGTTGTTATTTCTGCTGATAGGACTAGCAGGAACATAAGGCATGTGGATAACGAGCAAGATGAGGCTGGTCATGAGCGACTGCTGGTTATCAAGGCATGAGTCACATTTAAAGAGACCTGCTCTGCTTTTAGTGTTGTTCCTTTCTATTCTCGGGCAGACAGGAAAGCTCTGAGTAATTGAGGTGCTGGGTTGTGTCGTGGGATCTCTGTGAAAGACAATCTAACTGGATCTGAAGTATCTATGTATGAAATGCACTTGAAATTTCTTCCAGTCGTCACAATACTCAGGTGTTTGACCTCTTTCTCTTTTCAGCAAAGAATTGAAATACATAAGCTTCGGCAAGGTGACAATTTGATTCTGGGATTCAGCATTGGGGGCGGCATTGATCAGGACCCTACTCAGAATCCTTTCTCTGAAGACAAGACTGACAAGGTCAGATACTCTTTTTCTCTAGCAACTCCCTCTCCTAAAGGCTGAGATACCCAAATCATCATCTGGCCTCTATCACAGCTACTCTTTTGCCCTATTACCACTTTTAGGCTGAGGTTATTCAAGTGACTTCTTCACCTTTTTTTGTTTTCCAACATTGCACCAGCCTGTTTTTAACTAAAATCTCATAATACACGACAAGGGTTTTTTTGCATTGTCAGTCAAATGGCCCTTGAGTACTGAATCCTCCCATATTTAGTAAATGAACACTTAATTTTTTCCAGGGCATCTATGTAACAAGGGTGACAGAGGGAGGCCCAGCAGAAGTTGCAGGACTCCAGATTGGAGATAAGATCATGCAGGTAAGCACCAAGATAAGACAGTACTGATGTAGTACCAGCTGCACACTGCAGAGAAGCATCTGCTGGGGAAAATAATCTTCTGGGACCTTCCCAGGAGTTTCTAAATAAACTGAGCTGTGGCATAAGCACTATGTGGTTCTGATAGAACAGTTACAGGACACCTCTGAGTCCCTGCACCTGCCTCATTTTATGTTTTTTTTTTTCCCCAGGTGAATGGCTGGGATATGACAATGGTGACCCATGACCAGGCCAGGAAGAGGCTGACCAAAAGGAATGAGGAGGTGGTACGGCTGCTGGTGACCAGGCAGTCCCTGCAGAAGGCTGTGCAGCAATCCATGATGTCCTAATCCATGATCCAGCTGGGGAAGGGGTGGGGAGGGAGATCTATAGACTGGTATCAAAGAAAGAAGCAAATATTAGACTGGAACAGGTTGTCTGGAAGGAGTGCATGTTCCTACCTGTGGTAAACACTACTTTTTTTTGTTTTAACTTCTTCTGGTGTAACTGGCAGTAGTAAAACAATACTCCCCTCAGCAGAGTGCTTCTCTAAAGTCTGCCCTGCAGGTACATGGCAAGACTTCTGTAGTCATGGCTTTCAGGACAGGACAGACCCAAGTTATCTAAGAGCAACTGGAAAAAGCCTTAACTTGGACAGGATTCTTCTGTAGCACAAAAGCCTCTTATTTTAGGGGGGAATGTGGTTTCTGCTATGGGAGAGCAGAGGGTTTGCTGTGCCTAAGCTTTTAGAAGCCAGCTGTCCTGTCCTCCCCCCGCCATCAAATTCAAATGCCAGAGTTGCACAGTGCTGTGGGGAGGAGCACTGTACTAATCCCACACTGTGTGCAAGAGAGAGAGTGGCTGAAAGGTTTGGGGCATTACAGTTTCCTGCAAAGATTCCCTGGAAAAAGCAGCCTCTTCAGGCAAGAAACAACTGAGTCACACAGAAGTGTCAGATTAATACCTGTGAAGTGCACTACAGCTTCATGGACACTACAGTTCAACCTCACTGGCAGGGTAAAACCCGAACTCTCCTTGTTCCCACTTTGTACCATCAGTTGAATTGAATTTAATTCAAAGTAATATGGAACAGGAAACAAAACAATGTCCCTGAACTTACCAGAAATGCTGCTCATAGCTGTAGAGTTTTCAGTTCTTAATTCCACTCCTATCAGACTTGAAATGGGAAGGATTTTGGTTTGTCTTTTAGAAGACTTTGCTTAAATCAATGATTTATTAGATGGAAGAGATGACTATACCAGTAATTTGCAGAAGTGCCTCTTGACTAAATTTAAACTTCTAGTAGGACACTAAGTGGTTTAAATCAACATGCCACAGGACTGAAGATTCTTGCTGCAACACTAAGTCCATGATCTAGCATCCTGTGGTTTGTTAGCCAGTTAGCTTTACAATTATCCAAAAACTGGAGTTTTTAATCCTCTTCAGTTGATCTATACATATCTATACTTTCCTTAAGCAGCCTTGAGGTAAGCTGTTGTAAATAGAGCATGAGGAAGTGGCAGACTAACTTATTCAGTACATTACTGCTGTGCCATGTACGTTGTGACTGATGCATCTCAGACTGTTCTGTGCACACCAGCAGATGCCTACTTAGCAATTTTATATCTCTGGAATTACTACAATCCTGCTTTGGAATTTTGTAACTTAAGAATTCAGTAAATTTTAAGTCTTTCATGTTGGAGTTATTTTTGTTACTATAAAGATACACTGCTATTTGTACTGCTTTTTCACTTGATTTTACACACAATAAAACAAAGTTGCTTTTCCTGAGCTTTCTCCTTACATGTAAGAGTGCCACATCACTTGGGTGCCTCCAGCTGAGGCCTTTTTTTTTTTGGCTCAGAGTAGCTTGTGGAATTACTGAGGTCAGTAAGGTCTGGTTTCACTGGTGGGGAACTGTCAAACCTCACCTGGGCTCTAGTTTTCCTTAGGATGACACCTAGAAAGACACAATAGGTTTTAAGCATTCAAGTATTTTTCAGATTCCCTTCTAATTACCTGTCTTAGCACCTTTGAAAGAGCTTTCAGTGAAATAAGAATACAGTTTCTGTTTATTAGGATTTTTTTTAATAAAGAGTTCAAATTGTAATATCTGTGCATTTGTTACCAACCTCATTATTGTGATGTACCACCATGGCCAGCCTGAGTGGTGGTGTACTGTGAGCTGTCTGGGAAAGGTGAGCAGCAGCACTTGGATCCACAGACAGTCTTCAGTCATTAATTAAAGATATTAAGTGGTTGCTTAAATACCATCTCAGATTTTTGGAAGACAGAACTCTGCTCTTTGTGCATCACCTCCAATCAGAAAGACATCACTCTGGTCTTTCTCTTCCCTGTGGTTGATGAAAAAAGAGCCACGTGTTGCTTGGACAGCTCCCACCGAGCTGTGTGTGCGGCTTCAACAGGCACGAGTTTCCCATGTGCAACTGAGAGCTCGCTGTCCTTAAGGCATCTGGCAGTCAGTGCTTGGCAAGGCAACAGTTTGTGTTCCATCCCAGAGAGGATCAAGTCATAGACAGAGATCAGAATCAGTATTTCTGGTAACTGGCAGCAAGAACCTTGAAAGCCCTCAAACAGGGTAGGGACAAGTTCAGTTTAAAGTTTTAGTCTCCACGGGTGACGTTTGTTATTCACAGGGTTCATACCCTCGTCTCCTGTACAGGCAGTAGTGCTGCACCATGAAAACAATATCAAAGATGATGGAGAAGACACCCAGGCCAAACTTAGTTGGATCTCCAAAGATTAACTTCCACTCATCTGTCAAACACAAAATTAGAGTTAAGTCTGACTCCTCAAGACACTTTAGAGAAGTTCATGTCTATTACCTGGACTGCTCAGACACACCTAAGACTGACTGCAGTGCACATCTTATGCAAAGCTAATTAATTAATTCCTGTGGTTTCTTCAGGATAGCTACTTCATTTTATATCTTGAGAGAATATGAACAGATTCTTTATCATTTCTGTACAAACAGCTCCCCACAACATAGCACAAACATCATTCTTCCAAGATAACCTACTGGGTTTATATCTGCTTTATAGTGAGACCTCCCACCCCATTAAGAAAGGCTCCAGCACCTCAGTTCCAGGCTTACCATTGTTGTATGACTGCAAAAACATCTGAAGAAGGCTGAAGCTCCCACCAGTGATGTCCAGTAATACATTTCCAATGCTCCATCCCTCAGTACTCTTCCGACGGAAATTCATGTAGGCCTGGGAATGTGACAGGAAGGCAGTCAGAGAGTCATGCAGAGGCATTTGGGATTAACTTTTAAGCAGCTTTCAGTATAATTCTACTGTTTTTGTTTATAACTCTACTGGTTTTGTCACTATTAATAAATAATCATTGGTGGTTTAGTCTGTTCAGACTTTCAAGAGCACACGCTGCAGGCTTAGGGTGGCAGGGATATGGAATCCAAGCAGAATAGTTCAGATTTACCTGGGGGAAGTATTTTATCAGTGTGACTGCTAACTTAATGTAGGAGAAGCAGAACAAGAACTGCAGCCACGTCATCTCCTCAGCTGCAGCCAGGAACAGCGTTGCGAAGGTGAAGATCCATGCGAGTGCCAGGAGTCCAACAACAACTTTGGATACTTTCTGACTTGCTCTCTGGAACAGAAACACAGATGCATTTTGGCCTGGTCATACATCCCCAGACACAAAGATACAGTTTGCTCAGGACTGTGTAACATTACAGTCCAAACCTGTTTTACCAGTCAGGCTGGTACCACAGGAGAACTTTAAAATTAAGTGATACAGCAACCAGCTGGAGGTGTGCAAGAGCTGATGAGCAATATTCATATCAATCATTTAACACACTGCTGTCCCTGAGTGAGGGGGAACAGTATTCTTGAGTATTTATGGTGCATAATCTGTAACAAATCTCCAAAATTCAATCTGATGAGATCAAGAGTTCCTGTGTGTGCAAAAGGCTTTTCATGCCATTATGGTAAAAGATTTATGGTTGCTTTCTAATTCTTCACCAGAAAAGTCTGTGGTACCTGGCAATGATGACAGATGGGCTGTTACAGTTTTAGGTTTAGCATTAACCAAAGGAAGAGCCCCAAGAGAGAAACAGTTACCATTTACAGAAAATTGGCTCATTCAGATGAGAGGCTTTTACAATGAAAATTAAACAAAGAACCACCTGACTGGAACAATCGATGGGATTAAATAAGAATCACTTGACTGTAACAATCAGTCTCACTTGAAAAAGGTGTGAATTACGAAAGGGCATTTACAGCTGTCTTAGGAGAGAAGAAGTTGAAAAAAAACCTGTGTTTGAATTGCAGGGAGTATCTAAAGTCCTACCCTAGCTTGAAGAATGCTCCAAGTAGCAAGGAAACAGCAAAGCATTTGTGCTGTGAAGAGCTGTAACCTGTGTGCTGGCTAGAGATCTGTTTGGAAACTTTATGAACTTGGCTGCTTGCCTCAGTTATTTTGAGTCCCTAAGGAGTTTACTTATAAGCTCGAAACATCCATGAGGCTGAAGTAGATAAGGTTGGTGGAGGTGCTGCTAGCTCAGGAAAGATGAAGGTGGCTGGACTGTGAAGCCTGGCTCCTGGAAAGGCCGGTGGAATCTGAGATTTTGGAGCCCACAAGGAGCAGAGAGGTGCCCGGCAGAGGGAGCTCGGGCAGAGCTCACAGGTGAGCCCAGCACCCAGACCCACCTCGTAGATGCAGCACTGAATGATGGTGAGGAGAGTCAGGGCTACTGCGTGGAGACTGAAGAAAACATCATTGATGGCCACAGGGTTCACCCCGCTGGGATAACTGACCAGGAATTCCTCCTAAAGGTAAGAGAAAGCAAAACCAGCCACGTGTCTTAACTCCCTTCTGCACACACCCACCCCCCAGCACGTGTTCAGAGAGAATCATGCTCACCTTAATCAAGGGAATCCAGAAGAGCCCAACATTAAACACACTGTATGCTATAAAGCCAGTAAGGTTTAATGCTATAAAGTCAAAGCTTAGTCCAACAACACTAGAGAAGTGAAAAAAAAAAAAAGAGAAACATGCATTAGAGAGTCACAGGCAGTTCCAGGGACAAATTGACCCTGGAATGTACTGATTTATAGGCAGTTTCTGGTGTAAGCAAAAGCTTCAGGCATTGTGACCACACCATGCTGTGAGTTCATCAGGAAGATGGGTGAAATAACAGAGCTCTCCTGGATCAGTTTGTGTCCCTGCTGTTTAATTGCACCCCTCCATGAGCTCAGCCTGTCTGATAAAGCCCCTCCAGCCTGAATCCATAAAGCATGAGTGCATCATTGCCAGATCAAATGATTTCATTTTCATGTATGATAATGTTCCTCCTTCGAGTCACTTAGTTCAAGGGGAGCTGGCCTAAGGATGGTGTGACTATGGATGGTGACTACAAGGAGGTGTCTGAGAAACAGCTCTCAAGACTTATAATCTTTGAAAGTGATTATCACAGATGATTTACAACATGACACCAAAGGGAACGAGGAAGTCTCCTCTATCACAAATTCATATTGGATGCCAAATCTTAGGATCAGGCATCTGTAGGATGCACTCAGTCTCCCTCTAACCTGCATGTATAAAAGCTCACTGGGGCTGCAATTATTCAGACCCTACCTTTGCCTTTTCCCCATCTTTCCACGGATAATTCCCAATAATCAAGATGGATGTAACTGAACACGATTTGCAGAAGTGCTTTAGTGACTTGCAAACACATCTCTTTACCTTTTCCGTCGCCAGTTCTCAAAGAGTTGAGGATAAAAGGAGATGGACCAGGCGAGGAAATAGATCCAACCAATCACCTCATCGGCATATCTCACTATGATGCTGTGAATCACTTGAAACTGAATCCTAGGCCTGATGGTTAATGCAAAAGAATCAATTAATTCATGCTTTTTTCAGGAGATTTTATCTTGTTCTGCTCAGAGAGGAAATAGAGTCCAGGTGTTGAGACAAGACAATAAAGATTCGGTTGGGTTCAGCTGAGTTTGCTCCCCTTTTCATTTGTGACCTTGTTATGTTTGGGACACCTCCCACTCCTGAGTCTTTCCTTTCCATCCTTTTACCACAGGAATGTTCCCAAAGGTCATCTTGTGCCTATGGCTTCCACTCAGCCTTCAGGGTCTGTTAGGCAAGAGCAGAGCTGCACTTCTCACGCCTCGTGATCGCGCTGCCCTGTGAGAGTTCCACGTGCTCACCTCTGCCTTTGCCTCCAGTCTCAAAAGCAGAAGCAAAACAAGGAAGTAAAACAGGAGTATCCTGTTGCTCAGTAACATCTGGGCCACAAGCAAATACAATCCAGCTTTCTCCATCTTGCTAGGCTTTTTCTATGAAGGAGAACTGGCATCTGTGAGAATAGGGCTCCCCTAACTGATGCACCCCAGGAACTCCAGAACAAATCCTGCACAATAAGAACAGTATCCCACTGGACACTGACAGCCAAATGCTTCCCAGATCAGAAAAGCTGACATGTAATTGTCATACTTTTGGGAGGCACTATTAAAACCAGACTAAGGAGCCATGAGAACTCAGTTATCTTGTAATTAAGTCTAAGGTACAACTCTGGTTCTGTGCCCTCTATTTATCTGAACACCTGGGGATTTGCTGCAGGGTTAGCACATCTTAACTGCATCCCACCCATGTATCATTTAAATCCAAAGAGGGAATAGTTATCCCAAAGTTCAGGAAGCTACAGGATACTAAATGGAGCTGAAAATCAGTTTCTCACCCAGTTGAGTTGGAATTATTGACATAAAGGTAAACTGTTACTTGTCCCACATCATCTGCTTTCACTTGGAAGTCTGCTTTAGTGTGACCTGCAGGGAACTGTACCTGCAAGGCAGAGCAGAGGGAAGAAAGAGAAGTTGCACCATAATAGCAGGAAATTTTTGCATAAGGTTGCAAGTCTGTTCTGTCACTTACCTCATCAGGCAGTTGAACAATGGTGCTGTGCTTTGAGGAGTGTGTAATATTAAGAGTTATCACCAGTGTCTCGTTTAGTGGAGCCCTGAGCAGGCAGAAAAAACAAGTTAGGCTGGTGCCTGAGTTCAGAGGTTGCTTCAGGGCTGCAGGGGAGCATCTGCTCAATCCTCTCAGCAATGAGCAGCCCACACACAACAGAACCTGCCTCATACTCAGAGGAGCCAGCACCAAAGGGTGTGAGCACTGCAGTGGTTCTTTTATCTGATCCAGTGATTTCACTGGATGGTTGTACAGCCACATTGTACCTCCCTCTTCTCCATACAAGTGGCAGAGCAAAGTCACCAAAGGATCCTATTCTATCCTATCCTTGTGCTCACTACCCTTTGCTGAAACAAGGCACATGTACTTGGCGTGATGAAGGACAGAAATTACAGCAGAAAGACAAAACAAAACAAATAAAACCTTTCCAAGTGACACAGTCCTGCACAGCTTTCCTAAAGAACTCCACTGAGCATTTGTCCAGGACATGATCCTTCTAGGAAATGCAAGTTTCTCTTAAGCATCAGTTTTTAGAAAGAGAGGAACTGTAAATTCACTTATGGAGGACAGCCCGCGTTCCAAAGGGAAAGTAAAGCTGTAAACATGACCTTACCTCAGAGAGATAGTGACATTCGTTGAACTTCCATTTTCTAAAGATACCAGTTCAGGGACTGACAACACAATGACTCCATCTGGGGGGGAAAAAAACCACCCACACAAATCTTAATTACTATGACCAGCTCCTTCAGAAGAACAACCTAATTCTTTTTGTGCCATAGACATTTTACCCATTGGTCCCTGCAGTATCAGACCAATCAGGTAAGTACACCTGATAAAAAGCAAAGGGGGAGTACAGCTTATTTCAGGGCAACCAAACAGCTTAAAAGGAGAAGTAAATAACTGTCACCTGAACATGTTGCAAGGAAGTAATTTAAATGCTTGAAGTGCAGCAGAAGTTCACGCCGACAGAAGGTTATAGGGTACTGCAAACCCACCCTGTTTCTTGATGTGATCCTAGTGATCTAGGAGTCATAAATGCCCAAAATTTAATATAAAATTGTTTCTCAGGCCACAAATGCAAACCAGGTACCCAGATGTCCAAGAGAACGTACATTTACAGAAATCGAGAGAGAAACTGGTGGCACAGGTTGGCCTTTTTTTTCCTGTTGCCACATATTACACAGTGTTCTTAAGAAGTTAAGTGCAGAGGAGCTCCTTAGTTTATCACTGACTGCACCCCAGGCAGTATTTAATCTGCAGAAGTGATTTTGGAGCATGAGGTGCACAACCAGTGCCTCGGTATAGTGTAGGAGCTCAAGAAGCCACGGTAACGTGTGAGAGAAGCGTGGCACAGGTATCCCAGGAGAGATGTAATGGGATAACTGGAGAGCTGCCCTCTTCCATCCCTTACTGGTCTGGAGCCCTATGGGCCCAAGCTGGGCTGACCAAAAACTCACCGCCAGGCCGCATCATCGCCAGCGAGAGGCTCAGCAGAGCGGGGAGCAGGCATCGCGTCCTCATGGTGAAAAAGCTGCAGAAAAAGCGGGGAGAAGCTTTGCTCAGCACCCCCACGGTCAACAGCCCACCCGCTCCGGGGGCAGCCGCGGCAAACAGCTCCCTCCGCAGCAAGCCCAGCCCGGCCGAGAGACCCTCAGCACCCCTCGGAGGGCACCGATCTCCTCACCCCTGTGTCTGCCCGGCCTCCCCGGGTACATCTTTACCTCAGCTCTGCTCTCGTGAGGGACCCGCCCCACCCCAACGCGCGGGACTACAAATCTCGGCAGCCCCCGCGCCCCCGCCAGACCCTCACCGCTGGCGCCGTGCCGCGGTGTACGCTGGGACTTGTAGTCCTGCCGCCCTCCCCGCTGGAGCCCCGGCGGAGCGGGGCACCGGGTGCTTTGGGACGCGCCGCTGCCGATGCGGCGGTACCGGGGAGCGGGCGGGAACTCACCTCCTTCAGCGCCCGGCGCCGTCCCGGTTCTTCCCTTTTCAGCTCTCACGAGAGGCGATCGCCTGTGGACTCCCCGCCCAGCGCCCACCGCGGCGCTGCGGCCGCCCCCGGGGGCCATCTTGGGTGTGGCGGAGCGGGTCTGGGAGCGGGGGGACAGGACGGGTTGGGCGCCGTGGTGGTTTGGTTTTGATAAAAAGCGTGGCTTAAAGCTGCGCGGGTCAGCTGGAGAAGGGCCGCTTTGTCACTGTCAAGGTGGGGAGGGGTAGTGGCCGGGGAGCGCTGAGGGGAGGGGGGCACCTTCAGCCTGAGGGCGAAGTCCAGGTCACGCTCCTGCCCTGTCGCTGGGAGCCCGCAGTGCGAGTGCCCGCGGCTCGGGCGGCACCAGGAGCCGTGTGGGGCTCGGCATGGTGGCTGTCGGTCCGTCTGCCTGTGCTGGGCGAGGTGACGGCCATCCCCTCATGGCCGCGGCGGGCGGGCCTGGGCCCGCCTGTGTGCTGGGCATTGACCTGGGCACGACGTCGGTGAAGGCAGCCCTGGTGACAGGGACAGAGCGAGGGCTGGCGCTGGCACAGAGCTGCTCCAGGGAGACTCAGGCACACAGCGAGAGCCTGGAAGCTGCACCGCAGGTAAGGGCTGGCAGGGAGCGCTGAGGGAGATTGGAGGACGCCGGCCTTGCCTCGAAGCGGTTGGGTTGTTTGGTACATTGTGCAGACTCCAGTGGCTTTCCTGGGTTGTTTTTGTGCCTAGATTGGCAGCGTGTGTCTGGACATCAAAAAGCAGAATTAAAACACCTGCACACTGTTTGAGGAAGTCAAGCAGAGCTGCTTGATTTAAGAAAGACCCAGGTTTTGAAAAATTGCCTAAGACACTCTGAAACTATTCTCTCATGAGCCACCACCTTATCTTTGACACTCCCAGTCAGGAAACAGCAACCACTTGCCAACTGGAAGGGTATTTTATTTTGCACTTCAATGTGAGGTGGAATCAAAACTGGAAACTCCCTCTGGAAATAACTGGGAATGTGCACTCCTGTTAAAGATCTTTACATCCATTGTGTTGGTCATTAAAAAAAAAAAGGATGAATCAGAATCATAAAAAATGTGCATCATTTCTTATACCAAGGATACCAAACAGGCCAACCCTCCTCTTGCCATTTTGTGCAGCCAAAAGTACCTGTGCACAAAGGTCATGTTTATTTGTAGACTCTGTTTGAATAGTTTTGCAATCTTCATACTGCTCTGTCACAAAGTAACCTGAACCTTTGGAAGTGTGAAAGCTTCTCCTGGGGAACAGTTGTGTCAGTTTGCTGGGTGGTTCTAGGAAGAGAATATCCAGAAATGGAATATCAGCATCATCAAAATCAACAGTGAATTGGTAGGGAGGAGCTTCAGGAGCATGTGGGGGAGCCTGCACGCCCGTCAGAACACATGGATAATTCTCTTTGTGAGGAAAATGAGCAATAGATAAGGTGAATTAATGAAAGCTTGTAGTCAGTGGCTAAAAGTTATGGCCGAGTGTGATAATTTAGGAAATTAAGAATCATTTGGCCTTCAGGTTAAGAGACTCGACTTGCTAGCATTGATTTTTAGTTTTTGTGCGTTTGTGGGTTTTTCTGCGATTTTTCTTTTCTTTTTACGGTTTAGTAGTGAATATTACTCTAATAAACGCCGTTGAACTAAATGAATTCTGTCCTTCACTTCTGACTGAAGTTTAATAAATACACTGAGTGAATCCTAGTGGCTTCATGCTCAGGACGATGCTTTGTGATTGCAGGGAATGGAGCAGGATGTCCAGAAAATCATAAGAGCATTGAATGAATGTCTTGCTGCTCTGCCTCAGCAGCAGCTTCAGCGAGTCACCCACATTGGTATTTCTGGACAAATGCATGGGGTTGTGTTTTGGAAAAGTGATAAAGGTAACATTAATTTTTAAACATTCCCGTTCAGAGTATTATGATGCAGAAAATTAAATCGTAGCAGTGAAGTGATTCTGTGATTAAACTGCTGCGTCACTTTGGTCTTCTCTGAAACAGAATTAACAGAAGATCTCTTATGGGGATTTTGCTTTTTTTACTGAAGTTTCAGCTACTTACTATAGTTAATGATGAAGGATTTAGCCTGATGAGATCCCTGCAGAGTCAGCACAATCATTAACATGAAGGAGGAATAGCATATTTGTGGCTTGTTTCTCCATCACATGCTATCTGCTGCCATTTGAAAGAACTTCTGCATGGTGTGAATAACTTGCAGGGGGATTTTATTGACCTCATAAAACCCTTACGTAGATGCTGTTCAGCATCTCAACAACTTTATGGGTTTTCCCCCTGCAAAATCCCAAGACTTCTTTTTTCCTAGCAAGTTGTAGCCTGTCATGTTGCATTCATTTTGTTGCTTATGCTTCTGTTAGTAGGAGCTGAGAAAGGACTGTGGTCATGATTGTGGATGCTCAGCTGCTTGCCAAGACCTCAGAAACAAAATCAGCTGCAGTGAGGTAGTCATGTTGGGCTTCATTGTGCAAATACCCAGATAATCCTTGTGATAGTGAGGATATTTGAAGAATCCAGGCCTTGGATTGCTAGCCCTGTGAGATAGGGATGGATTATCTTCTTGGCTAATGCCTTATAAACCTACTGAAGTCTAAGGCTTCCAGAGTGTGGTTCCATGTCTTCTTTCTCTTAACCCTGTAATGTGCTCATCTGGACAATTATACAAGTCTTATTATAACAGGACTTATGCAGATTAAGTAAAGATTTATTGTAAACCACAGAGTAGATTTCCCAAAAGTGCTGGTCACTGCCTGTCAGAAGTTGTCAGGGTCTTAATTGCTTGAAGAGGCAATGTACTATTCATTACTGGCTGTAATTTTACATTAAATACTAAAAATGATTAGAAAGAAAGAAGTCCAAAGGCTGATGGACTGAAGGAGCTGTTGTTGCTTTCCAGCTGTCCCAGGAGCTGCATAACAAAGCCCTGTGTATTCATAGGCACAGATTCTTATGTCATATTGGTAAATATTTTATGTCCTAAAGCCACATGCCACTTTAGTTTCATTTCTGTCAAGTGAAAGAGGGTGTTTGCTCTCATTTGTTTGGAGTGGACTAAGTGAATCCAGGACCTTGGGGACACAAATAAAAATTTTAATGGCATCCTTTAGGGTTAGATTTATGATGAATAATATTTCTTAGGATCCATTTAAAACTAGAAAAGCAGACCAATTGGAAAATCAGTTCAAACAGATCTGATAGAACAGGGAATTGAGGGAACAATAAAAAGTATGTGTTTTATTTTGCATGTTTCTCATGGCACCTCCCAGCCTTTAGGGCTGCTCTCTACTGTGTGAATGTGACTTCTAATCCCTGTATCCAGCCCAAGAATTATGGTTTTTAGCCATATTTGTGCAAGGCAGGCAGCTGAGTCTCTTCTCTTGAAACTCTGCTCCCTGGCCAAAACCAAGAGTCTGCCTCAGTTCCAGAGTGAGTGGCCTGTCCTGTCCCTGCCCTGTGTCCAGGGGTGGCCCGGGAGGGGTCAGAGCTGTGCCCTGGAATGTGCTGGCAAACAGTGCTTGAGCCCAGCCTCTCCTCTTCAATGAAAGAATGTGAAGGTTTCCTCAAAGGTGTGGTGTTCTCTGCTCAAAAGGAACATGCTGGACTGGGAAACTGAATTAAACCCTGTCCTACCTTTGGTGAAGCTTTGTTGTGTAGTACATGAGGGTTTTACTCTTTGCAGTCCATTGCTTTATACTCACAGATCCAGGTTTCTTGTTGTTTTGGCTCAAAAGGTGATGCAGTTTTGTGCTCTCCATCCTGGGCAGTTCATTACTGGTGCAGCACTCTCCAGGTGATGATGTGGCACATCCCAGCTGAGGTTTTTATGTGAGAGCTGCCATGTCAGCTCCTTACCTCCCATAGCAGGAGCGTGGTTGGGGCTTTTTGTGGCTCACCTGTTATTTAAGTTGTATCTTTAATAGCTCTCTTCAAGAGAAGGAAGGCTTTGGATACCATTCTCTGTGTTAGCAAAGGATGATTTGCATTATGATGTTATCTAGGGCTGAAAACTAAGACTGATTTGATTACAGTCTCTACTGGCTCTGTTTCTGATCTATTTAACAAATTATCGAGCGTGTTCAGAAATGAGGAATGCCAAGCAGGTTATGCTGCAGGGAGTCACTGGATTTCTTGGATTCTGTTCTGTTTTCAGGTTGCAAGTGGTCAGAGAGTGGCACAGGCCCTGCCTTTGAGCCAGACAAGGTCAGCCACCTGGTCACTTGGCAGGACGGCCGCTGCAGCCCCACCTTCCTGTCTTCTCTTCCTCTGCCACAGTCACACGTGAGCCTGGCCACAGGATTTGGATGTGCCACAGTCTACTGGTATTTAAAGAACAGGTACATTGCTTCTCCAAAGGCTGTTTCTCATCTTGAATTTATGTGAGAATTAGTATTCCTGTAGCATGTTAGTGCTGCTACAGGCCGAGGGGCTGCGCTTCTCTGTAATCATAATCTTAATTAAGTAGTCAAAGAATATTTAAAATGGCAGTATTTAATAGAAACTCCATACAATTAAGCATGCAAGAGTCCCTGACCTCATAAAAATACTACAGATCTCTAATAAAAAGAAAAGCTTTTGACCATATAGGAACAGAAGCTTTATAGAATAATTCTAGTCCATCATACTGCTCAGAGTAGCTCTGCTAATGCAGTTTGAACGTTGTCATTTTGCCTTGTGCTGCTTTGTGGAAAGTACAGACATGCCTAAAACAGTAACAGAGTTGCTTGGTCTGGTTGCTGCCAGATGCTAAAACAAAGAGTCTCTAAATTAATTTCAGTTCCTTCCTTCCTCAGACGCTGAGACAGATCCTCATGAGGTGATACAAATGCTCTGCTCCGTTGTGGCATGTTTGCCGAGGATATAATTTTTCACTTATGACTTGGCATCAGCAAGATTTGCTCTTCAGTTTCATCTTTCTCAAAGAGCCAGTCTCTTCCTCTGCAATGAGTTCAAGTTCAATAGATGGGGAAAAATTTATTAGATCTTGGTTTCTTCCAATGTGTGTCCAGCAAATACATGGAGCATGGTGTGATCTTACTTTGGAGCTGCATAAGTCATGAATCCAGCTGCTTTGTTTTGCTTCACCATTTGGTACATTTCCATTGATATGATTTGTGGCTACCAGAGCAAATGGGAATTTAACTATTTTTAAAAAATGCTCCAGAATCAACCAAGTGCCTTTAATTCACACAAACAATTATTGCTTTCCTGGTAACTTTTGCAATGCTGTGCTTTTGAACCTAGACAACTCATTCCTTAAAGCTGCTCTCTCTCCACCTTCCATCTGCAGATAAGTATTGCTGCAGCTTGGAAAACAAATTCCATTTGAAAAAACAAACCAAGGCAACAAAATGCAGGTTGATCACTGAGGTGGCTGTTTAATTTTTAAATGGGGCCCACATGTCTGAAGTTCCCCATAGCAATGAAAGTTGTCTTGCTCTCACTGCCTTAGAGCAACTTTTTGTTTTTCAAATGTCTTGTTTAAAAGTCCAGATTATCTGAAGGCTTATGATGCAGCTGGCACTATCCAGGACTACGTGGTTGCCATGTTGTGTGACCTGAAGAAGCCACTCATGTCTGTGCAGAATGCTGCTAGCTGGGGATATTTTAACTGCAGAACCAAGAGCTGGAATACTGACATGTAAGTGCTAAGGCCATTCAGTGGGGTTTGTGCACTGCTTGTGTCAGGCAGCGCGAGCATCTCTTTGGGCCCTGAGTGTTGATGTGCTACAGATAAAAAGGGATTGAAAGTTACTCCTAATCAATTATGGCCTGTACTGAAGAGCTACTGAGAGTTTCTCTGTTTAAATCTAGTAAAATCTGGCCCAGTATTTTTAGAAATACCTACCAAGAGGAGAGCTGAGAGACTCATCAGTGATTGCAAACTGTTCTCTTCCTTTGTGTGGTGGGGTGGGATGGACAAGTGCAGCCACAGTGTTACCTGTGCCATGGTAAACAGTTACCACTGTGTAGTTCTTTGGGCTGAGTTCTTCATAGCTGCTAAGACTTAGGTGTGATAATACTTTAAGCTACAGGAAATCTTAGATGGGATCAGTTTATTTATTTACTTATTTATTTTAATGATTTGCTCTTTCAGGGCTGAGTGCTAAGGCCTTATATATTTCAGGGCTTAGGTTAGGCCAGGACTCCAAGGTGAAAGATCTTCTCATCAAGGTATGAAAGAGTGACAGAAATTTGCATTTTGCTGACTGAACTTTTACTAATGTGGTGATGCTGCTGTAGCACCTGCAGCTGATTGTGTAAGGAGTTTGTTGGACTTAACTCTTCATCATTTGGTTGTGAACTACTAATTGCATGACAACTGAAGTTCTTTGACACTTAGCTGCATTTTCTGCTGGTTTTGTGATTGTCCCTTTACCCTGGACCTGCTTGTCCATATGACATCAGTAGGTTAAACTTGCTGAACATGTACTGTATAATCTCAGGTACTCAGATTGCACAGAAAGGAAAACTATTTATTCTTCCAGACTGGTTTGCCCAGCCCACTGGACTGGAATGCTGCCCCTGTCCAAGACAAAGTTTTCTAAATAGGTGAAAGCATCCATAAATCCAGCAGCCACAAATGTGTGGCCAGGTTCATCTGTGACTTCAAAGTTAGTTTTTTGTAGTTATGCCACACATTCCCAAACTGCTTTCCTCCAATAATGTTGTTCTGCTTCCAGATTGAAAAAATCCAGCTTTCCTGTCCACTTGCTTCCAGAGGTGGGAGACCCTGGCAGCATTGCAGGCAGGACAACCTGTGTGTGGCATGGAATACCCAAAGGAGCAGAAGTGGGAATTGCTCTTGGAGATTTCCAGTGCTCTGTTTATTCCTGTCTGACTGAGAGGACTGATGCAGGTATGGTCATTTTGGTACCTGATTTGTTTTTCTCATTGTCCTCCTTCAGGGTAGCTTAGTGAAACACTGCTTACTTTCTTTTTTCCTTTTTTTTGGTGTGTTTTAGTTCTTAATGTCAGCACCTCTGCTCAGCTGACCATCTCAATGCCCCTGGGTTTCCAGCCTCCTGAGGCACCAGATCCTTCCTCAGCTGTCACTTATTTTCCCTATTTCAATGGTGACTACTTGGCAGTGGCAGCATCCCTCAATGGAGGGAATGTGCTTGCAGCATTTGTGGGCATGGTGGCACAGTGGACACAAGAGCTGGGTAAGTCGTTTCACGGAGAGTTGAAGCTTAAAACTGAGGTTGATCATCAAGGTAAAAGGAAGCTGAGGCAGAGGAACAAGCCTAGAGCTGTTCCCTCATAAAGGGAACAAGGATGCAACTCCTGGGTCATGCTTCCCAGATCTCTGGCATTTCCTGCTGAAGCTTTTGAACATGCTGGGACAGTCATGCTTGGCCTCTGCACATCCATATTCCCTCTAGGCCTTCTTTTGTTTCAAGGACAGAATTATTTTGTGCAAGTTGATTTTCAAAAGGCAAGGTTGGCAGATTTGAGGACAACAGCCTCTAATTTTGTGTGACTGCAGTCAAAAGGAGTCCTTTTGGTGCCTATTTTGCAGCACTCTAATGGTTTTAAGACTCAAACTCATGGAATATCTTTTAAGTGCTTTAAGCGTGGCGTTCACAGGTTTTTTAATAATCTCTTGGGTTTTGCACTACAGAAATAAGCTCTGAAATTGTTCTTTCAGTAAGTACTCGAGGTGAATGTTGCATTCACAGGGAATCCAGCCACTGAAGTTGAAACCTGCTGTTAGTCCCTTTAAAGATGTTGTTTTGTGGAACTGAGCACAGTACAGGCAGTGAGGAGTAGCTGTTATTGTCAGGAAAGGCATTTGCTGTCATCAGAAAAAGGTTTCTAATATTGCACGTTCTGGATACAATTGGATGGGAGAATTATGGTTCCATAATCTTGGACACACAATTACTTTTGGGGCACAGAAAAAGATACCCAAGATTTTGTTGAACAGGTGCATCAGTGTCCATTGTTAAGTGTCCACATGTGAGATACACCAGACCCCTTCAGATTGCTAACAAGATATTTCCCATCTGCAGGGCTTCAGGTTCAGGAATCTGCCATCTACCCGAGGATAATCCAAGCAGCCTTGGCCCAAAAGCACAGCAAACTCTCAGTCCACCCAACCGTATTTGGAGAGAGACACCTTCCCGAGCAGCTGGCATCAGTGACCAGCATTGGTGCCTCTGAGCTGTCCCTGGGCCATGTCACCAGAGCCCTGTGCCGTGGCATCGTGGAGAACCTTTGCTCCATGTTACCTGTGCAGCACCTGGAGGAGATGGGAGTGAGGAGGATCCTGGGCAGCGGCAGCGCCCTTGCCAGGAACGAGGTGCTGAGGCAGGAAGTGGAAAGGATTTTTCCATTCCCTGTGGTTTACGGGAAGGATGTGGATGCTGCTGTGGGAGCAGCTATGGTGATGTTCCGTAGTAAATAAAGTCATTATTTGGAATGGCCTGAGATGCAGCTTCTGGTTTTTTCCTGACTGTACAGTGGTTTTTTTCACTTTATTCCACATGCACTCTCGCTCGTCACAGTGGGACAAAACCCCTGCACCTAATGGCTGCTTCTCCTGGGTCTGCACATTTTATTGCTCTGTCATTCCCATTTGTGAAATGAGAAGTAATTATCACATTAAATTTTTCTGAGTGACTGGGAAAGATCCATTAACTTTCTGCATAAAAAGACACTTTTTTGTGAGGCTCATTTTCCTGTTGGAAAGGGCTGGGAGAGATGAGCTGCTGTCTGTACCTTAGTCTGATGCTCATGTGCACTCCCTTAAAATTTCCAAGTTTTGTCCCGTGTTAGGCTCTTAGAATTTCTTTCTTCCCCTAGTCTTTATTTTATTGTTAAGACATTTGTACTTTTCTGTCTACGTGCACGTTTCTTTTGTTGCAATGACATTGGGAAGCAAGTAAGATGTTTCATGTTACCTGGATACAGTTTCATTCCTAGGAAGCACATGTTTCCACTGGAGTATGGACATGGATTCCTCTCTGCTCATTAGCAACATCAGGGCTGACATTTTTATGGTGAGAAAGCTGTGCTGAGCTCTGAGATCTTAATTACAGAGATGGCTGCATTTCCATTCCATGGCACGTTTAGGGAACTGTTGGCATATCACAGAGGAAATGTAGACTAAAGGTGTTGTAAAAAGTCTGTATTTGTTATATGTTGTTTTCCCTCTTGCATTATTATAAATAGATTTTTTATCAGCAGATCTGCTTTCATTTTTATTGAGTAACAGGAAAGAGCTGATGATGCTGTTGCATCAAAAGCCTTTGCAGGATCTTGGATGCTGCTGAGGACCTGCCTATTGTTAATCTATATTTATGCATTAATAAACAGCCTTGTTACTCTGAGTACCACAGATCTAAGGAGTATAATTAGTTTGCTATTAAATAGGCAAATATGTAATTGTTTTATACATCCGTGGATAGATGGCAAGACCAGAGAGAGGGCCACCTTTTGCAAAACAAAACACAGATAATTTCATTGAATAATTTCATATTCTACTCAAAACCTCAGGAAGTTTGGGGATTACTCCCAGCCTAACAGCCTCTGGAAAAGCTGTTTCTCGAGACTAGCTTTTGTCAGAAAGATCTTATGTAAATTATATATTTAACAATATGTGACACAGCTCTGAATTTCCGAGGGTGTTAGATCCATCTTGGATTAGATAAGTTGGGGTTTTTTTCCTCATAACATTAATATATAGAGGCTGACTGTTATATATATATATATATATATATATATATATATATAAAATTTAAATAAAACATAGGAGGAACATGAAACAATAAAAACACTTTAGGACTTGTTGGTTCTTCCTCAACTCTGTTCTGAATCAGCTTATCTTTAAAATATTTATCTTTAAATCAGCCACCCAAGAAAGGTGTCCAGAAAGGTGACTGTGGAATATTTTACAAAGTTTTGTGAATTGCATTGAAACTGTGACCCCCAGAAACAACTGCTGTCTGGTGGTTTGGGTGCTTTTTTTTTTTTTT
>VZTE01001746.1:657686-713014 GCA_013397775.1 Eulacestoma nigropectus
TTTTGCAAACTTGAGTGTATTTACGAAGAGGAAATCTGGAGAAGAATATCCATTACTAAATGCAATTAAGGGGGAGGGAAAAACAGCAGCAACTTACTGCAATTCTTGTAAAGAGCTTTGCTAAACCTCTGGGAATAGAAGCCACTGATGCTTCTGGTTCCAGAATTGTTCTTAATTATCTTACTGCTCTATTCTCTGTTTTTCCAGTGAACTTCCCTTGGTTCTAAAAATCATCACATTTTGCAGACAAATGAAGTGGAGAAGCAAACTCTGAGGGCTTTTCAGTCCAGGCACCTTGGAGGAGGAATATCTGGCACCAAATTCCTGTAGATCAGTGGGTGTTTACTGAGGCTGGACTGTTTTTTGGAAGACAGGATTTTTGTCAATATTTGTAAGTGCTGCATGTATATTTGAATAGCATGGTTATTGGTTATTTTTAAACTCTCTTTATTATTTATTTTAAGTTGTGATGTGGCAAGGCAGTGTGTCCAAAATATTTCCTTATTTATTTTTGTGTTATTGTATCAAAATTCTATGTACATGGGCTTCAGAAGGTTCAAATATGTTGGGCATTTTTTTAAACTGGGTAATGCTTATCGGTTTTTTTTAATAATCCTTCCACAGATTTGTGAAGGTTGTTTCCCTTGCAAATTCATACTCATGAGGAAATGCAGCTTTGTGTTCATTATCAAATATATTACCAGCAGGGTTTAGAAAGGAAAGCACATACAATTTGGTTAGAGCAATTGCCAGGGAGACAGGATTGAGCCTATTCTGCACATTTTAATATTATATTTATTCTATGGAAAATAAGTGATTGTGTGTTCTGTAGCCACTCACTGACGTTTTTGGCTCAGTCCACATGAGCTTAAATAAAACAAAAAGTTAAAATTTTACACGATTATATTCCCACTGTATTTTTTTCTATATTTTATAGAACTGTTTTTATTCATTTTTCACTGAAGTAATAGTTCTGCTGTAATTTTAGTATCTTGTTCCAAATGGAAATATTTTTATTTCTTATTTATAGGACAATTAAGTTAATAAGATATTATGTTATTCTTTCAGAGTGATTCTAAGGAGACTACTTGAAAGGTGAGCAAGTTAAATTGCAGTCATTAGTATTTTGTCTGTGCTGTGCTGGTTTGCTTCCAGTAACCCTAAATGTGCAAGTTTGCAAATGATGTTTTCTTTACATGTGTATTGTACAAAATTATTGAAAAGGCAAATGATAAAATTCTCTTTCCTGTCGTACTTTCACGAAAAAATATAGATGACCATTGATATAAATGTGAACTATTCCCATAGAACTGAAAATCCAGCTTTAATGTAGATTTGCACACAACCCTCGGAATGTTTCTCTGGTGAGGAGAAACAACCTTGAAGCATGTTCGTGATGTTGCTTTCACACTGATTGTACAGACAAGATTACTGACCACTCTAATGTGGTTTATAATTTGAGGCTTTTTAAACATTTAGTGACATTCCTGTGCTGCTCAAAACTGTAAGATTTCCAAGCAATGTAGGATTTCAGAGTATGTCTCTAAGCCAGCTGTGCAGCAGTTCAGATATGATGTGTTCCTATCTCCACTGATGGAGTTCCAGGATATTTTGCATTCAGTGGCATGAAGGCAACATTTGTCTGATTAAAACGGGTTGATAAGAAATCAAACAAAAAAAAGGCAGCCCGTTCTACCTTCAGTAGAGTGTGTTGTCTGTGAGGGTGGGGAGGCCCTGGCACAGGGTGCCCAGAGAAGCTGTGGTTGCCCCATCCCTGGAAGTGTCCAAGGCCAGGTTGCACAGGGCTTGGAGCAACGTGGGATAGTGGAAAGTGTCCCTGCCCATGGCAGAGGGGTGGAATGAGATGAGCTTTAAGGTCTCTTCCCACAGAAACCATTCTCTGATTCTCTGTTTGTTGCTTGTGTCAGGTTCTGTGTGGTTGTGAATCAGACAAGATCAGCCGTGTGGTTGTTACAGCCACGTCTTATCTGTGGTAACCTTTCCCTCTCTGTTTCTGTGCCTCATGTCTGAGGTGACACTCATCTCTCAAGGATCACACGCTCCAATTTCCATCAGGCACTGCCATAACCCTGGCAAAGCCCTTAAGGGATAATTTTCCCGGGTGCAGGAAGCCCTCTGTGCTCAGCATCCCAGCGATCAGGTTATGGCACAAGCAGGGCTTTTTTCACATCGCTGATAGAATCATGAGAATGGTTTGTGGCACAAACCAGTCAGAAAGCAGAGAAGAAAAGCAGAGTTTGTTGGGGTTTGAGATTGTTCAGGCTTTACCAATGACTGGAGGAGGATGAGGCACTGGTTTTAAGCAGAAGTAGCTGAGGCTCAGCTCTGCAGTGACAGGGACAGGAATCTCTGGGATGCTCTGCTTTGCTTTCTCCATTCTGGAATGGGTAAGGGCAGTGGGAACAGGAACAAATGGAATAGAGGGAATGACCTATTAAACTATTCTGGCTGTGGGCACAGTGAGTATGTGTCCATCTGCCTCATTTCTGGGATGAGAGCAACCAATCCACTCCCTGCTGTTTCTGTGGAAAACATTCCGAGGCAAAGGGGGACTCATGGCCCTCTGAAGTGCTGACGTGAGGTGTTTGTGTCCTCCCTCACAGACTGCTGGCTCATCATGTCCTCCATTCTTGGGAAGATGAAGAAGTTTGGCAGTTTTGACATGGAGGAATCTGAAGTAACAGATGAACACACAGATGGGGAGGACTCTGTCCAGGAAACCCCTGAAAACCTCCAGGGCCCACTCAGCACCAAGGTACATCCACCCAAAAGCAACATCTTTGCACGACGGGGCCGCTTCGTGATGGGGGACAGTGACAAGGACATGGCTCCCATGGACTCCTTGTACCAGATGGATCACCTGATGGCGCCTTCTGTCATCAAATTCCATGTGAATTTGGAGAGGGGCAAACTTCACAAGTAAGTCTGCCTTGTGAGGTTTGGTTGTAATGAACAGTTTGACGACTGCAGGCCGTGTTTCTTAGAGCAGCATTTGTTCTCTCCGCTTGAGCATGACCATTTTTTTCAGTTTCACCGTTTTCTATGCCAAGTTAAGGAGTGTTGCAACTGAAAGTGACAATAATTGTTGTCTCTTGGCATCTCTAAAAATGCAGTTCATGGATATTATGCCCAGAATTGGCAGTAGGCCTTAATTCACTTGCTCGAGGCTGCTCAGTGAATGGACATGGCTCGGAGTGAGAACAAGGGATTGCCTGGCTCCAGGCCTGCAGTTACACTTCTGTACTTCAGTGTCTCTTTTAAGTCTTGTTCTCAGCTTTTCAGCAACAGAATCATAATTTTATCAGGAGAGTTGCTTGCTGACTTTGTTCTTTTGGACTTTGCAGATGTATCTATTCTAATCTGCAGGGTTCACTACTTCACCCAAGCAAATGAAAAACAGTATTCTGGTAGTTGATAAAAAGCCTGCTAAATGTCTGACTTCAAGTAACTGACATTTCCCCTTGTTAGGCTCCTATCTACAGATTCCATCACAGGCTGCTCAGAAAAAGCTTTCAAATTTTATGACCGCAGAAGGATCTTTGATGCTGTAGCCCAAGGCAACACAAAGGACCTCAGTGATCTGCTACTCTACCTTAATAGAACCTTCAAGCATCTCACAGATGAGGAGTTCAAAGGTACCCTTTAGTGTCACATACCTTGAGTTGCCCTCTTCTTCTTCCAGCAGTGCTCCTGAGATGAAAACAAAAAAAAGATAATTATGTTATGTGTCTGCAGGAGGTCCTTTGATAGCCCTATTGATTGGGCAACCCATTGATTGTGAGGTTACAGGAGCTGAAATTTTCTGTGAAGCACTAAATGAGGTTTCTTGTCTTTTGAGAAGAACCTCATTAATTCCTGCTTGCCTGGGTATAGATGGTAGGTTTGTAATCACTTCTAGATACCTGCAATTTTTTGTGTTACAGAGCCTGAAACTGGGAAAACTTGTTTGCTGAAAGCCATGCTGAATCTACATGATGGGAAAAATGATACCATTCCCTTGCTGCTGGATATTGCAAGGAAAACTGGAACTCTGAAAGAGTTTGTTAATGCAGAATATACTGACAACTACTACAAGGGTAAGAGAAACAGCTGCTGCAGTGGATGCTGAGGGTGCTCAGACTGAAGTGGGATCAGGCAGGGCTGTCAAAGTCTTCTGCATGAGGCCTTATGCACCCCAAAGTTCCAGTGTGTGGTTAAAAATGTGTGCATTTGTGCTGGGTCTGTGTCCTGTTAGGTGCAATATTCTGCCATTTTTGATATACAGTGATTTAATGACTTGCATTTGCTGTTTGTGTGGGTTTTTTTCCTGTTCAGTTCTAGAGCTCTTAAGCCTGCAGAGCTCTCAGTTCCATCATCTTACATGGAGCTGAGGGAATTGCAGTGCTGAAAGCTCTCAGTCTGTACTAAATGCTGAAGGTTTCTGTCTGATGAGTGTCTCTGTAGGCCAGACTGCTCTTCACATCGCCATTGAGAGGAGGAACATGTACCTGGTGAAGCTCCTGGTCCAGAACGGAGCAGATGTTCATGCCAGAGCCTGTGGGGAGTTCTTCAGGAAAATCAAAGGGAAATCTGGCTTTTATTTTGGTAGGAGTGAGCACAGTATGGGCTTCATTGATTGAGTTGTCCTAGCAGCATCCCAAGTGCAAGCTGTTAAATAGTCCTGTTTATGTGGGACTGGAGGCTCAGAAGTACCAGATGGGCTGTTCCACTTTTAGGCCAAATATTTCCTCCCAAAGAATGAGCTTGTAAAGAAACACAGTTGGTAGCTGATGGTGTTCAGTGTGAGCTTGCTGTCAGCTTTCCTTTGTTCTCTGAGCACTGTATCCTTTGTAGCCTTCTGCTCCTGTCCTCTCAGGGTTTTTTTTTAAGCAGCTGTGTTTCTGTGATGCAGTTAAGCCAAAGAAAACCTATTCTAATATCTATTGCAAGAATTGGCGCTCTCCCAGACAGAGAAATTCACATTTTTTCATGGTGAAAGATGAAAACAATGTGATATTTCTGTTTATGCACCTCTAGTCGTGGGCTTACTGACCACTCCTTCCCATTGCTTGCCATAGGGGAGCTGCCTTTGTCCCTGGCTGCCTGCACCAACCAGCTCTGCATTGTGAAATTCCTCCTGGAGAATCCCTACCAGGCAGCCAACATCACTGCTGAGGACTCCATGGGCAACATGGTCCTGCACACGCTGGTGGAGATTGCTGATAACACCAAGGATAACACCAAGTTTGTAACCAAGATGTATAATAATATATTGATCCTTGGTGCCAAGATTAATCCCATCCTCAAGCTGGAAGAACTCACCAACAAGAAAGGGCTGACTCCTTTAACTCTGGCAGCCAAAACAGGGAAGATAGGGGTAGGTGAACAAAGGTGTTTGACTGTCCCATTGCTGTATCACGTGATAGAGAGAACATTTAAAACATTTATGCAGGGTGGACTTTAGAACTTTATTATTGGGGCCTTTTAGTTAAGAGGAACTGATGCTGCTGTTTAACTGCACAGTCCTTGAAGGCTACAAAGTGTGAGTGTGTGTCTATGCCCGGCTGGTGTTATTCACACACCACTGCTATTCAAGGCAGCCCCAGAGGAAACAGAAAGTGTGTCTCTGATATCATCTGAACCACTGGAGCTCTTTTACTTTTGACTGGCTGATGGAATTCATCTTCTGGCAGTCCCCACTCAAAGTGACTGTGCTCAGAGATGTGTAACATCTCTGCTTTTCTCTTGCAGTTTCGAACCAGGTATGCCAAGTTGTAAGAGGTATTTGTATTTCTCATCTCCCAGCACACAGTGAGGAAATGAGCTGTGTTTCTTTCAGACTGTGATCTCTGCAGTGCTCCAGTGGTTTGGGTTCAGCTCAGTTGAACTAGGGAAAAGTTACCCTTCCTGTGTTGTGGAGAGGCTGAGGAATGAGAAGTCCATTAGCACTGAAACGTTGGTTGTATTGTTCTTTTGCAATTAGATTTTCGCTTACATCCTCAGACGAGAGATCAAAGACCCCGAGTGCAGACACTTGTCCAGGAAGTTCACTGAATGGGCCTATGGACCTGTCCACTCCTCTCTTTATGACCTGTCCTGTATAGACACCTGTGAGAAAAACTCAGTGCTCGAGATCCTTGCCTACAGCAGTGAGACACCAGTGAGTACTGCACCTCCTTGGCTGCGGGAGAGCTTCATGTTCCACACGGGGCATCTTTTCCCTGATTTCCATGGAACAGCAACCTCCCACCCTGAGCTTAAGGGAACTAGAGGGATCATTTGCTGAAGATCTATATAATATGGGTTTTTTCAAAGTCCAGTACATTCTGATCCTAGCAAAATTCTCCTTTTTCTCCTGCTCAGAACCGTCACGAGATGCTGCTGGTGGAGCCCCTTAACAGGCTGCTGCAAGACAAGTGGGACCGGTTTGTCAAGCACTTATTTTACTTCAACTTCTTTGTCTACACCATGCACATCACCATCCTCACTGCAGCTGCTTACTACAGACCTGTACAGAAGAATGAAAAGGTACATTACTGCTGTCATGTGTCAGCGGAACCACCCATTGCATGGTATCCCAAATGTGCCTCCCATTTGAATGTGTGCTCTTAACATCTAAATTTTCTCCTTTCCTGAAGGCAGGAGGGAGATTTTGACCCTGTTTCCATCCCAGTCTTGCCCCCTTGCTGCAGCACATTCAGAAACTTAACTTGTTCCCCCAGAAATGGAGTTGCTTCCAGCTGCTGGCAAGGCCAGGTCTTTCCTAGCTCCAGTTCTGCTGAACATATCTATTTTCCTGTCTTCTACAGCCTCCCTTCACCTTTGGTTACAGCACTGGGGAATATTTTCGAGTAACTGGAGAGATCCTGAGTGTACTGGGAGGCCTCTATTTTTTTTTCAGAGGGGTAAGATAATTGAAAGTTTTCCTTTTGCTGTTTGGCTAGTGTAGGAGAGAATCAGACAAGCTTTTGCTCTTCATTAGCATTGGCTGCTTGGATAATCCATGTTTTAGCCAAGAGGTACAGAAGGATGGTGTTACTGGAAGGGTCCTCTCCAGATCTTGGACCAGTGTTGGTTTTGAGCTGTTCTTGTGAGGTGTTTGATGGGTACCAGCTCCCTGGGGTCAGTGCTTAGTTAATTAATTCCCAGAGGATACTTAATATTTCCTTGATGCAAACCTGGTCTTTGTTCCCTTTTCAGATCCAATATTTCGTGCAGAGGCGCCCATCCCTCAAGACGCTGGTAGTTGATGGCTACAGTGAGGTTCTTTTGTAAGCTCCAACACCTTTGACTGCATCTCAGCCTGAAACAGATGAGTTTGTGGGATCTGTAGTTTAGGCTGAAGCCACCTGTAATAGGTGCTTTGCTATAATTCCCTGAGTTGCCAGTGGATATCATTGAACAAATGGGTGTGGATCAGTGACCTCCTGTGGAGGTAAAGCAAATTAAATGTCTGAATGTTCAGTGTGTCAGGCAGCAGAGTTAGGAATAGACCTCCAAGTGGGATTTATGCACTGTTTATGCAGAAATCCTCCCATTGCTAAGGGAGCTTTGCCTCTCCAAGGCCCTTTCTCTTCCCAGCTGGACAATCCCTTGTTCTGCTGTCCACCCCATGGGGCTGCTCTGTTCCCAGCATCTGTGGCCAGCTCAGCCCTCTGCATTCACACCACGCTTGTCTTCCAGCTTTGTGCACTCCCTGCTCCTCCTGAGCTCTGTGGTGCTGTACTTCTGTGGCCAGGAGCTCTACGTGGCTTCCATGGTGTTCTCCTTGGCCCTGGGCTGGGCCAACATGCTCTACTACACCCGTGGCTTCCAGCAGATGGGAATTTACTCCGTCATGATCGCCAAGGTCAGTGCAGGGAGCGGGTGAGGAAGCAGCAGAGGCTCAGAGCAGCCAACAGCCCCATTTCCAGGGCACACCTGGCCATGCCTGCCTCTCATATGACTCTGCTAGCCTTTGTTATTGTTTTCTGAATGAAGTGATAAAATTTAAGTAATGTAGGAAAACCTCCTGCTCCTCATCCATGTGTTTCATAGCAGTCTTGATAGGAGGATGATGATGATGATGATTTTTATTACCTGCCATGCTTCAAAATGACTACAATTGGTTAAGCATGGATGCAAGGAGACTGAGTTTATTACCTCAGCTGGATAAACAACAGTTTAATGCATGAACAGCCAGTTCACAGCAAATGCATTCTTGAGCTAAAGCAGTATTTTCTACCAGTTTTTGTTGCAGTTTACATTCAAGTTTTAAAATCTTTTCATCTGTTTCCATGTTACAGATGATCCTTAGAGATTTATGTCGCTTCATGTTTGTCTATCTTGTATTCCTCTTGGGATTTTCTACAGGTAATGCTCTACTTGGAGTTACTTTTTTTTTACCTGAAAGAATCTCAGAAAATTTTATTTTTCAAGTTGCTTAGACTTTTTGTTCCCAACTAAAAACTAACAAATTAACTTAATTACAAAAAAAAAAAAAAATCTCTTCAGAATAAAGATTATTTGTAGTAATTTTGTACAGCTTTTTATCTCTGGGTTGCAAAGCTGAGTAGAAGACCAGTCATCCTGTTCTGTGTGGAGAAAACTGAGACAGCACCTGCTAAGAGGGTGTCAGTTCTGGGGAATATTTTATAGGGCAATTTCCCTGGGGTCAACGTACCGTGCAGGGAACATGTGTTACCTTGCTGCTCATTTTCATTGCTTGCAATGAAGATGTGATCTCAAATTGTGTTTTCCATCCTGTGAATGTGATTCTTCTTTTGCCACAGCTGTGGTGACTTTAATTGAAGATGACAATGAGGGGCAGGACACAAATATCTCTGACTATGCCCGGTGCTGCCACGCGAAACGAGGCCGCACCTCCTACAACAGCCTCTACTACACCTGCCTGGAGCTCTTCAAGTTCACCATTGGCATGGGGGACCTGGAGTTCACAGAGAATTACAGGTTCAAGTCTGTGTTTGTCATCCTTCTGGTTCTCTATGTCATCCTCACCTACATCCTCCTGCTCAACATGCTCATTGCACTGATGGGGGAGACTGTCAACAAAATTGCACAGGAGAGCAAGAGCATCTGGAAACTCCAGGTACGCTGGTTCTGTGAGGCTGCTGTCCAAAAAAAAAAGGTGTGGGGAATCCGAAGAGATTTCAGAGAGAATCTTTAGGAGCTGACATATGTCTAAATAACAGGTCACTGCTTCTTTCTGATTCATCTCAACAGCTCCTAAAAAAAAAATATTAGTTCCTTTTCCATGTATATTTGATGTTTTGCCTAAGCAGATGTTCCCAGTGTTGCACGGATGTTCAGAATTTAGGGAAAGGAGTATTTTTGTAATTGGACAAAATTATTTGGGCTTTGTATGATGGAAAATCCTGATCAGACTATGAAGAGAGGGATTATGCAAGGGGAAAACCAATCTTTGCCAGAATCGGTTTTTGTTTGAGGTAAGAAAGGGAACTTCATCGTTTTATTCAGAGGGCAGTAATTCAGCATTTTTAGTGCCATATTAACAGAGGGTGATGTTGCAGAGTTACAGTGTCTGCTCTAAGATGTTGACAATGATAAAAACCTCAAGGTTTTTAAAATAAAGACAGGATTCAGGATTTGTTTGACTTTGACCAGCAGCCTCTCAGTGCTCTGCTTTCTCTTACCTGGCAGAGAGCCATCACAATCCTGGACATTGAGAACAGCTACTTGAACTGTCTGAGGCACTCGTTCCGGTCTGGGAAGCGAGTCCTGGTGGGGATCACACCTGATGGCCAAGATGATTACAGATGGTGCTTCAGGTACCTGTTTGTTTGTGTATCAAGCCAACAATCTTTTATAAACAAACAACTTCAAGGTATCTGGTGGTGGGAAGCAGAACTTTCCCCCTGGAGCACTCTGAAGAGTAGAGCACTAATCGTGTCTACAATGGTCAGTTTAATCTGGTTTTTGGGTCAGATCTGAGGCTTGAGAGGTGACAGTTGGTGGTATAAACTGATCCTGGAGTTGTCTGGTGATCCTTAGAATAGATATTGGGTTTGTTGTTGTCTCCCCAGGGTTGATGAAGTGAACTGGTCCACGTGGAACACCAATCTGGGCATAATCAACGAAGACCCTGGGTACTCTGGGGACCTCAGACGAAATCTCAGTTTCTCTATTAAGCCTGGCAGAGGTGAGGCTTTCAGGGGCCCAAATTCTGGTATGGGCTGCACTCTGGTGATAGCAGCAGCAGGGATTAACTGTTAGAGAGCAGTCAGTGCTATGCACTTACTGATAATGCAGTGACTGAGTTGATGTCATTTTCAGCCAATGCAAAGGATGAAATGGGCTCATTACTCACAGTTTGACTCTCTGGAGTAAAAACCAAGGAACTACTTTGGAGACCCCAAGCCTTAGAGTTTGGGAGCTCAGCATCCAGCACCAAAGCATTTAACTGTGCAGTCAGTACTTGCCAGCTGAAATATGGAAACCTATTCAAACCACTTGTATATTTTCTTCTGTTTCTGTGGAGGAGGAAAACAATTAACCATTCCTTTCCTTTTTAGTTTCAGGGAAGCACTGGAAAACGTTGGTTCCACTTTTAAAAGATGGAGAGAAGAGGAGAGAAGAGACTCACAAGCTGCCAGAAGAAGTCAGATTAAAACCTGTTTTGGAACCTTATTTTGAGCCAGAAGGTTCTGAGGTTGAATTGAAAGAGTCAATTCCAAAGTCAGTCTAATTCTGGTTGCAGGTCCTCACAAGCAGGACAATAGAGCACTTCATTTACAAGAACAGGAACTTCTGGAAAAAGGTCAGAGGACTTGGGGGATTACCATGTGCAAGGATTCACTAAATATGCTAAATAAACTCCTTGTTGTTTAAGCTCATGTCTTCATGGTTATTTTTAATACAACCTTCTGTCTGCTTTTAGAGTCTCTTGGATTAAAAAATTCTTTTTGTGAGCATGCACAGGCCCTGATTTTGTGGCTTCGCTGCCTCAAAAAGCAACCAACCAAATTATTATGACACTGGAAAAGCACTCATAAAAGAGCAGTAAAAATCACCAAGGGCCCAGAGAGATGTTCCTGTGGGGAAAGTTTCTTGGAAAGCAGATAAATAAATGGGGACACGGAAAGAATACAAAATCATTTTCTCATAACACAAGAACAAATATACCCTGTGAAATTTTAAAGGTTGAATAGTCAAAATCAATGAAATAAATGTTTCTCTTACACTGTCTGAGTAAACTCCAGAAATTCACAGTTATTTTACTGAAGCTAAAAGCTTAACAAGATCCCAAATATGACATTTATTTAGATAACAGATGAACTTTGCACAAAGTAAGAGATAGTGGTTATACAGAATATATATTTCAAAGGTCAGATGTATAACAATGTACAACAATAATAATCTTGAAATTAGAAAGTTTTTGTTCTTGACTTTGACAGCAACGGGAAAAAAAAAATCTGGTGCTGAAAATCCTTCTGGCTGGATTTACTAAGAGAATCAGGAAAAATACCTGAGAGAGGAAATAGGCAGCTGTTCTGAAAATACAGAGGCGAGCCTTGGAAAGAGAGGAAAGAATAGGAGGAACTTTGGCATCTTCTTGAAAAGTGACTGGGCACAGAGGAACTAAGGACAAGAAAATTTGTCTTAGAGAGAGCTGGACCCCATATTTCAGTGCTGGACCTGTGCAGCTGTGCTGGGCAAGAAAAGGTAAATGGTTTTACCTTCTTTCCTTGTATCCCTAAAGCACTTGGAGTTAACAGCCTTTAACACCCCCCTCAGAGGGCACACAGAACTATCCCTGGGTCAACAAGGTGTGTAACCAGGGCCTTCAGCTGTTCCTGAGGTTGCACCTGAAGTACAGATAGTTTTCATCAATAAATCTTGTGATTTTGCTGCATTTACAAAAATGCTGGAACATTCACTGCTTTTAAAGAGAAGCAGTCAATCTGTTTGCATACAGACTGCTCTGTGAGATGAAATTTTGGCTTGTGTGACATCACTTCTATTACTGGAGTCAGGATTTCTCACCGTGGTCCTTTCTCATGGGGCACTACAGAATACATTTCAAGGAAATCTTCAAACGTCCATTTGCTTTATTTGAAATAGTAGCACCATCTAGAGGACTAATAATTCTTGTTTCTTTGGTTAACATCACTCAGGACAATTGAAATTTTATTTTCTCAGAGTTTGTAGGGTGTAACCAGAGAAAACTGACAAAGGATTTCAAAGAATTGCTTGGAAAAAAAGTCAGAATTTGAACTGGAAATAACTGGAATTTAATGTCTCTGGTGGACAAGGAAACCATAGAAGATGTTTAAAGTAGGTGTGTTCAGTTTCATATTCTAAACCCTTGGTAGCAGTCTCTAGATTCCACTCAAGGCTTCATTATGCTCCACACTGAACATGGCAAGAGACAATCCACATGAAAACAAAACACAGCTGAGTAGGCCAGACAGTGAAATAATTTACTATTTAAACTGCTAAGAATAAACATAGAAAGGGGCTGACCAGAAAAACACGGTTGGCTGTCTCCATGCTTTGTGTGCCAGGGCAAATTTATGGTTGGAAGGACACCAGGGTTATGATATAGCATGGAAAGCATTCAGGAAATTTCTGTTTTCCCTGGGAGGAATCCATTTTTCGTAATTATCAGCCTCGGAAGAGACCTAATCCATTGCTTCAAGTCCACCCTGATTTACATCAAGAGCCTGTCCAGAAGGGTTGATCACTGCCCTGGGTAACCTGAACACATTCTACACCTCTGCCTTCCCATCCCTTCCTGCTCTAACAAGATCACAAAGACTGCAGAGGACTTCTTAAAACCAGAAATGCTGAAATTCAGGCTGAAAACATACATCAGAATGATGCTGTGGTTAAGAATGTAAATGCCCTGTATTTGTGGGATAGGGTGGTGCTGGTGGGGTTTCTGGTTGCATTTCTAAAATCCCTTAATCTTCTCTGGGAAGCAAACAAAATTATCCCACTTTTCCAGAGGGAGTTATTACCAACCTCTCAGAATTTCCAGCTCTATCATCACTTCAGTTCCTGCAATGGGCACAGATTTATTTCCCACAGATGGGGAGGTTCAGCTTGGCAGTGACTCCAGTTCAGGAAATATTTGTCCTTTGGGAATAGCTCTGCCCGAACCAGCACCTTTCTGTTCCTACTGCTGGCACCTCCACTGAGGAGGAGCATGGCCTTGCAATAAATGATCTTTATTTGAGTTGTTTTGTGGAGGTTCTGCTCACCTTGATGTATTTTTCAGGTCTTGAAAAAGTCTTTTAGTTTGAAGTTTGTGTCACTATTTCACACTGAACAGGGTTAGAAACAGCACACAGCTCCTGTGCTGTTCTTTGAGGCTTGCAGGTGCTGAAAATCTGTCCTCTCACAGTTATTCATTACATTAATTTGTGTCTACACTTAATATGAGATGATCAGGTTGGACAAGTGTGTATAAATATATATTTATAACCCCCAGCTCCCAGTAACCACAGTGGAACTGGAGCAAGAGAAGTGGAGGGTGTTGGTGTGCTCACCTCCCGTCTGAGGCTGGCAGCTGTAATTAGCAATGACTGCCCGTGGGTGTGGGATGGAGATAGCAGGAAGGGGTGAGCTGGGCTGCACTTCCCTGGGAGGTGAAAACGGACCCATGAACACGTGGAAAAACAAAAACACCATCTCAGTATTTACAGCAGTGCCATACCTGAGATGCAAGTGGTTGAGTCAGCCACGAAAACTGAGCTGTTGTGCCTTTCAGACACCAATAATTCCTGAATTAGTGGAGAAAAACACAGACCCTGCCTGAAAACTTTGGAGCCACCCAGCCTGTTCGTGTGAGCCCTCTGCCACAGCTGCCTTGGAGTCTGAATAGCCCCTGTCCTAATTAAACACGGATGTTAATCCCTTCTGAGGCAGCTCATGGGCAGTTTTTAGTGGGGTCCGCGGCAGAGCAGGGCCCACAAGAGGGCCCCCACACCATGTGTGGGGCTGCTGCTGGTCCCCCTGGCCCCGGGACAACCCCTCTCCCTCTGATGCCACTGTCTTGCTCTGCTCAAATTAACGACACAGGATCAGATTTATCTTTGCCAAATGCCAGCTCGTTCTGTCACTCTTCTGTGGCCTGGGTATCAGGCTCACTCAAGGATCTTTGCTGGAGGCCTCGGTACTCCAAACCCCACAAGGTGTGTGCCCAGCAAGTGCTGCTGTGCTACAAAACAGGGGGGATCCTGCCAACCCCACAGCTTTAAGGGGTAAAGCTGTTGGACTCAGCTTCTGAGGCTTGAAGTTTTCACAATCCCATCAGCAGGAATTTTATACAGCATCTTTGAACAAACTGCTGTGGTAAATCTTCCAAACTCAAAAAAATCCCACGGACATTAAAAATCCCAGACAAGCTGGTGATCAGGCAGTGTCTTGGATATGTTAAGACCAGGTTGCAGGCCTTAGAGAGAACCCTGTTGCAGTGAAAGATGCTTCTTACAAGTCTCCATGTCTGCTCCATTGGGCACAGGCATGGATTTACCAGGCCTTGGGAGGAAGAGGATTTAATTGATGCTGCCAGATGCAGCACAGACACCCTGGGTCTTCTTGATGTGGTTCTAGGGCTCTGCAGTGCTTCCCATCACCCACACCGTGCAGGCTGGGATTACTTCTCACTCTGGAATAGTTTCCACAGAGGAAATACGGACCCAGTTTCTCCTACAGCAGATGTTAATCTTCAAAATACGTGGTGGGGAGCACTTATTTCTCTGGGAAGGAGGAGAAATCAACCAGCTGAGCTCACTGGACTTCTCTCTTCCTGCTGTGTTTGTGATGCTGTGGCTGAGCTCCATCTCCATTAGTAACATTCCCTGTTTCCGTGTGCAGGGCATGAGTGGGCACGAGGTGACGCCGACATTCACTGGATCATCGAGGTTTTTCAGGCTCCATCACCACCCCGAGCTGTGTTCCTCAGTCATTGCTATAATCAGCCTCTAAAATCAACATTTTAGTCACCTGGATGATGGCATGAAAAGTGGAATTGCCGTGTCAGGCAGCGGGAGCAGCTCCCAATTACAGGAACTGGAGGGAGTGTCCGACTCACTGGGCCAGAAAGAGCAGGTTCCAGCCATGTCACCAAGTCAAAGGCACTTCTTCCAAACTGGCAGAGGAGGTTTAGCCCAGGCAGTTCCTCCTTTTCCAAAGGAGAATGCGGATAATGAACCACCCAGGGAAAAGGGAGCCTCAGTTCCTGTTAGTCAGAGGGGGAAAGCCTGGAGTGTTTAATGGGCAAAGAGGAACACACAAGGAACACAGCACCCCCTCATTACCAGATACAGGAGTTTAGGGCTGGAAATAGGTAAAGGTTTCACAAGAGGATGGTTTGCAAGGACAGATAGAAACAGCTGGTTTTGAAATAAGCACCGAATAACTGAAAACCGAAGTGTCGACAGAGAGAGAGAGGAGATGATTTGCAAAATAAAAGAGGTTTTAATTAGAATAATGGTTGAAACTGAGGCAAGGAAAATGTATCCTGAAAAGATGCTGGGGCACATATGATACATGTCTGCCCAAAGAATTCCCCTTGGAATCACTGGAAGTTTCAATCACCAGCCTATGGAAGCAGATTTATCCAGTGCCCTCCTGACTGCAGCAACAAGGGACCTGCAGGTTTTAGGGCTCTTGTTTTGGGGACCCAAAGCATCTGAGGGTTTATTTCAGCTGGTAGATGTTCACCTTCAATTCTGCTTCATTTATTTTCCAGAAAGAACTTGACAAAAAGTGGAAGGGGCCTGCAGGGACCTAATTTTGTTGTCATTCCTGAGCATCTCGTACGCTGCTACAGCTGATGCGAAGTTTAGCTCTCAGTTTAAGACATGATAGTGTGTGAATTTTTGTTCCCCTCATGTTTTTTACAGGTCTAAACAGATCTTTGGAGAGGGAACGGAAATGAACCATTCCCCAGAGTTAGATGGATGAGACAGATAAAAACATCTCCGTTCTAAAAAGGGAGGTTTGATGTTTTTAAAAACCGAATGACCGAACCATTGCTTCAACCTGAATTTCTTATAACATGAAAGTTCCTCCTCAGTTTTGGTGCTCACCCTCCAAAAACTCCTTGAGTCAAACAGTGGCAGCACAAACTTGAGCCAAAAAAAATGTAGCATTTAGGTGGGGCCACGCTTTCCTCACAGTGGCATTCCTTGAGGCATTTTCAGGTTGCTTCATTCCCCAGCGCTGCTCAGCGTTACCAGAAACTCTGCACCACAACTGAAGATTCACAAACTCACCCTGAAACAGCTGCAGAACAATCCTGACCTAGTTGGGAATGTGAAGATCAGCAGCCAAGAGAGGTCTGTGCTTTGGGAGACCTCACTGAGCTGAGAGGTGTCACACGGGAGGCTTGGCTCCCTCCTGGCTCACTGAACCAAGAGTCAGTAGCAGGGAAAGGTGCCTCTCCCCTGGTCTTAAAACTGGTTTTATTTTTTTCCTCCAAAGGTTTCATGGCCCTGTGAGACTCCCCCCTGCCCGTGCCCAGCCTGTGACCCACAGCACCAGCAGCAGGACATGCACCAGGACAGGGACAAGGAGGAGCAGCCACCACCCTGCACATCTGTACCTGCACATCTGTACAGTGAGGGCTGGCAAAGGACTCTGTAGGCTTGGGCTGTTAATTCTTGCCTCAGGAGTGGCAGGGGACACTGAGAACAGCACAAATGCAGGAAAAGACACTGGAAAAGAGTCACAAATCCATTCTTCCCATTGCTTATCATTATCTCATGCTTAGGTAGCCCTGTCACTCTGCCAGGAGAAGGGATAACTGTGTCCTGAAGTCAAATATTGATGCCACTTACATAAAGTGGATTTTTACTGCACTTATTTCAAACTTAATCATTACTGACCTTTGACCTGCATAGGGAATTGGCCACAGATGTGGGAATTAGGGAGAGTCAGGTGGAAGTGAGCACTCTATCAGGTGGGGAGAGGGTATAATAAGGGAGGAAGGGAGGCAGCTTTGCCTTTTTTGGCTGGGGGGAGGAGGTAGAAGCTGAGATACAGGATCAGGCTTTTATCTGCTCTTCTATAGCTCTTAAGATGAGCCCTGGCTCTGGCTATGATGCAGCAGGGCACTGCTGGGCTGGGTGCTGCTGAAATGCAGAGTGAAAATGTTCATTTTCCCTGCCGTAGAAAGGAAGGCAACAGCAGGGACAGACTGAGGAGTGTCATGAGTGGAGCTCCTCACTGTGCTGAGCAGGACTCAGGGCAGCAGCTGAAGAGCTGCCTGGATTGGGTTCAGGGAGTGTAGTTTGGAGGAACAGGAAATAATTGGGATAACAATTTTTTGCCCAAGCAGAAATAATAAACTGCACGGTGCCACAGTTGCAGGGAATATACTTGAGATGGAGGCTCCAGCAACCCTTCTCCATCCTCGTGTGCGTGGGGCTGTTCTTTTACGGCAGGGATCTTTGGGAATCAGACCTCCAGGCGTGTGTGCTATGCAAATATGCATCACAGCTTTGCTAAAGAGGCTGAGTTGTCCCTGCAGCCCAGACTGCACCAACTGGTAAGTGATACCCCAGTATTTTCCTGGAATGACTTTCCACGAGGCTGTCTCCTGGTAGGTGATAGTCAGACACTTGCAGGCTAATTTATTTTCCTGTTGCTCAGCTGCATAAAGCAACCTCTTATCTTGCAATTTATGAGCATCATATATAAATATTTGCAAGTGCTCCTCAGTTGTCTGGAGAGGTGTGAAAAGCTCTTTGTGTAGCAGCACATAGAGGTGATCCCAGGACAAGTTTAACTCCAGGGGGAGGCGTGAGGAGAGCACAGTGAAAACTCATGGAAGACTCCTGTAAATCAATTAAACACTATGCTCAGGGGAACTGGGCTGCCACTGGTATGCTCAGTGTTTTAATCCTCAAATTTTGGATTATTTTTAAGGAGCTTGAGGAGTGAAATGATGACAATAAGTAATTTACAATTGTTCTTGCTGTTACCCAAGGTCAAAAAATGCATTTAGACAATGGCTTTTCCCCTGAGTGACTCTGTTGGGGTACTGAAAATCACAGAATTGAATGTAAAATCTGAATAACTTCTAATGTGAGTTTGCCTGGGATGGCATCCTGTATGAGCAGAAGAGCAAATGCAGCTCTGACTGGCTGATGTCAGATGGCAGATCTCCAAATCCTCATCCCCTCCCAGATGGGGTTTCCTGCATCATGCTCATTTTGGTTTCTACTGAGTCTAACGCTTGCTAGGAAAACAAAATAATGCCACATAGGGCTTCTGCTGCTTATTTGTGCTGCACAGACTGGCCAAAGCTGAAGTTTTCAAGTAATTTTTAATAAGAGATAGGAATTGTTAATGTTCTTGACCCTTATGGCATCTTTTCAGTAGCTGAAGCAGCTGGTGACTGCTGTAAAACTCTAGAAAATGGTCATGGTCATGACAGAGCCCCTTGCAAAACCTTCCATGGCTCCTGAAAAATGCTGGCCTTCTCAGAAACATCGAGGTGGAGCAGGGAAGAAAAATGCTGAGCAGGTTAGTGATTAAAATTGTAAGAAAATGTTTGCCCAGATGTGACTGACTGTAGCTCTGCCTCTCATTTCCTGGCTCTTAAGTCTGTCCTCACAAGCAGCTCAGCTCAGGCTCGCAGCACCCCAAAATTCTGTTTTCAGGGAGATCAGCCAGAAACAGGCAGGGCTCCTGCTCCCTAAATCTGAGAGCTGCAGAGGAAAGGCCACACTGGGGTTCAGGGAGTCAAGGCTGCCCTCACAGTGCAAGGAGCAGCTGGTAACAGAGCAGGCAGGATGAAGTGGAGCTGCTGTGTGTGAATGTTTGCAGCTCCTGCAGTCCCTGCACCTTTCCATGGGCAGGTTGGGAGCAGGGCTCTGCCTCTCTTGCTGCAGCTTGTCCCAGTTTTTCCTCTCTGGATAACTGCCACAGCATTATAAATAGACCTTGCTGCTAGGTCCTGTCTTCTGCTAAACCACACAGATCTGGGTGCTTTCAGATATAGCTGCTTTCCAAGTTCAAAGTCCTGCTCGCTGCCAAACTCATTTTCTCTCCTTAGCAAAAGGATTTCTGTTACTGTGGTTGATCAGAGGTAAAGCAAGAGTCCTCAAATGCACCTTCACCCAGATTTCACGTGGCTTTGCCTATTTCCATCCTCAGAGTGACTTCAGTTACGCAGTTTCTCACAGTCTGTGTTGAGAACCAAGCTGGTGCTCTCCCAGGCAGGATGGAATGGCAGGATCCAGTCCTTATTCCAGGTTCTTACACCAGCAGGTAAAAGACCATCAAAGCAGCTGACTCTGGGTTGTCACATTTTAGCTTAGGCACAAGATGTGAACAACGTTTCCTGGCACAGGGTTTGGAGTAGAGAATAAATTAATGTCAGGCAGAGCTGGATGTGTGCTCAGCACCTCCAACCAGAGGGATCCTCAGTGCCAAATCCAACCAGCCTGGGCACAGCCCCTTTCCCCACGCAGCTCCTGGGGAGCTGATTCATTACCAGGAACTGTGCAGTGCTCCTGGCATTTCACACAAGATCTGAGGCAAATGTAATACCCAGCAGACTTGTTTTTAAAGATACTTTATGAACAGGAGGAGCTAAGTTTGTAGATGTGTTTTAATGCCATAGTCTTTGGATTAAAATGTCTAGATCTAGATTGTAGTATCTGAAGATATTTTGGTTTTATTTCCAAATTTTTGGTCCACTTCCTACCAAAAAGAACCCACTCAAACTTGACTCTTTTTTCCCCCCTTGTCTACAGCTGAAAAAAGATTCCTGTTTTGCTGCCTGCATAGTTCCCCTTAAACTCCCATCTAATAATTAAGTCAAGACCAGCAGCTGTAAATACACCTTGCAGGTCTGACTGCAAAGACATACGAGTTTTCCACATCCTATTTCTGGTGATAGTGCAAAGATTCTATAAAAAGAGCAGAGGAACTTATGGTCACTCCTCTGGTACATCCCAGACCAGAATTCTGCGTTCACCATTGCTCAACAACTCCGAGCAGCAAAGCTGAGAAATGCCATTGCCTGTCACAGGGCTGTGAAACCCAACTGGTTGTGTTCCCACAGCCCCTGTGGGGACAAATTCATTAAAAACTTTTACAGGCAGGGAAAAATTTAAACACACCCACCACATTTTCACTGACAGCACTTGAAAGGATAAGATTTTCTAGTGTTGTTTGTAATTTTTCAAAGCAACAGCAGAAATTGTTGCTTGCTGGAGCGCTTAGGATCGCTTCCCTGATTCTGCTTTCTGCCTTCTGAGTAGTTCCATGCTATATAATAAACTGAGCATGACATAAAGGGTGTCATTTACAACCCAAATGCAGGTGCATAACCATTTTCCTTTGCGAGCAGCGCGTAAACTGCAGAGCAGCGATCGCTTGAGATACTCCACTGCTGCCATGAAGTCACCTGTGAGCAACTCAGCTTTAGTAACACTCCAGCGTGTAATTATTGCGTGTGTGTCATCCCACTTTGGCAGCTCTGAAGTCAAGAGTTGTTGTCTGGCCAGTTTCTCCCTGCTCCCTAATTTCAGATGGAGCAAACCCCGTACGGCCGCGGTTCCTCGGCGCTTCCCTGGCTCTGCTTCCCAGCTGAGCACACCGGATGCCTGGAGCAGGGTGGTTTTGTGTTTTTAGGATAGTCTGGAGCCTGAGTGTGGTTTTACTCCTTTGGCAGATGAGTTTTGGATGTCGTCAGCGGGGCCCTGCTTTGATCTTCGCCGCCCAGATCCGTCCACGCCGACATGGAGGTGTCGTGAGCAGGGTGAGTGCTCCGGGAGCTCTGGGGGTGTTTGGGGTGTGATGCTTCTGGACAGAGGGAAATCTTCCAGAGACAAAGGTGAAACCCATCCTTCACACAGAGAACGTGTTTCTGTTGTGCTTGTTCCTGGTTTTCTAGTCTGTAAAACGCTCTCCTGAGCTGTGCCGCGCCGATTCCTTGGGCATTCAGGAGTGAAGAAGGACAGGCCTAATTTAATTTGTTTGTCAGCCTGGAACACTGTTGCACTTCCTAATTCCTGTGCCAAGGGGATCCAAAATATAATATCATACAAGTTAAACTTTATGGAATCAACTAGGTTGGAAAAGACCTTTGAGATTGAGTCCAACCTAATATATTCATCTTCCACTGAAAGCTTCAGCTACTGTAGTGACCACTGAAAGTCAAATCCCTAGCCTAGTAGAATAAGTTATTTCAACTCAGAAAAAGTGTTCTTTTTATTTAATTCAGAAATAGGCAGGTAAATAATCTCAAAGCATTTTTCCTCAGGGAAAAATGTTGCTTTTCAGAGTTTTTTTTTTTAAGTTCCTGTTAGGAAACACCTTCATAGGAAAGCAAAAAATTTCTCATCAAGAAGAACATTTTTGATGGCACCTGATGTCTACTAATGCCCCTCAAAAGTTTAAAAATATTACAGGAAGATGAAGCTCTTCCCACCAAGTGTAGCCTTCTGCTGATAGGGCTCATAAATAATGCAGAAAAGTCAGAATGAAGTTTTATCAGCTTTCCCCTCGGGGAGGGGATTTATTTTTTATGGGCCAGTAAGAATTAGGTCGTAGGTGCTGGAAAGTGTCATGGTCTGTTCTGAGGACCCTGTGAATGAAACAGCTCTTGGGAGTCACTTCCCCTCCTCTGCCCCCAGGGAAGAGGAGACCTTTGTGCCACAACATCACAGCTGAGTGTTTCTTCTGATTTGTAGGCTTCTCTCTTTAGCCACATCATATAAACTGCTACTGAGATAGAAAGACACAGATATGTGTGATTTTTCTTGCTCTCAGATAAGCAGAAGGTGAGTCTGTGATAATGGGTAGGAATGACAGAATCCCGTTCGCCCTCACAGATAAATTCCCTTTTCTTATCCCCAGCACACTGGAGGTCAGATACCAAGCCCTCGATGTCCTCAGATCCCCTTCAAAGTAATTCTTAATACTATAAATCAATGCAGGGTTTTTGTCTTGCTGCCCACTTCAAATAAGTCACTTCTCTGGTGGCCTGTGAGTGACAATTAACGAGATAATGGGAGTAGAAAATAGTTACAACCAAAGACAACACTCTGTATCAGGTTACATAAGCTACACGACTTAGATCTGACACTTTTCAGGCTGCTGCACTCTTTTTCTCTATCAGTCATAGATTACAGAAAATGATAGTGCACTGGAAGCTGCTGATGAAAGCCCAGCTTAGTTTTCATCTCAGCACACAATTAATCGTGATTAAAAATGAAACAGATGCTACCTCAGCACTGTAACAAGGTACTTCTGCTGTGGTGCCTGCAGTTATTTACTCGGGCAGACTGAGATCTCATTTGAAATAGACTTTTTGGCTGGGATACAGCCACGTCTCTGCTTTTGAAAGCGTAGTCCCTCTATACTTAAGGAAATCTGTCCTCTTTTTCCTTCCCAAACTGCTTCCTTGCATCACTGAGGGTTCAGCAGTCCTTTGTCATGCAATCCAACTTCAGTGCTATCTTTGATTGTTTCCCACCTCTCCTCAGAGGTGCAGCCTGTTCTCGAGTCACTGCTAAAATCTCTGTGGGGAAAACCGACTGCAAACGGGGCTTTGAGCTGCTGCCCGTGCAGGAAGGTGTTGCCATCTCTGGGCAGCTCCAGCATCACTCAGAAACGAGAGGTTCTTCCCTGTGTGCCTTAGAAATTTATTTGATCTTTATTTCTCCAGCTCTTCATTCCCCTCTCCCACCCCTCTGACTTCACACCCCTCCCAGCTGCGCCCCTCTCAACTTGGCAACCCCTTTTGTTGACTTTTGGATGTTTTAGTCCGTTCCCAACTATTCTCTTCCTTTAAAGTCACTTCTTTTGTGTATCTATTTAATGTCCATCACCACCATGGTCCCTTTATATTTGATTTATGTCAAGTATCCCATCTGCCTCTCCCTCAGGATGGGAAATGTCTTTGGCCACACACTGCTTTGTATTCTTGAGGTACTTGGTAAGAAGTAAATAGCAGAATTATTTATGAACTAAGCAAGACAACAGGCATTTGTTTTAGCTGTGTTTAGACTAAATGTTTATCAGTGTATTCACTGACACAACATGTGTCTGGGGACTACGTGAGTGGCATTTCCAGTGGCACAGACAAACCCCCTCTTCCCACCTCCACTGTGTCATCCCCAAGTTCAGCTCTTCTCTGCATTTGCTAAAAGCTGTGGTGTACTTTGTGTGCAAGTAAAAATATTTTCTCTTCTTAAATTATTTCTATGAAAGCTGTGATATGAATTCTTAGGGAACTCATCCAAACTAGGAATGTTTCCTGGTGTGAACACACCTGCCAATGGTAGAAAACACAATAAAAATTTATTTTCATGCCTGCTTCTTCAGCCAGCCTTTGCAAGGTAAGGAGTCCTTTCCAATGTTTCAAGTTCCTATTCCATACAGTGCCAAGAGATTACAGCTGCACTTAAGAGTGTTTGGACCCTGTAAATTCTCACTTCTCTGTACTTGGGACTGAAAATTGCCATAATTAAACATTTGTTGTTTATGCATTAATAGACTTTCACTCAAATACCAATGTATTTGATATTCCTGGCTCCTCTCTCATACCAGGTGTCACGTCTTTTCAAACACTCTTCACAATCTGCTTTCTGTATCTTGATATTCCCATAATGAAGGAATCCTGGTGCTAAGGCACACTGACAGCACTGTGACAGGAGCAGAAAGTTTCTGTGTACATTTGTCACATTGAGGAAAGTGGAGTAGGAGGGGGGAAAATGTGTAGTTCATTTTGTTCAGACTTTGCAGGCAAATTATTTTTACCATTTGTCCTTGGGTATGGAGGGCACACCCCTGATTTCCTTGGGAATGGATCCCTGACCTCATAAATCTTACTGGGTCTACCTTCAGTGAATTTTAATGTATCCTGAATTCACCTTCTTGCTTTCAAATTATCCTGGGTGATTTAAAATGATTGCCCTTGAGTATTAGACTGAGAAATGGGGAGATGGTTATTTATTATTACTGAGAGAATTCAAGCTGTGGGTGTTCCTAGGCAGGTAACATGCATAAGATCCTTTTGTGTCATGTGCTGGTGGTCATTTCCATCCAGTAGAATCATGGGGTTTGTTTCTTTTTCCTAAGGAAATGTTGGGATATCACCAGCATACAAGTCCTGGATGTTATCCATGTGATAATTTAGCTGAGCTCAGCCTGGGCATCATTTTCAGAGTCTGCTGCTTCTGCTGTTCCAGTGCAGTGAGAACTTTCAGGGATTTTTCGTGGTTCACTTCACATCTGGAACCTCCCTTCACCTGTTTTCTGTTGCACAGATCTTCCTGGGATTTGCCACTTCTCTGAAGTTATCTTGGACAAGAGCAGACTGCTCAGCTGAACTGTGAATATGCACAACTTTAGGGCTACTTATAAAAGTCACCGTGCTCTTTATGTTTCTCTAAATAACACACTCTGTCACTGTGACTGACAGGCTCCTTTCAGTTTAATTTAGGCACAGGCTTGAATTTATGGTTCTCCTGGTACCACTTTTAATGGCACTTGTCATAGACTGAAATTTAATGAGTCGTGTATAACCCTCCAGATTTGATGCATGAAATGGGGGGAGGGTGTGCTTAACAACTGAAAAATGAGAAACTTTGGGGAAAAAAGAATCAATATTTGTGTGTTTGCAGGTGAAGAGGCTGTAAACAGGCAAATTGGTCACTACACTTTCTTCAAGGGAACAGGAGTCCAGTAACTGACGTGTCTCTATTGCAGAAACATGATTAAAGATAACAACGAAATTCTTCCACTAATGGGCAAGAAAACAAACCCACCTGGAATTCCCCCTGCAAACCAGCAAGAGAAAAAGGTGACTGAAGGCACTCCCACCAAGAAAAGGTAGGGTCTAGCTCAGCCTAAACCACTAAAACTCCCTGATTTATCTCCTTTAGGAGATCTTTGCAAGGAAATACCACCAGCACCTTTGTTCTGTATCACCTCACAAGAATCTGATCTAATGATGGTTAATGTTTCATATGAAGTGATCTTTTTTTTAAGAGATCACATGGAAGAACACACCAGGTTTTATGTAAGAGATGCTGGCCTGAAAAAAGGGAGCATTTCAAACTTAGCCTCACATGGAAATGTGACAGATTATGGAGAGGCAGAGGGCTGGGAGAGCAGGAGGTTTGAAAAATCCTATCACAAACAGAAACCTAAAGTCACTCTCTTTTTCATTATTCTGATTAATGAGACTTCTTTGCTGTATTATAAAATATTCACTTTCGTTCATAATTTATATCAGAGTATTAATAAAGGGATTGAGGGTTTGTATTTAAAATGAATGGGGAAATATAAACTGTAATTCCTGCCTGATACTATGAAGTCAACTAAGTTACTGTGGAGTGAGGATGAATTTTCATTCATAAAGTTTTCATTCTGGATAATTATTGGTTATTATGGCAATTTCTGAAACTCTGAAGGCCTGGCCAATTGTGGCTGTTCTGACATTTAGAATTCTCAATAATCAGAGGAATCACTTTTCACAGGAATGGTGCCATTAGTTATTTGAGATCCACTGCCTGGGTGGTCCAATTTGTCTTTTTTGTCATTAAATACAAAAAGAGAAGCTCTTCGGTGGCATATGAGGGAGACAAAGTGTCTGAACAGCTCGTGATACACCCAGCACTTAAAAAGGGGGCAATTCCATGGCAGATCGTGTAGTTACAAGAACATTGCCAAAGCCAAGCCCTCAATTACTTAACTCCTATCTCGCATTCCTTGTGGCCTCAGGAACAGTAACCTTGGGGTTTTTCCCACCTCTCAACCCAGAGCTCAGGGTGTGGCTGGCAGCATTCCTGTAACACACAGCACCGAGATCACGTGGATTTTAACACGTTCTATTAATTATATGTTCCAAGGCTGATTTATCCCGTTCCTTCAAAACTCTGCCTCCAACTGCCCCACCAGCAGCTGCTGCACTCCCAGGGTGGCATTTCTCGCTCTCAGCATGTGCCGGCCTCCTTGAAAGGCAGTGGCATTCCCTGCTTGAAGGTCCTGGAGTTTGGGTGGACTGACAGTGTGTAATTAAGCACAGGAAATCCGAGGGGCAGGCGGGGAGGAGGCTGTCAGAGGCTGCTGATGTCTGTGGGCAGAGCACCTGGCCACGTCAGCACCTGGCTATTTGATGGCACCCTGCTTTGCACGGTGTCTTTTGGGGTGGTTTTTCCCCCCCATGACATCCCCAGCTAACCCACGAGCCAGGAGAAGTGAGGTCTGTCAGCCCCCAGAGCGGGGTTCCCTTCCCAGCTGTTGGATGCCAGAATTAACACCTGGATCACCAAGCCGTTGGAAAACGAGATGAGCTAGAGAATGCTATTTTTAGCAGATAACAGCAGGTTGTTCAGTAATAATACACTGCATTTTAGCATCAGTACCTGTTCTTCACTTCAACAGGATTCTTTGGGGTAGATGCAGTTAGAAAAAAAATGCTCTGCAGACAAACCCATAAATATTAGGTGAATTGGAAAGGTTTTCTAGGTGACTACTGCAACATTTTAGCAACATAAGGCAGTCTCTGAACAGCAGCCCCTGTGGGAGTTGCTGCATCCACCACGGAAACTCCTCTGCCTGTGGTGAGCTGTAGCAGTGTTTTAGTGAGATCCAGTAAAACCAAGCCATTGATTTTTGCCTGTAAACTCTGCAGGCTTTTAAAAGGTGAAATCTTTCTATCCTTTCCATATTACCTTTTCTGTGTTGTTTCAAATTTTATTTCTTTTCACTCTAAATATTTATATAATTATTTATAGGGCAAACAGTTAAATGTCACGCAGGCAAGAGGACACATTCAGCCCTGGCTGGTGGAAATAAATGCCTGATGTCACTGAGCATGTGACCTTCCAAACCTTCTGATTTATTCATTATCCCTGCTGATGGGTTTGAAGTGACCCATCCTGATGGCTGCTGGCTGGAGAAGCAGGGACTGGGATTAAAAAAAAAAAAAAAAGCCTTTGTGTGTGCAGCACATGCGTGTGGCTGGGCAGTGACAGGAGCAAGGCTGGTTTAGGGACTGCTGCTTACACACGTCAGGATCCGATGCCATGTGTTCTAAAAATACCTTGGGAATTTTGCCCATCTGCCACCCTGCAAGAGCTGGGCACAGGCTGGAGGTTGGGATCCCCTCAGGGGAAAGCAGATAAGCCTCTGCTCCAGCTCAGTCAGGTTTAATGCCAGCAGAGATCATTTGTCAAGCTTGCCCTTGGTAGTTCTCTTCTTGGTTTATGGTTGGGCTTGCCTTTTATCACTGATATTTTTTAAATGCACTGTCTTCAACAGTTCCCACTTTTTTCTGGAGATTGATGGTTTTGAAAGCAGTGCAACTCCCAACAACATCTCTCCCCCTGTGTTTTCCAAACCGATGGATTCAAATATTCGCCCGTGGTAAGTTACAGAGGCACAAGCAAGGGTCCTGCTGCAAATGTATCTATTTTCTTCCCTGTAGCTTCCCCTTAATTCTCCTTGGACCTCAGTGCTAGGATTTCACATGACTTTTCATAGCTTTTGGTCATTTCAAAGACAAAACTTCACTGGAGATTTATCTTTGGTTTTATCTACTGCTGTTGTTTGCGTGGAATAAATCAGGCCTCAGATCTGAATAAATTTAAAATCAGTATTTTTTTTTAATCTTAGCCTCTTATTAATGAAACATTAGAACAAACTCCTGCTCTCCTTTGAGTGTTTTCTGCTGTGTGAAGGCCACAGCTGAATTTAGCAAGCCCTGTTCCCAGCTGGCTGCTGACGTCTTCCCTCTATTGCCCATTGACAATCAAATGTGGAAATGCTGAATCTGAAATATTTAAAGCAGCCATTTATGCAGAATGAATAGAGAAAAATTATGACTGGGAAGAATGCACTTAATTTTAAAAAAATGTGTGGGGTGCTAACAGCCAATAATTATGAGTAAGGGAAATATGTAACAAACCTGGCAGAGGCCCAGAATGGCCACAGGTTTTTGTGTCTGAGGATGTCTGGTCAGCTTTGGGAATGAGCTGACTGGCTGATTTTGGTTTCAGAGGAGAGGTGTCCAAATTTCCCCCTCTCATTCAGGAAGTGGCCTGCACATGTGCTTTGTCACCACATTACTCAGCTTTCTGCAGACAAGTGACAGATGGCTAAGAATGGACTCAGAGCTCCCAGCTTTATTTCAAAGGGGAGGGAATACCTGCAGAGAAGTGCTGAACCCTTGCATTGCTGTCCATGCATCTGTTTTGTCAATAATTAATAGCTCAGATTCCCTAAATTATTAACCTGAGGTAGTTCATCCAATCTGAACCTTAGAGAAAACAAAAATACAAGTAAGAAACTGATTTATTCTAATTTTTCAAACTCAGATCTGCTTTTAGGACTGTGTGGAAATTATGCACAGCAATTACAAAATACCAATGCCATTGAAATCCTTTAAATATATCATCTAAATATGTATTTTGGGCCCAGTCCTCAATTTCTTTCATTCAAGTCAGCCACAAAACATTCCTGAGTTGCCTCCAGTGTTCTGTGTAGTAAATCTTTAGGTAAACCATCTCATTGTGGGCTTGCAACCTGCTCACTGCTACTGATTTAGCACTTGTTTTGTGCCAGATGACAAATAAGGCATGTGAAAAGGAAGAATTCAAGCATTCAGGACGATGCATAAAAAGCAGTGACCATTAAAAAAAAAAAGAAAAAAGAAAAAAGTTCCCACGATTTCAGGATCTGTAGTGAAATAATACAATAAAACACAAAGCAGATTGCTTTCCTAATGCGGTCTTTTTAAAAATATAATAAAATCCTGCGAGTCTTTTCATTTTTATCACTCACTTTAAAATTCATGTGGGAGATAAAATGATAGAATTAAAAGGCCAATGTCAAATTGGACTAATTTAAGCTCTAGCGTAGATACTTTGTCCTGCTGTTGACTGTTTCTTCATGCAATCTGCCAAAATACCTGCTAATATCTTGGCACACGTGCTTTTCTGTTCTCTGTAGTGCATCTGGAAATGGGGAAGACATGGATTCCCCCCAGTCTCTTCAGGATGATGCCACTGAATACAGCCCTAATGTCGACAGTTGTGGGTGAGTGGAGACACAAATATTTCTCAGCACATTTTCAACTGATTCATTCTGTGGTAGGGTAGATATTACCTATTTTTCCTGCTATGCTTTAGGAAAAAAGATCATGTGTGTGCATGCCTTTCTGATTCTTCCATAATTAAATGTTGAAAAAAAGAACTTTAATCTCTCAAATCTTGTATTTAGTGTGAGGATTCTTTATATATAATGTGTGTTTTATACATAATGGTGACACAGGACCTACACACCACAATTAGGCATGGAGAATTTCTGCTTGGGGGGGAATATGAAATCATTCTTTTTGCAGAATAAAGGATGATCAGAAAGTGGTGTAAGATGTGAAGTGAAGAACTCTCTTCTGCTGTGAGAGGGGTGGTGCAGCTGGAGAGAAGCACCAGGTAACCCCAGCACTGCAGTCAGTTTTGGCAGAGCAAAGAAATATTTCCTAGCCTTTATTCTAGAAGAATGGATAAACTGGGAAAAAAACACAAAATACCTGAAAAATGTGCTGGTTTATTATAAACCCCCTCTCAACAGCCCACTTAGCTGCAAATAAACAATGTGAGAAAGGTTCTGAGGCATCCATGGAAGCGGGGCGAGTTCGTGTGCTCTGGGGCGAGTAATTGAATTTGTTTTTCCCCTTACGAAGAAAATAAAATAAACCAGGATAAATTCAACAGCAATTTCATGATGCTTTCTCACAATTCAGTGCTAACACATCCCAAGGCCCTGAGCTAACGAGTGCCAGGAAGAAGCTGAAGAGGAACCTGTTCCGGGCGGTGTCCGAGGGGAACGTGGAGGAGCTGCAGCGGCTGCTGGCGGAGCTGAAGGAGCGATCGAGCGCCTGCACCAACGTGCCCGTGCCAGGTGAGCTGTGCAGGCACCTGGGGGAGGGTTGCCAGCTCTCCTGGTAGCTCAGGTGTAGTCTAAACCTGGGAAATATCTTTATTTCCCTGTGAATTTGGGAGTTAGGGCACTGGGATGTCCAACAGGAAAACCAAGGGCATTGGTTGCCTTGGTGCTCAACTATAAAGTGAACAGGTTGGAGTAATGGTTTGACAAATAGTTTATGTTCCTCTGTATCCCTCAGGTTACATTCCTAATGGACAGAAGTTTAATAAGTAACAATGATCTAATCTGAAAATTCACTCTTGTAGATTACCTGATGAAAAAGTTCACAGCTTCAGACACTGGCAAAACTTGTCTGATGAAAGCTCTGCTGAACATCAACCAGAACACGAACGAGATAGTGAACATGCTCCTGTCCTTTGCAGAGGAAAATGGCATTTTGGAGAGATTTATCAATGCAGCATACACAGAAGAGGCATATAAAGGTATTGCCATCTGATAGCAGTCTCAGGTATATGGCTCAACGTGCCACCCATGAAATAATGATGGCTTAAATCCCTTAAACCAACTTTTGTTCATCATCGCTGGTGCCATCTCTTGTGAAACATCATTAATGTTTCTGAGTGTGCTTGAGACACTCAGCCCTAAATTCCTGTGTCTGTTTTTTCAGGCCAGACAGCTCTAAATATTGCCATAGAGAGGAGACAATATGAAATCACCCAGAGCCTCATAGAAAAAGGAGCTGATGTCAATGCTCATGCCCAGGGTATTTTCTTTAATCCCAAACACAAGCATGAAGGCTTTTATTTTGGTAAGTGGAATTGAGATATTTCTAGAAAAGTGGAGGAGTACCCAAAGTTTTATAAAACAAGAGCTCAGTCCAGCACAAACAATATGTAAATATGCTTTCATATATTAGGATGCTTTACACGGTATTTTCTATTCTGATTTGAATGCTTGCAATAAAACACGACCACTTGTTGCATTTTGTGATTCTGTAGGTGAAACTGCTCTGGCTTTAGCTGCATGTACCAACCAGCCAGACATAATTGAACTGTTAATGGACAATGCCAGGACCAATATTTCCTCCCAGGATTCCAGAGGAAACAATATCCTCCATGCATTAGTTACCGTGGCAGAGGACTCCAAAACCCAGAATGACTTTGTGATCAGAATGTATGATATGATTCTGCTGAAAAGCAAAGACAGAAACCTGGAAACAGCCAAGAATAAGGAGGGTTTGACACCACTGCAATTAGCTGCAAAAACTGGGAAATTAGAGGTGGGTGTGATTTCAGTAGCATCTGAGAGAAACTGGTGCTCTGACACGTCTCTTTCCAGGCTGGTTATGCTGTTTTGTATCAGTATTTGGTGAGCTCATTTTGTTCAAAACACAAACAAATATTTTCATTGCAGTGTTGTTTTTATGCTTCAAGGTTTCTCTGTAATTCCCCCCCTCTGTACAAACTACCACAAGCTGTTTAGAACCAGCCTTCTGTTGTACAGAAATTCTGCATTCACCACCCAACAGTTTCAGAAAACTCACTAGAACTGCTCTGTTGTGCTGCTGTAGAATTTGGTTTGCATAAATCAACGGCAGTGTAAAGAATTGGCAATGGGATGATTTAGAAAGTAATTAAGTTAAAGGAAGGCATAAATGAACACATGGAAAATTGTGCTTTCGTGCTTTAGAAAAATATCTCTGACAGGAAATCTGAAGGCATTACAAACACTGTACTTACTTCTTAGAGGTTTTTCATCTCCAGCACCCCTCACTGAGTAACACAATTATAAATACATTAAATTGCACAACTGTACATAACAGGTAAAAGGTGGGAGTTTGGGCAAGTATGTTCATGTGCTGTCTCCTTTCCCATGAACCACACAGCTGCTGACAAACGATCCTGTTCATGTTTTAGATTCTGAAGTACATCCTGAGCAGAGAGATCAGAGAGAAGCCCAACAGGAGCCTGTCACGAAAATTCACAGACTGGGCCTATGGTCCTGTTCAGTCTTCTCTGTATGATCTGACAGAACTGGACACCACTGCTGACAACTCAGTGCTGGAAATCATTGTCTATAATACAAATATTGGTGTAAGTTACCTACTTTTAAATAAAAGATGTATTTTTTTTCTAGCAATTACGCCCATTTCAGACGTGTCAACCTATGCAGCCAACCGAGTTACTTCTAAAAGTAAACAGTAATTTTTGGTTCTCAGTTTTTGTATCAGGAGCAAGATAAATTTTATACCTCTGGACATTGTCAACTGTAAGCAAATATGCATTCAGCTCCTGAAACACAGGTTAGGTATTTTGGGAGTGTCTTTTCCTACATTTGAAGCCTTAATCTGCCTTGCATAGGAACATAAATATGGCCAAGCTGGTCAGACAAAATAAACTTTACTTAACAGGTTTGTATTTTAGGTGTTTAGGAGTGTTTGCTTTTCAAATCCAGAATTTTACATCTGCTGCATTCAAATCCTGCCATAAAACTTCCATAGGAAGCAGGACCAGAAGTCCACAGGAGAGTTTTAGCTCAGTCATGATTCACCAGGCTGAGAACAGCAGCTTATCCCAGCAGGAGGGGGAGTTGTCCCTTTGTCCCTTCTCGGATTGGGTCTGACACATCCCTGAGCACAGAGGTGTTTCTAGAGCAGCAAGGATAGCATGGAATGAAATACACAAAATTCACGCCTAAAATTCAGTTTCCTTACAGGCAGCAAGTTGAAATTTTTAATTTTTTAAGGTTTTGTTTCTTTCTCCTCAGAATCGTCACGAAATGCTGACTTTGGAGCCTCTGAATTCACTCCTGAGGATGAAATGGAAGAAGTTTGCACGGCACATGTTTTTCATGTCCTGCTGTTTTTATTTCCTGTACAATGTAACATTAACATTGGTTTCCTACCACAGGCCTAATGAAAATGTAGTGAGTATGGCAGCTGAATCTCACCAAATTTTACTGACTTACAATGCACAAGTGTTTCCTGAATTGTATTTAAAATGCTACACCAAAACCAGATATTTGAATATCTGGGTGTAGTTGAGACCAGGTTGTCCACATCAGGGTGGGAGCATCACATTTGCATTTTGTGAAAGTGACCCAAAATACAAATACATGACACAGAGACTGTTAAATTTCTGAAAGTGTGGAGAGGGTATTTTGCTTTTCCTTTAGGAAGGAAACTTCTGATATTTCAATTACCTCTCTTAGAGGGTTGATTGTGTAAATAAGAAGAAAATTCTCACTGGAAGGGAAGAAATTGTGAACCCAGGGAGTTAGGGAGGTGTGAGGGTTTCTGTTGCTTTGCCTTTTACTCTTCAGGGGTGGAACTGAGATTTTCATTCTGGATTTGTCTTGCAGGCTCCTCCTTATCCACTCGCTCTGACCCGTGGGGTGGGGTGGCTGCAGTTGTCAGGACAGGTGATGGTTATGTTAGGAGCAATATTTTTAGCCATAAAAGAGGTAAGACATTTTAATAACAAATATATAACACAATACATAAAGAACTTCTCTAAATTTATGAATATGCTGCTGTTGATTTGGAAAGACACGTGGAGTATCTTGGATATGTGTAATTTTTAAATCTTTGGCACAATCACTTATTCAGAATGACCCTGGTTATATATATTTGAATACAACTGTGACACGAATATGAGGGTGTTTTCCTTTCAGATTCTCAATGCAGAGGTCTGATATGTGTATAACATCAGTATCATTGGCTTTAAGGACAATTGAATTGCAACTTGTAATGAAAAAAAAATCCCATGGTATAACTTTGCCATGTACTGTAAGTAATGGCAAATGTAATTAAATAAGTAATGGCAATTAATGTAAGTAATTAAAAACAGTAACTGAAATTATGCCAGAGATGGCAGAATTTTAACCTGTGAATTTACAGCCCTATTAAAAAAAAAAATAATTCTAGAAGTTACCATGTCATCAGTAGATGGATTAGTTTAGAACACCAGTTAAACTATTTTGAAAAATAGATTTTTGTTTTCTCTCCCTACCATGCCTGTAATTTATGTATCTGCCTGCACAGAGTGTAGCCATCTTCCTGCTCAGGCCCTCAGACCTGCAGTCGATTCTCTCTGATGCCTGGTTCCACTTTGCATTGTAAGTCTGACATGTGTATATATATATTTTTTATACTCTGTACAAAATCCTTCTCTATCTCATGGTCACAGAGAATGTGCTCCTGTAGCAGATATTCACTTTTTTCCTCAAAGTTATCAGTTTTAGAGGGATGGGTGTAAGTTTACCTGCAGCTTTTCTGTAATACAAACTATTGGCTGCTCCGTCAGTAACAATACCAGGGTTGATGTGCATGGAGTGGATTTTCCCCACCTGCCAGTGTCTTCCCTGTTTGCAGAAAATCTGTAATTATTCTATCAACTCGTTAAGCAAAAGCTGCAATTAAATGGCTTTTAAGATATTATTATAATATTCTAAGATTATTATAATAAAGACAGATTCTTAATGTCTCTGTCGGCAAAATCTGCATTAACCAGCTGTTTTGGGGAGAATAGTTTACCTAAATTAAGCTTTAATAAATATAATCCTTATATGTTAATATACTTATACCACTTGCAGTGACCTATTTTATCATTAAATTACACTGGCAATTTCATGGGGAGAATAAAAAGCAGCATGAAATGACAAATTAGGCATAAAGAGCAAAGAAATCTTGTTTTCGTGTTTTTCCATTCTGTTGTTGGTTTTGTGCTAGTAATTTCTCTTTTACATATATGTTTGTTTTTTAACAGTTTTATACAAGCTTTGCTTGTGATCTTCTCTGTCTTTTTGTACTTGTTTTCCTACAAAGAACACCTGGTGTGTCTTGTTTTGGCAATGGCCCTTGGCTGGGCCAATATGCTCTATTTCACCAGAGGTTTCCAGTCCATGGGCATTTACAGTGTGATGATTCAAAAGGCAAGTTTTTCTTTTGTTTTCCCTGCCTGACGATACTCCATTGTTCTACAATCCAAATCAAGTATATTCAGCAATTATATGTATTTTATAATTCATTTTGAAATGTCTTGTTTCCAGATTTTATGTATTATTTCAGCAGAACCATGCTATTTGTTCTTCTTCAACAGCAGAAACTAGTTTATATCTTAATATTGACATTTTATTACATTAAATATGTGAGTAGCCTGTGGTTTTTTCCAGCTAATGTAGTTCTGCAATTTAATTGCATCATAGTATGTAATGTCTGTGTTGTACAGAATTAGTCACTCTCAGAGAACACAACAGGCTTGAGATAAAAAAATCAGACCTTTGGGTTTTTCACTGAGTCTACAACCAACTTGTTTACTGAAAGCAAGCTAATTCTTTAGTGTGTGCCTCACCTGTACCCCTGCAGAATTCATAAGCACAAAACTAGTTCTGAATTTTAATTTCTGTCAACTACTTCATTCCATTTTTAGGTCATCCTGCAAGATGTGATAAAGTTTTTAGTTGTCTATATCGTGTTTTTGCTGGGATTTGGCGTAGGTAAATATTACTGGAGAAAAGCACTGATGCTCTGTGTGAGTAAAAATTTTAGCAATATTATGAATAAGAACCCTATTTTCATGATGAGAGCTCATGTTGGGGTTTCTTCTGGATGTTAAGTTTAGATGCGAACAGATGAGTGATTTGGCTTGGTCTCAAACCCCTGGAATTTCATTTGGATGTGGTCTCTTTCTGCTTCCTGGAACTGTCATCTGGCTGTGTGTGTGGCTGGGCAGCTCTGGCTCTCTTAAGCATTTTGAATTCTTTGGGATGAAATGCCCTGTATTCCCAAATAATGATTGTGACTGAAATTTCCTTGTGCTTTCTTCCCAGCTCTTGCTGCACTGATTGAGACGTGCCAGGAGGGCGGGGAATGCCATTCCAACAGCAGCCTGGGACCTGTCCTGATGGATCTTTTCAAGCTCACCCTGGGACTGGGTGACCTGGAGATCCAGCAAAACTCCAAGTACCCTGTCCTGTTTCTCCTGCTCCTCATAACTTTCGTTGTGTTGACTTTTGTTCTTCTCTTGAACATGCTGATTGCATTAATGGGAGAAACAGTGGAGGATATTTCTAAGGAGAGCGAGCACATCTGGAAACTCCAGGTTTGTTTGGGAATTTGCTCGGTGGAGTACAGGTGCTTGGGCTAAAACCCTCATGCTGACAGAACAGGTTGGGTGTTAACAATAATCCCCATTTGTGTTTGGGTGTGAATAACAGAAATAGGTAATTCCAGTATTAGAGAACTGTAGTAATTTTGGAATTAACAATCCTAAAGGTGATATCGTGGCTTGGATTTCCAACCCATGCACTGTCACAAACCTTTATGACTTTCATTCCCCTGGATATGTCACAGGATGATGTGTTTCACTATTTTTCCAGGAATCTGTGAATCCCTATTTGCACAAAATGTCAGTGATGTGTTATTTGCTGTTGTTGGTGTTGGCTGTGGGTGGAGGTTTGATCTGTTATACACTGCAAACTGTGCATGCTGTGAAATCAGACCATGGCTAACCATACTCATGTCACTATTTACTGTCAATAGAGAGCCAGGACTATTTTGGAATTTGAAAAATTCTTACCAAAATGTCTGAGGAAAAAATTCCAGCTGGGAGAACGGTGTAAAGTGGCTGAAAACGACACCAGGGTGTGTTTAAGGTAAAGCAAAATAGAATCACATGCTAGCAATTCTGCTCTCTTTATGCTACTTCAAGGTTATTTTTCCTCAAAACGCTCTTTAAAATATTTCTATTATCGCTACAAATTGTGCTACATGTACAAAAATATAATTTGGTTTCTTTTTCGGTTGTAACCAATTGTTTAAATTGGGAAAATGTATAAATTTTTCTGTAGACAATCTTTTGGTAAGAAAGCAGATTTTCATCTTCATATGTTTTTACTGTAGAAGCATCAAATCTGCTTGCAGTAAATGTCACTTTATCATAATCTCCTTTGAATGTCAGCTTAAAAGCAATCACAGTTAAGTTGATTGGTAATTGATGATTACCATATTAAAGAACTGTGCTGTTTAATGAAAAATACTTAAATATTTCAAGACTGTACTAACAATGTGTGAAATTATGAAGTACTCTTAGTATTCTTCTCACATTCATATGGTGCCTAACACTGCAAAAGACATTCAGGCTTTTAGTCCCAACAAAGCAGGTGGTAAAATGTGACAATCCCAGGAAGGAATAAAGGGGGAAGATCAGTGATGTAGCTGGAGGATAATGCATGGTGATAACGCAATTTATGTACAATGTAAACAGGATTAATGAAGTGAAATGGACCGAGTGGAAAACCCATGTTTCATTTATTAATGAAGATCCAGGGCCTACAGGTACTGTGGAATTTTATGACACCCTATTTACAGAATCTTTTCTTCTTGGAAATGCTTTGATTCGGTTTTATACCTTTAATAATATAAACTCTTATATCAAACCACACATTATTCCTAGAGAAACTAATGGTTAATATGGCAGTGGTGTTAAATTACTTTTAAAGGCTTGGAGAGAGGGTTGGTTACAAACAAGTTTTGTAAGATACATACTGGATGACATAAATGTTGGCCAGGAAATCCAAGACATCCACCTGCTGCCAGGGCAGGAGTGTCCTGGAGAAATGAGCTCCCTCTGGGGTGAAAAATTTCTGTAGAAGATATGGTAGCAAACTGAGAGCTTGCTGTTCAAGTAACTACATGTTTTTAACAACAAAAAAAAAAGGTGCAAAACTCTGATCTTGCCTATACAGTTTCTACCATATCCTGTTTTGTTTACAATGCATTTTTTTGCAGATCCAAGCAAAATTCAAGATAATTCAAGAACTAATAGCAAAAACACCCTGAATACGTTTGAAGAAATGGATGATTTGCCTGAAACTTCTGTTTAGTTGTGCTGTGCTTGACACGTGGCTCTTCTGAAGGTTAAAAGCATCAGCAGTGGATGCTGAAAGCTTTGTGGCTGTTTTGGACAGCTGTAACCAGCTGGAACACAAACTTTCAGTGACACAGTCTGATGGCTTGAACCCATTTAATCAGAGCAGAAATAAATGGGACTATTTCACCGGGTCAGTTCTGAGCCTCTCAAACTGTTGCTGTCCAAGTTTGCCTGACGCTCCTCAAACTTGGCTCGAGATGTTTAACTGGATAAAAAAGGTCAAATGTGAGATATTTCTTCCTTTTGTGGAAAATTAAGGTCATCATGGTCCCAATCTGCTGATTTTTGGAATCTCTAACTCATGAGAAACTCATTTTGTACGCTGAGAAAAGAAAGTTAAGTTCTTGTCATGGAGAAAAGCAAAGCATTTCAGTTCTGAAGATGACTAAATGAAGTATGTTATTTCGAAATAACAATGTTCTGGGCACATTTGCAGCTTTTGCATTGACTGTCAGTGTTACTGGAGGCTTGGTCCCACGAGTTGGAAAAAGCCTCCTGAGGTCCCAGTAGCTTTGCCTGATCTGTTTTCCTCTGTGCAATCCCCAGGGTGTAATGTGGATTTTACTGCTGTTTATTTATTGCTGTGTGTCTGTGCCTTCCCATAGAATAACAGGGCAGAAATATAATGCCTGATGGAGGATATTTGCTCCAGTCACAACATCTGTAGTTTTCCTCCTTGGCTTTTCCATGCTGTTGCATCTTGCTACATAAAAAAGTTACCACACTGGAAGTTCTTCTGAATTCATTTTTGCATTCAACTACTTCAGGAAAATAAGAAGTCAGTATTTATTTCTTCCCAAGGTGAACAAAATTAGTTCAATGCAATGCAATTCCAGACTTTATTTTTCATTCAGAGGACTCTGTAATGCATTTCTGTAGCTCTTATTTCAGTACCTGTGATGACCTGGTACTATGAATTATATTTTTAGTTTTCTATTTTATGTGTGTATATATAAGGAGAAACATTTGTTCTGTGTACTTTTAAATTTCAATTAACATGTGTCTCCAGTGTCATGGCCTTTCATCAGAATTATTCATGTGATGCCTGTTTTAAAGGTGCTATTTTAGGTAAGACTCAGGGGAACTCAGTTCTGTGTTTGAATGATAATAAGAATTGCATTGGATTTTGCAGCTGTGGGCAAAATGATCCAAAAGACTTTCTTAAGACAGAAGAGAGCATGAGGGAACCCTCCAGTGGGAAGGATAATGCAAAGATATTTACAGGGATGGTGAACGTGGGTCCTGCTCCCCAACCAGCCTCCCACAGACACTGTGTCCTGAGTTTCTAGCCATGGCCTGGATGGATGGGATCCAAAGGAAACTGCAGTTGTGTTCTGGCAGGGCACAGGAATTTGAGGGGAAGGACATTTGTGTACCCACAGACCCCGTAACACCTGAGCACTGTTTGGCTTCCTCAGTAGGAGACGCGAGGATGAGAAGAAAAATTCCGGCGGTCTTGGAATCTTTGATCTTTGCCGGTTAATTTTGCACCGAAGCTGCCAAGGAAGGACTGCACAGGTCTGTTTGGATTCTTTCAGTGCCAGTTTTTTTACCAAGGGAAAATACCTCTTCACACATACTCAGGAACCAGGCTGAGCCATGAGGCTGTGGTCACTGGAAACGTGCTGGGACCTCTGCGCCGTGCTGAGGCCACTCTGGGCTGTGAAACAGGGAAGGCACAAAAAACCCCCTAAAAGAATGTGCTGTGCCACTGCCCAGGTACAAAACCGTGTGGATAAACTCGGGAACAAGCCTGGGGGTTGTTTCTAGAAGCTCTCACTGAGGAAATACCCTCCTTGTGTAGCCACAGAGCTCGGTCACCTCACATGAACCATCTGCTGTCTCCAGGCTCTTACCAAGGACACTCTGACTAATGACCAAAGCAGGTAATTCTGTGCTTTTTGTACCATGTTTATTTAAATTAAGGAAATAAAACTTGTCATTCAATAAACATTCTGCCCTGTGTTTTTTATTTTATTGCCATAGGAGTTAAATGAAGGCAAGGAAAAAATGCTTTGAATTTAGTAGTAAATAAGGACAAAACATCACTTTTCAAAGGTAGAATATGGGAGTTATCTGGACAATTAATCTTTCAGTAAATAATTAATGTATTCTTATGCAAAGTTCCTAATGTTTATCACCAACTTGTCAAATATGTTAAAAACAACTTTAGAAAATTTAATTAAACCCCCCTTTTCTTCTCTTTTTAAGATATTATGACAGACTTTGTCTCTACAGACACAGAACAAGTCTCCCCATATGGAATTCTTCCTAATTTCCGTTCTGAAATACTCAGGTATGGTTCGTGCATTGCTCTTCATCAAAATCAGAGTAACTGCCTAAATTTTGCCTTAAATCAGAAACAGCTTGAATTAATTGTGAAATACACTGAAATGTAAAGCTTTTTAGACTGTATTTCTCTGAAATCTTGGTTTTAGCTTGTTTTTATCTTTGCAAGTATAAAAATAAAAACAAAACAAACCCTAAGGCTTTCACTTCAGTACAGTGGGGGTCAGTCATATATGCAAATATCATTTATTATCCACACCCTCCCCCTGTTTCTCTCTGCCCAGCTTTTCCTTTATCTCACATTTTGTGTGTTTACCTGAGGAATTAATTTCAAGGATCAACCCATTGTAAAAAGTGTTGGTTATTGAGGTTTGGGGCTATGAAGTAGAAAAGCTGTAATTTTTATATACAGTGTAGTACTATAGATGAGCTTCTTCATAAAAATTTCATAAAAATATTTATAAATTCTTTGCATCTGTAGGAGTCTATTAGAACAATAAACAGAGTCATAATCAGCATTATGACAATAGGTCTCAAAGTGCTCAGCAAGGTTAATTAAATTACAATTTAAAATTAGGTTCTGCATTTATTTATCCCATGAGTTACTACTGCATGACCCTGGACTTCACAAAGAAGCCCACTTTTTGTATGAAAAATCTGTAATAAGCTCTTAAGAAGTGCTCTGGTCTGAGACTGACGACCTGAGGTGTTTTGCAGTGAGTTTGATTTTCCCTGTTTTTACAAAAGCTTGTTTCTTTTCATAATATGCAGCTTCATTAATAAAGGTTGGATAGACTGTACAGTTCCCCTGATAGGAAATTACTTCTCCATCAAGAGTCAGAAATAGAGGATCACCATTCTTCAGTGGCTGCCAGTCTTGATCCTGAGGGAAAGAAAACAAATAGAATATATTTACTTTCAAGTTTTTGTATATTCTATGTGATTCCTGAGTTAATGCTAATTATGTTAATTTCTGCAGTTTATGGCAAAAGCTTTTAAAAGAATTCCTTTTAATCTTAATACATAATTTTGCGTGTCTGGCCCTCTCTTTCAGAATTCACTGGTAAAGTGAACTAGAAGGAAACTGCAGCTGCTCACAATTGATTGAAAACAGGCACTCATTTTAGAATTAAAAATCAGATTGATATTTTAAAATATAAGCTATCCTATTGTCTTTTTCTTTGTAGGGATTTTAGATTCAATGATTCCCAAGACAGTTCCTGAAATAATGAATGTATGACCTTAGTGAGAGAACCTAACCCTAGGGGAAGTCTAAAGTATTCAATAAAACCCATTGGCAATATTGGCATTTTAAATATTTATTACTAAAATATACAACAATGTAGCAGAAGCAACATGGGAATAAGTAGCAAATGTCACAAATGGAAACTATTCTAGAATTTACCTGTAGTTTAGGATGAATTATAGCAATAATTTCACCATTCTTATTCCTGGGATAATCTACTTTCTCCATTATTTTAAAAACCTCGATGGTGCATGGTGGGAATTCCTTGCCTAGAAAGAATAAATGTAATTTAATGTCAAGATGAAAAACTGCCTGTTAGAAAGAACATTGCATTTTTTATTCTCTGTGGAATGGCTCAAATCATCAGGTTGTCCCCTCAAAGCCAAGTTGCAGAAAGATGGTCCAGTCATGTATTGGGGCATATGAAGTCCAGGTCTAAATTTGCTACTGAAATGTGACTTTTCACTTAAAAAGGCCAATTTTGTAGACGAGGAAAGCAATGAAAGGTCTGTTTGCTAGTGTTGCACAGCACAGAGTGGTATCAGTAGTATTTAATCTTTACTATTCCAGCACAATAATGGAAATTCTGATGTGCATAACTGTATTATTTTCCTTCTACTTCAAAAAAACCCACAACCCGCTGACAAAATATACTCTGAAATAATTAAAAACATTTATTTTGTCAGAGTGTATTTTAGGTAGTGCAAAGGTCTGAATTTAGTTTGAGAGAACAATTCTCCTCCCACCTTTTACCTGTTTAACTGTAAAAGGTTATAGACCAACCCATTTTTTAAAATATTCTCCTGAAATAGTCCACTGACATGACACAGGAAGCTATAATTTCTCATTACCTTCATTAAAAAGTTGCACAAAATCAAGACCATGTTTGACAATCTTCCTCATTTTGTCCAAAACATCAGCTCTAGCAACACCTTGTGGCTGGGGCCCCACCTCGACACCTGTTTGGAGATGAGGGAGGTTATTAATGCCACCATCACACATCACAGGCTTACACTGCACAGCAAAAATAAATGTCTGATAGGTCAGTATTTAATGTTTAAGAGGGATTGTAAGGCACAGAATAATGTGGTTTTTTAAGGCAAGCAAGTCCTTCTTATATATTATAAATATTTTCTGCAAGAAGTGGGTTAATTGAGTTTAAGGATTTCCATCTGGCTTCTGTATTGTGTAAGCCAGAACTCTGATTCTGTAAATCAGAACTCTTTAGAAGAATGGATAATCACATACATTCCATTTGGTAAATATATTGTCAAACAAACAGCTTCTGGTGATCAGAGCATTCCGCAGAAGGCAGTGAACACATCTGAAAACAGCCATATTTTAAAATCATTTATGGTGGGTTGGAAGAGCCTTAAGATTTGATATTTACCAACAGGGTGTTTTGCCACAGATCGAGTTGTTGCATATTTCAGGCTGGGATGTTCAATCAACAGAACAGGACAAGGTTCTGGAGCCAGAGCGTTCTGTGGAGATGGTTTAAAAATGCCTTTGTTATGCAAATGGTTTAAAATGTTGTGCCACAAAAGATTACTGATGCAGAAGTGATTTACACAATGTCTTCAATATGTTGCCTTTATTTCAGGGCCCTCAAGGAAGTAGGACATCTTTAGAAAATGCACAAAGCTGTGTTTGTTGGTGTCTGTTCCATTAACTGATGCCAGACAGCTCTGCTGAACCAGAACTGAGCACAGTTCTAGTCTTGAACTGCCAGCAGAGAAAAATCTCCTCAGCACAGTTCCAAAACTGAGAACTGAAATACCATAAAGCAGATTTCAACTATTTTATTTGGGGTTAGCCTCCAGTTCTCTTATGGGGACAGAGATTGTGAATTAAGCCTTATTTTAATCTTCTTTATTGGCATTTTGCTACTTGAGGCTTCTTTCTTGATGACTGCCCACTATTACTCTTCATATAATTTTAGTCATAAGCTTTCTAGATGTTTTATATGGATATTAACAGAATACATGTAATAAGAAAAAGAAATGTTTAAAAAGACCTTGTTTCTAGGGGAAAAAAAAAATTAAAAATTCCACACCATTGGCCCAACCTGGATTCCATCAGTCACTGTCCAGGTCACCAGAATTCAACCAAATTATGCTTAAACCAGCACTTCTGCAAACCTCACTCTACCAAAACTTATCAGCTTCAGGAACAGCAGAATCAAACAGCTTCTAAAGACACATCACTAGTAAGGGAACATTTGCCATTACCTACTTCCATTAGTTTTTACAGATCTTTATTTAATGAAATTAATGTTTAACTATTTAGCATGTATGACCCAAATTTATCCAAGTTCCTGACAGATCAGTGTGAAAGCAGATTAAACTGCATTAATTTTCATAGATGTTATTCTAAGTATTCCTCTTTGCCCACCAGTCTTTAATAATGCTCATTTTAATACATGAAGATATGATGAGTTTAAATCTGAATTACCTGATATTATAATCAAATTAATAATTGCCTCTGATTAAAAAATAATCATCCTATGAGTAATGAAATATTTTAAACAGTTTTGAAGAAGAAAAAATAGTATATTTAAAGAAACTACAAAGTAATATATAGTAATACAACATTACAACTAATAATCTATTTTAATAGTTCATTTAAATTAGTTTTACCTTGATATAATGAACCATTTGAATTGTAAAGTCATCCCTGGAGTTTTCAAGAATAATGGTACCACCCATGTTAGAAGTGGTGTTGTGAAGGTCAAAAATAAGGTCATAGGCATCATCACTACCTTTGGGACCAAATATATGATTGATTTCCTGAGCCCTCCTCACTTCATATGGAATATCTTCCACCACTGGCCTGCTGTTAATATCAGCACAAAGAAATTAGTAAGCTCATTCCATGGCTTTACAATCAACAAAATACGTATTAGCCTTTTCTTCTTACTTTGATTCCAAAATTGACTGGAGTTGAAATCACCTGTTTAATTACCAAACTTAAAGTTGGCTGAATTTGCTGATGAAAGCAAGTATGATTGTCTTATTATTATGAGTCTTGTGCAGAAGAGTATTAGAATTATTTAATCGAATTTTGGCTGGAAATGATTTACTTCTCCTTACATCCCAAAATTTCCCCCTATGCATAAAACTAACTAAAAATTTAGCAACAACATAGAGCATTTCCAAGACTGGATCCACCTGCTGCTGGAGACCATATTCAGACATCAGTCCATGATGTTTTGCATTGGACATCACCCTCAAGGTCTTTTGAACTTGTTTTATTTCTTGTCTTCTCATAATCTGATCACACCTTTACAGTCTATTCCTTTAACATTTCTTCTTTAACGTTTCTTCACGTAAGAATGCTAATTAATACTTTTTATTGAAGCCAAGGGGACTTCCACCCTTGCTTTCAGTAGTATCAGCATTTCACTCTCCTTTTTCTGATTTTGTAAAATAATTTGTAATCTTGAAGGTTCTACGCTTAAGGGACCAGGGGAAGGTACTCCAAACACTCAGTAGTGCTGTAATAGGACCAGGCAACTTCATAGTATTTACTGAGAAATATTAGTTAAGATATGAAGACAACCTGCAGGTGTCTTTAATCTGGTGTTTTTTCAAGTGTTCTGTGTTCCAAGCAGCTGAAACCAAACAAAACCACTCTTTTTTTGGTATGTTTTTCCAAAGGAAACTATTAAAAGAATTGGCCTCAATGCTTATGCATTAACATCTGCTTATCTTAGATATAATAATCAACGACAAAATTCTAAGATTAAAAGGCAGATGGAAAGATGTGTAGGGTAACAATAACTGTGCTTGCAAAATATATACTATAGGTATTTCTTTCTGTGATATTCACCTTCACCATTAAAACTTTCCTGACACAGAATTACCTGGTTAGCAACTATACCATGAATGTTTATATAGCAAAGTACACCTCTGGAACAGATGGCTCAAAAGAACAGAACCATCAAATACTATTAAAAATGTTAAATCAGTTACTATTTTACAGTAATTATAGACAGTATTCCTTCTAAAATAATGAGCCTGTTAAATTATTGAGGTTTTTGGCTATGCTTTTGCCTTAGATTATTTCTAACTTCAAATTTTCACCTTTCACTGTACGTAACTGGAATTGAACACACTTCCCTGATTTCTGTGTGATTCTCTCAGATACTCATATGTCTATGTTTAAATTGCTTTTATCTGGTGTTTCTTGGAAGTCTAATTGCATTCAGAAGAGCTCCCAAACTGAATTGCACAAGACGTGAGAAATAATGACTCTCTGACTCGGAACAGTGGTACTCCAGTTCACACAAATGCAGCTCATCTAATACTAATTTAAAATGCAGTTTAAGATAATGTGTTGGTTTGAGACTGATTTTACCAGCAGTAGAAATGAATCTGTTAACACTCATGCAATTTGTTCTTTTTTTGGGTTAAAGGTCAGTAATTTCAGTTATGTGACTGCACTGGTAAAGTAGTAGGGGAACTTGTGTTTAACATTTTAATCGGGGAAGTATTAAACTTTAAAAAGGCGGTAAGTAAAACAAGAGAAAGCACAACTGTTCTTACCCAAGACTCTCGGGGTCAAAAACCCGGTTGAGATCACAGTCAATGTACCTCGTGCACCTCTCCACAGCCCTGGGGTTGGTGAGGAACGGTTTCACTTCCACTCCTGGTCTCTGGATCTCGGCTCCATCCTGCTGCCAGTGCCTGACCAGGAGCACTCCCGATAATTCATTGCCGTGAGTGCCCCCGAAGAGCCCGACCCGTCTTACCGGGGCACACGGGGAACTCATGCTCTGCAGCAGCTCCAGCAATTGCTGAGGGCAAAACGCAGAATAATGCTCAAGGAAAACTTTTGTCTCTGGGGAGGGGAAAAAAGAATAAATTCTTTCCAGTAGGAGATTCTTTCTTCTGGTTAGGTCAGATGCAAAAGAAAGTGAATGAATTTCTCCCAACAGTTCTCGACTCCTGTTTTGAGGCGGGATTTTCCAACCTGACCCACCTCCCTCCCCAAGGAGCCTCCCCTTCAGTTTCCGTATTTAGTAACATCTCCAAGGCTGTTAATGGCACTGTTAAACAGTCCAAAAGTTAACTCTGGGCAGTCTTCGTAATATATGATCTATAGGTAAAGCCTGTACTAATGAACAGTGGAAAACATTTTTACACTTAAACATCAGGCATTTTTGCACTGCAAACTAGGTGTAACAGGTATTCTCACGTATAAGTTACATAAGTATTGTAGTATACAATACAAGGGCAGAATGATTTAAAGTGAGCAAACCCAGCAAAACAAGAATTTCATCTTGGCTCTACTCCAGCACATAATGCTGAAACATCAAGTATTTTCATCTAAAAAAAGCCAAGAACAGCTGAGTTCCTCAAAGCATGTCGTGGCTTGTACGACCTTTTTTTGTTTCAGAAATCCGAAGAACAGTGATTAGAAAGAACACAAGCTGAAATTACAGTGCAATTTATCCACGACTGACTTACCCAGAGTTCTGGCTCCAGTTCTATCTCGGGATCTGCTAACACAGACCTCTAACGCATTGAAACAACTTTGCCAGGGACAACCCTCTAACTTCTGCAGCCGCTTATTAAAAAGGAAACAGATCTAAGACCACGATGGGACAATAGTTCTACTCCCTCCCCAAAAAACTTTAGTCAGCAACTTTTCTTCCATTTTCAAAAGTGTTCAGAAAGGCTTCTGAAGCTTAAGACAAAGAGCAGCTGTAACTTCCATTCAGAGAATCAAAACATTTAGAATAAAAGGTCTTATTAGCAGAAAAATAAGCTTTATTGCTGTAAACGACAGAAGTATTTGCAACTGGTATCTGACACATGATATAAACATAACAAATATTAGATTGCAAGAGAATAAAGAATGTTTATTGAACAATACCTTTTTATTAAGATCATACTCCACTGACTGAGACAGTATTTGGCTAATGCTTGGGAGAGGCTTTATCACCCAGGCTGACTGACTGCAGTCAAGTTCTGCCAGGAATATAATTTCGACAAAAGTTGCACTCTCTGTTTTGGTTTATGCTTTCAGATTTGCTGAATCTTACAGTGAGTTAATATAGAGAGCCTGTTTACTTAAACTCTCAGCTTTTTTACTCTGTACTTAGAAGCTGTCAGATATTTAATCAGAGCAAGTAATTTATTAAACAAAGCAATAAAGTTGCATTTTACGGCACTGGACAGTCTGTACTGTCCTTTGACCCCTGTCTCTTCAGCAGTGGTGCCAGAATGGTGAGTGCCACAACACCCAAAAAACACAACTCACACTCTGAATCTGGCTTTGCTGAATTTAAACATAGCAGCAGTTTGAAGAGTAAACAGAAAAATGCAAACTTGCAGGGCTGGAACATATAGTTTATCTTTTATTGCTGCTGGCACTGTAATGGTTGTAATTCCTTCCAAAGCGCTGAGTGAGACACAGAGATCGTCTGTGCACTTACTTAACATGCAAGAAGTTCGTCTCCTAAGAAGGGTGTTTTTAGGACAGAGACAGTGAATTTCCAAACTTGAGTTTAGGAACTAAATCCATGGAAGCTTCTTTTACCCCCTTGGAGCAGTTCCCATCCAAACACTTTAACTCCTGGTGTCCCAGGACCTGCCAGTTTGGGGATGAATAGACACACATGGAAGATTTTCACTCTTCAGGGTTAAACACTGGGAACCACCCCTTATTCCTGTGCCTTGCCAATACTCACACTCTTAAAAAGGATGTAGGATATTGAGTTTAGTAAGAATCCAGATTGGTTCGATGTGCTACATACTGATATTTGGGAGTACTTCTGTAAGCTTGGAATGTGTGTCACGAGCTGGAAAACTTACGTAATTATAAAAAGTAAATTAAATGAAGCTTAGCTATTGAAAGTCTTAAAGATATATATACATATACACACACAAGAAGTGTAACATGGCTCAGAGCCTTCCAGGGCCGAAGGAAAACGATTACTAAAAGAGGACAGGATCCAATCGTGCCAGGCACTCAGATTTTAAACAGGAGCCAGCCACGTGTAAAAGCCAGAACAGCTGAAGAGACAAACAGGGTGAAGAATGCTGTTAGTTTTATTTACGCCCACGATTGTGTCCACACACTTGTGGAGATTCAGCTCCTGCGCCGGGTTCTCTGAGGGTGGCACCACCCCAGTTCCTCGGGGGCGGGGGTGATTAATGAAATCCCACAGAGGGGGCGATTAAAGCCTTCTTGTGTCTCTCAGCCGGGCCCGGCCGCTCCCGCCGTCCCCTCAGCGGGCAGGGAACGGGGCAGCGCCTTCCCGCCATTTTCGCACGGGCTGAGGCGCGAGCGCGCGGACGAGCGTCCGTTATTTTTGGCGGGCTTCGCCTCAGGGCTGTCCCTCAGCCCCGTCCCTCAGCGCTGACCCTCAGCCCGCTCTTCCTCAGGGCCTGGAATCTGCGAAGAGCAGTCGCGTCTTACTCGTGCGCCTGTGGATCTCCTAAATTCGGTACAGCTGCTTCTGTGTTTTAGGGCTTGTCTTAGAAATGGTGCCAGTCACTAGGGCTTCAGAGTTAAGAGAAACGGCCATAAAGTCACGTGAAATTTGGATGTGTTTGCAGCATTAATTAGTTTGCTTTGTTTATCTGACTTCCATACAGCAAATTTGGAGTAAGCAATACATTGCTGCCTGTTAAGATTCAGAAAAGAAATGAAAAGGAGTTTAGCTGACACCTCGACTCGCAGCACAGCAGGTACCAGCCCTTCTTCTGTGCTTTCCTGTTCACACCTCATTATGCTTTTACATATATAGATATAAAATACATATAATATATCTATATATGTGGTACCCATACAGGATATTCAGTGTTTAGCCCTAAATCCCCATTTCCTGAGTGAACTTGCATGGGTTACCTGTTTATAGCAGCTCAGGGTGAGATTTTAGATGGGTTCAGGGAACTGGTCACTTAGGGAAAGGTTTCATTCACAGGATTATGTGCAGGACAGAGGGCTGGGAATATAAATTCTGTGAGGGAATGGACTGTTACGTGTTTGTGAAATGTAATTCCTATAGGTAATGTAAAATAATTAAGTAATTTTATTTAAATATTTCAAGTATGGATTGTGTATACTTTTGCTATTAATATAGTATTACTTAAATTTTAATTTTAGGATGTCTGCCTGTACCACTGTTCAATCAGAAAAAAAGAACTAGACAGCCCCTCACTTCAAATCCACTTAAAAATGAACCAGGTACTGGTTCTGAGACTCGTAGTTATGACTTCTTTCCCACATCATTTGGTAAGTAAGACATATTTTATTTTTTTGCTGCCTCTAAATCGAAATAAATCTTAACTTCTTGGTTGTGTTCTATGAAATCAGACATTGTCTTTATCAAGAACTATACATATCCTTTATATCTATTTCTGAAAAGTTCATTATGTAGAAATTGTCCTCCAGGAAATTTCTTTCTCTTCTGTACAATTGAGCTTTTTATACTTTGTGCCTAGAGGGAGTTTGACTCTTTGTGTGATGGAGAATGAAGTAGCACTGGCATTTAAATAGAGTCTCTTTAAACTGACCTTTTGTTTTCGGTTGATTTCAATCAACATTCAAGTCCTGTGTTACAAGAAGAAACATTTATAAGATGTCTTTCTTGTAGTTCAGAAAGGAACTTCAGTTCTTCAAATTTGGCTTGGCAAGAGCAGTGCAGAATTCTGCTTTTAGTGCTTCATTATGTTTTACTTGTAATAAAGTTTAAAAGTTTTCTTATAATAAAGTCTATTGCTAATAAGTCTAATGTTTGTAACTGAACCATTGTCTAGAGAAGCAACCTACTTGTTAGAAGTTGCCTTATAATTACAAATATCAAAGGATCACATTCCCTTTTTTTCTTTTTTCTTCCTCCTTCCTGTGTGAGCCTGTCTGGGGGACATTAAGCAGAGTAGGAGGCCTACACAGACTCATTACCTTTCAGTCTTTTCCATTTTTATCCATATTCAATCCTTTGTCTTTTGAAAATTAGGCTGGGGAACTGCAAACCCAGAAGCAGATGAACTGCAGAAAGCAGCACACAGTGGGTATGTAAAAAGCAAGTTATTTGTTGCTTTTTTTATTTTTTATTTGGATACTAATTGTTTCATGAACAATGTGTCTTACAATAAAGCTACTGCTGTGTCACTGATACTTTAAACTTATCTTTGAAAGCCAAACAGAACATCCGATGGCTCCTTCCCTTATGAAACCACCAAATGCATCAAAGTTTAATTTAGCAAATGCTGGAAAAAACTTGGCTGCCTGCAGGTTGGTGAAGCCTTTAATGTCTCTTATCCTTCCTTTTTGTTCTTATGTGAAAATGCATCTTACATTTTCCCATATGCCATATTCAGAGAAACCCTTTTAATATCATTCTCAGAGGAAATTTTGTTTATTTTATTTTGGAGTTATGAAAATATGTGAATTTTGGGTCAGGAAAGATCCCTTACACAGGGCAGGACAATAACTGAGCAGGGTTTTAAGGCCTGAAGTCAGATGAATTTATGCACAGGTGTAATCGCTGCCCTGTGTATGGATAAATTGGGTGTATACTCAAGTGCTTTGAGTCTGGATGTATTTAAAGCTAAAACAACAATTTATGGATTGCTTTTGTATACTTTAATCATATATCTGAGTATTCAGAAGAGGTACTGTGATACTGAACTGTTGTATTGCAGGAACAGAAATGAATATACTCCTTTAGGTAACACAGCAAATTCAAGATCTGGTAATGGAACTACTCGAAAGTTTGAGAACTTTTCAAGCAGTTTGAAAACTGTCCAGCAGCAAAAACACCCTGACAATCGTAACCCATCTCAGCTCATCAAAACAGACACGTCCAAAGGACAGTGGCCAGTGAAACCCAACACTGTGTCAAGAAGTCTGCAGGATCATAGTCCAGCATATAAATTTAACTACAATGTTCAGCAAAATAAAATGAATGAAAACCAATTTGATTGTGTCCCAGAAGACAAAAGTCAGGTAAAACTTATGGGCAGGGTTAATAGGAAAGGCATAATGAAGAAAGCAGTAAAGAAAGAAAACTGATGGAAGATGAGGTTTTCATCAGCCCAAGCTGCCTTAGTGAAACCTGAAGTTTCTGGAAATTTAGAATTGAGATTTTCATACTGTAATAACCTAAAATCCTCAGTAAACTGGCAGGGAGTTGTTTCTATATTCTGAACAAATGCTCTAATTTTAATGTAAATATTGCCTATTTAACATAATATAGAAAGGCCTATGTGCCCTTTAAAATTGCAAGTGTGTATGTCTAACTCAAGTTTTTGTCTTCCTCTGAAAGGAAATTTCATCATCCCAAGTAAAAACTAAAATAAAAAAGAATTCTTTGCGAATCCTGTCTGCAGTCATTCAGAGTGTGAGGCACTGGAGCCAATATGCCTATAAAACTGCACTGTTATTTGAAGTTCTAGGTAAGCATAGTAGATTATAATAATATAATCTGATAATAATGGTAGGGCAACAACAAGAGAGAATTTTTCAATAGCTGAAATACTTAAACCCACAAAATATTGGCAATGAACACCATCTAATTTTCCTTCCATTCAGCTATCAAAGGTGACTGAAACAGGTACAAAAATTAACAATGCAGTCATCCTCCAGTGTTGAAGTTTTTCCATCCTGTTTCTTTCCTTTCCTTGTTTTTAGAATGTGTTAGAATAAATTTTCCTGTTTAGTAGGAGTCTTCCTTAGAGGGATACAGTTTTACATTAATTTTTAATATAATTAATCTAGGAATGATTAATTCTTGCTTAATGGGACAGGCACACTGGATTCTGCAGTCACCACTGGAGCATATGGGGCAAAGAACTTTCTTCTGAGAGATGGAAAGGAGACCCTGCCTTGCGTGTTTTATGAAATTGTGAGTATTCTGTGTCCATACATAACACAGACACCTCTAGCTCCAATCCTTTTTATGAATGCAAAAACAAAACATAAATTTGCTATGTAAAAGGCAGGCTGAATGTTTATACCATATTGTTCCCAAACTAGAGCAATAGTCACTACTTAGGCATCCTCAGACTTCTGTTACAGAAAAAAAGCTGAGACTTTGTGTTTAGCTTTTAAGTAGTTGATAATAGCAACAAAGCTGATGTAAAGGTCTTCTGTTTGATGTAGTCCTCAGAAACCAGCCATGTGGAAAGCTTTTATGTTAGGTGATATAATTGTTTTATGTGTTTATTATGCTTTGATGAAGGACCGTGAGCTTCCACGACTAATTAGAGGTCGAGTGCACAGGTGCATGGGAAACTATGATGCAAAAAGGAACATTTTCAAGTGCGTCTCTGTAAGACCAGCAACTGCTCAAGAACAGAACACTTTCCAAGACTTTGTTAAAATTGCAGATACTGAGATGACAGCATATGTAAAAACTATGAATGAAATGTAAAAGTCAATATGTTTGTCCAAACCCCAGTTTTAACTAATTGTTACCCATAAAGGCTGGACATGCTAAAGCATTTACCAAAACTACCAGTGAAAATCTGGTTAAATAATTGGAAATATCACTGTGCTGTGTTATCCAACAAATGTTGTGTGGTATTCATTGGGTTCCCATTTATGTGTTATCTGATTCATGTTTTTTTAAAAAAACAAATAATCAGTATAATACCTGTATAAAATAACAACAGACCCTGAAGCTGTAGGAAGATTCCCAAGGGCACAGAGGAAGTAGAAAAGAAAGAATGATTTGAACACAGAACTTCCTTGCCTTTGCCATAGAAACATCTTTCATGAGGGATGGACCATGTACATGTTTATGTGCCTTTGCCTTCAAACATTAACTTTCATGGATTATTCCTGCTGTTTCTATTTCCTTTTCCCCTGCTTCAGAAGCTTTGTAGCAGATCTCTTGGGAATTGTAAAACGAGAGAGTTGTCAAGAAAATAGCAAACAGTGTGGGGATTTTTTTTTATTATTTTATTATACAGTGTTGGCAATTGGAAATTTCACATTTAAAATAATTGAAATATTGTATCCAACAAGTCAAATACAGAAAACAGTTAATATTCTAAAAAGGAGCCAGCTAGTCAATGCAGAAACACATTAATGGAAAATACAGCTTTTAGTTACACTTAAAAAATTATATATTTAGAATAAAACTTGAACCTGGTCCAGCAAATTGTAACAGGAAAACGCTTTTACACAGTTTAACGCGCAGACAGTCTTTATTTTAAAAAGTGATCTGTCAGTGTGAGCACAGGCATTGTCAGCAACAGCCCCCTAATGTTCCAGGTGAGATCTAAAGGATGTGCTTTACCAACTGCTGCAAGAATCACTGGCATTGTCATCTCTGCCTTCAGTGTGAAGCGAGTTCAGAGCATGGATGCTTCAAGGAGAGTTTTGTCAATCCAGTTGTAGAGGTCATGTACACATGTTTGATTCTCTTTAAATATTATAAAATGTTAAAGGAAGCATTAGCTTGACTCATAAAAGGTGCAGAATATTGCAGGATGCAGAGGTTGATGATTTGCACAACAGAAGTTGAGCTTTAAGAAGTAAAAGATTTGGTACAGCAGTGTTGTAAATTGTAAGACTCTGCTGTAACTAATTTAAAACTGATTCCAGTTAAGTGATTGATGCTTCCCGTTCTGCACATGTGAAACTTATGTTAGTAAGTAATGACAGGAATAGAACCTTTGTCTACTAGGTGTGTTATGGCTGTTAATAAAAATCTAAAATAATTTTACTTTTCAGGAAGTGTTTAGATCTTTGCAAAAAAAAGTTTCTACTTGACACTAACAAATCACTTTTTCTAGTGAAACATTAAGTGAACAGTCGTAAACATTACACAAAACAGAAAAAAACCCTACTCAATACAGTTTATACACACTACTCAACATTTTTCAGTTGTTGGGTGATTTTTTTCCTTGACCATATTGATCCTGTCTTGTATAATGGTTCTAGTGTAAAGGCACAGGTTGGTTAGGAAAGAAAAGCCTGCATCTCTGTCTCTCTACTTTGTGGTGATTATTTTCTTTTTGCATGTTGTTTGTTATTCCTCACTTTTCTGACTCTTCTGTGAAAATTATCAATCTCAGCCATTCATTAAAAAAAGTGTAAGACATCACTGAAAGCACATAACTATACAGAAGTGACTGAAATTTATTCTTCTTACTTTAGGGCATTCCTTCAACCTATTTTGGTAAATGTTTGGAAGATCTAATTTCTCAGTCCCTGTGAGCAAAACTGCGGAGCACCTATGCTCTCTTTCTCAGTCTACTTAATTCTGCATTGGAATCTGTATTTTCGAAGAATTTTCTAAGTTTCTGTGCAGAATTTGCCTTTAGATTGCGTGGAAATGTAACAACATTTATTGACGATCATTTTGGAAAACAATGCAACGTTCTGTTGAAGTTTAGAAGGGTGAGGAATGTAAACAAGACTGCAAAAGTCTTTGATGTATATTAAAATAACACAGTGATTGTTCTATCTGTTTGCATTTTCTTACACATCCTCAACATGTCTCTGTCTGTCCCTTCATGTACACCTTCCATTTAAAAAAATAAAAATTCAGGAATCAGTTGGACTCAGCTAAGTGAAGAATAATAAATTTGATCACCTGGTTTGTGCCAAAATACAAAACTAAGAAGTACAGCTCTGAATTAAATATAATCTATGTGATTTTTCTTTTAAATAAATAATAGAAAATAAAAGATGAGAATAGAATTAGAATTAAATTTTTATTTTAAATGAAGAAACACAACAGTGGAGTGAGATTAGAACCCAATGTTTCTTTTGCTTAAGGCAATCAAGTGCACTTATTTCAATGCTTGATAGTAATGAATTCAGTGCTGTTGTGGAAATTAGACCTCACAAAATTCCCATTCAGACTAATGAAATATGGCCATTTGCTAGTTCTGACACAGCATCAGATTTTTGCTAGTCATGTTCAATAGCATTTCACTTCACTTTTTTTTTTTTTTTTTTTTTTTTTTTTTTTTTTTTTTTAAAAATCTCTTTTTTTTTAAAATCGAAAA
>VZTE01001746.1:713030-768822 GCA_013397775.1 Eulacestoma nigropectus
TTTTTTTACAAAGTGGACTCTTAATTGCAATGGAAATAAGGGAATTATTTCGTTCTGGCTTGTATTATCACTACAGATAAGGGCCATTGGGCACAGACATTTTTGTAAACAGAGATTTTTTCTTCTCAGCCTTAAACAACAAAACCCAAGATCTACAGTTGAAATAGTTCAAAACATTTTGTTAAAGTCCACCTAGAATTATAATTTAAGAAATACTGAAAACAAATTCTTAGGATTTTTTACCCCTGTTGTTAAACTATTAAATCATCATGAAGCCTTTGGAAGTAGTTAGATCTCTCAGAAAGAAGAAATTTCAATTTTACCCAAGACTTCATGAAGATGTCTCTAAATCTTGGCAATTACAGCAGTAGTAAAAACTGTGCCCGGAACTTACAATATGCAGGTGCTGCTAATATATTTAGATTAAAAAGAAACTTTTTTCTTGTATACAGTTCTTTTTAGCTATCAGTCTTAATTTTAGGCTGTGGCTACTAGTAGGTGCTTTTTTCACTAATCAAAATAATTGTAACAAAATATCATAATTGATTTTAATGTTACTGGGTTCATAAAAGTTCCGACATTTAACAGTATATCAAAAGTGAATTGAAGCTTTTAAGACTCACAATTTTGAGACACAAAAGAAACTGGGAGGTAGACAGATGTTTGAGGATAAACTGATTTTATTTTTGTCTAAGGCATTATGCCATTATCTGTTTAGAGCAGTGTAAAGGCTGCTGATTAATCCTATTTTAATTCCAGAGTGTTCGCTGCTCGTGCTTACGGAAGACTTTCAATGCACTTTTGGTCTTTGTCAATCTGACCTTCTCTTCCCCGTCTCCTTTCCTCTCTTTAGCAATACAGCCAACTGGAAGTGCTATAATAATTTCTGCCCATTACTGTAGACAGGAATGTTCTATTCTTAAACAGTAATAAAATACTATAAAATAGTAGGTATTGGAGTTGGAGACATGTGCTCTTTTGGTGCATATTTTGCAAAGAATGGTAAAAAGACAGACAACATGACCCCAACAATTGCCAGCATGTACCCCCATCCGATCTGGCAGTCTCCTGCATAGTAGATGTCTGAGTTCTCACAGAATCTCTTCACAGTAGCAGAGTTGAAACCAAAAGGGTAAACCAAAAGCCCAGAAGCCATTATGAACACTAGAGAGGAGAAAAAAACCACACCAGTTATTATCAAACATTAATTCCTTTGGAAAAAAATTCCCTAATTTCAGAAAGACAAATACATATATTGTATTAAAATCAATGGAAAAAGTCATAGCTTATAAAACCCCCTTGTGATTGGCAGATTATCTTCCTTTTCATAATTACCTCTTATGGACAGCAGTGGTGTGACAAGGCAGCAAGTTGGGATTTTTTTCATGAGAACTCTTGCCATTAAATAACTTCAGAAATGCTGTGATCCAAATTATGTAGCCATGTGAAAAATAAGGTGATTCAGATACAATGGAATCCAGAGGAGAAGAATTCCTAAGTTGGCAGATTCCAAACCAGCTTCACTTTCTTCTCAACAGCATTTTTGTGCTTGAGACAAACAATTACTTTGTTCTGCCAAATAGAAACTTTCAATGAAAGAGTTCAAATGTAATTTTTCAGATTCTGCTGATGAGGTTCTGATAACGTGAGACTCATTAGTACCGACTCAAATTGTTTAAAACATCCTGCATTTGAACAATTGACAAAAACAACGCAATTTATCTTCTTTTTATTTATTTATTTTATGTCTTTTGACATTGGAAAGCCAGGCTTGCCTCCTGCAATTACCCTGAATTACCCACTGGTTTTAATGGAACTTCACAGATTTTAGTCTTTTAAGGAATCCATGTCATATTCACATATCAACTTATGTAGGTAATTGAACCAACAGCAGAACCACTTTTCCAACTTTGAAAATAAGACTGCCCAAGGTATAAACCATGAGTATGATAAAAGATGCATTGAAATTCTTCAGGAACAACTCTTGGAGCCTGACTCTTCCCACCTTGGAAGTGAAGAGGGGCTGAGCCAGGCTGATGTGAGGGGTTACACGACCTCTTTTTGGAGAGAACGCTGAGAAACCATGTTTTCTTTTCTATCCTTTCTGCTAATCAATTACCACTGCATTTAAAATCTGTATCTTAAAAGGCTTTATTTTATGTACTGGAAAGATACCATGGAGCAGTCCCTTTTCCTCTCTTCCCATTTTTCCAGGACAGTGTTTTGTTCAAAATCAGGGTAGTGATTCAAGAAGCAAACAGAATTAACAGTTATGTTTGAGCTGATAGATAATTCATAACCAGCAAACATCTAATGAAACATTAGGAGTATAAAACAAACACTACATGCTATTCTCTGTGTTTGTAGTTGCCTTTCACGTAGGGCATGTGCATATTACTCCAATTACAATATTGGAGAGGCTTAATCTTAAAAGTATCCACTAAAAAAGGGCAATCACTCATTAATCTTTTTAAATTAAAAAACGCTTTAATAAGCTTGAGGGCTAGATGAAGTCAAAAAGTTTAACACACAGCCTGTTGAGTCCCTGAATAATTTGAATTAAACCTTTCCTTCTAGTCCAAATGGAACTGTTGAGTTAATCCCTTGTAGAAAACAATAAGATGAAAATGGAAGTGAAAAGGAGAGAAAGTGGAGGAGCAGCAAACTTGCCAGTCTGTTTCCCTCTGGGTATCTCACATATGGGTACAAAGAGAAGCTGCCTGCCAAGAAGTGGAACTCTCGGAGAGCCAAGTGTTTCACCTGCTCCCGCAGACACCCTCTTTCCTTTAAACCTCAGGAGTAATTTTGCAGTGGTTGCTGTGGCCTTTCCCTCTTTACAGGCACAAGGTGGGTGAAGGTGCTGCTGCAGGAACCAGCCAGGGGAAAGGTCCTTCCCAGCACAAGCAGCATCCTGAGCCAGGCTCACAATTCCTGATCCTTAGGCAGCTACACCTGCTGCGGGTGCCCAGGGCAGAGGGAGCTCACAGATCTGAGCTCTCAGCAGCTGTGTTCCTGCATGTAGGACCTGACAGTAACCAGACATCCTGAAGCTGAATACGGAGAAGCAAGTTGTGTTATGTAGATCTCCCTAACTGCACATATGACACCACTAGAAACAATATAAAATGAAAATACAGTAAAAATTAGGCTAAACTAGACAAGGAGAAGGGGGAATAGTTTTAAATTAAAACAGGGTAGAGTCAGAGTAGATAGAAGGAAGAAATCTTTCATGATGAGTGTGGTAAAACACCAGCACAGGTTGCCCAGAGAAGTGCCCTATCCCTGGAAGCATCCAAGGTCAGGTTGGACAGGGCTCTGAGCAATCTTACCTAGTTGAAGACATCCCTGCTTGCTTCAGGGGAACCTTTACATGTTCCCTTCCAACCTAAACTATTCTATGATTCTGTCATCTTGTTCAGCAAAGGTCACTGAGCTTTCCCAAAAGAGCTGAGGGCCAGCACAGCCTGAGAGTCACGTGACACACTTGAACACCCAGGAAAATTCCCAGAGCACCTCATCTGGTGGCAGAAACATAGGAAACAATTCAAAAAAAGGGAGACTTTTCCTAGTGCCGTTGTAAGCAGCAGTAAGAGTGTTAAACCACAGAGCTGATCCACCATGGACTTGTGCAGTTGTAGTTTTACACAACTGACACAGCTGGGACGTGGAACAAGGGGCTACTCAAGAGCCTGTGGTGCACAGGGGGTGCTCAGCACAGCCCTGCTCCACTGCACCAGGAATCTTGAAATAGCCCCGGGGTGCAAAACCTGCTGTGAAATGTTGGGAAAGTGAGCCAGTTTTACGAGAAACAGCCATTGCTCTAAGCAAGAAGCAGGTCTAAAATTAAAATTTCAGTTTGTTCATCTTTTCAGAAATAGCATCTCATTCGGCGAAAAAAAATATGCAGAGTTGGAAACAATCCTTTCAGTCATAAAATCCTTTCCTAACTGTTAAATTTCACTGTTTTTCTGACACTGTCTCAACCCCTTGCTCTGCTTCACATATCTGTTCCATGTATGTTTTCTTTTTGATTGGGTTACACAGAATTGTTTTGAAGGCTGTGTTTTACAGTGTTTTGATTACCACTTGGTGCTGATGTTGCATGGTGTGATTTAATGGAAGCAGCTTTATTTTTTTTCCAAGGCTTGAAATAATCTGTCACAGCTGAATGTATGTGTTCACATATCAAATGGGCTAAAAAGTTACCCATGGTTTCATATCCTCAGGCATGTCATAGAATGACCTCATTATTCTCATTTAGGTGCCCTCTTTCTTACAAAGGCTCCAAATATTGAATAGCCCCGTTATTATCCGCAGAAGCCAAGCTTTCAGGCATGGTGCTAATGACTGCTTAATGGTGCTGTCTGTCAGCAGCACAGCGAGCTGGGACAGCACACAAAGGAACAGTGGGGCTCCGTTTAGGCTCCTCGTGTAACACTTACGCCTCTGCACGGCTTTCCAACAACAAACATCACTTTAAAAGGTGTCAGAATACAGCAGCAAGTGCATCTCACCGTTCTGTGTGGTGTGATCCTGCTGTCACACAAGGTGATAAGGCCAGACAACATACTTGGGTCTGTTCTGCTGCGTGAAGCCTCTGGGGTGTGAGGGCACTTGCTGGTAAAATGTAGAGTTGAGTTTTTTTTTAACATGGCTTGATCATTTGATTAATCTCTCATCAGCTATTAAGTCTGGTTAAAAAGTGGTTTTTTTATTTGTTTATTATGTGCCACACAGGTGTTTGTTATTGTTGGGTCCTCCCCACCTGAGTCCCCTGCAGTAACTCACAGCCACTGCTGATGGCAGCCCAGAGACAAGGCCAAGCACGTTGGTTCAACAGTAAGTCATATTTTATTTCTACTTTCTAATCCCAAACAGTTACAATATCACCCTCATCCTCTTTGCTTCCCTGGTGTCCTTCAGCCAGATGGTAAATGGCAGTTTCTCCTCTGAAGAGTTTGCTAGCCAAGGCCTGGTTTTATTTTTAAAAAGTAGTTTTTTGAATAGGTTGGTTTCTAAATAACATAACTTTAATAAGGTATTACTTGAAAGGAGGACACTTCTTTTTAGGGAAAACAGGGCTTTTTGTAGGAAAGAATTGTAAATTGTTGGTGAAAATACCGAATGAATGACACTTCCAGTTGGGGAAAATAGCATTTTTTGCTATATTAAAATTAATAATATATAACTCTTTGTCATTGCAATGGTTTATTAATTTCATTAAGCTCCTGTACAACTGTTTAATTATTTAAATCTATCACACCATTTTCAAGTTGATTTTAAACCAAAGCAGAGCAATGCAGTTCTCTGGAGTGTATGCAGAGGGCACCAATGTACAACACTCTTTGATACCATGACAAAAAAAGGCTATTTCCATTCCACTTCTTTTGGCAAGACCGATGGAGTTTCCAACTCTGAAACACAGTAATTGAATAGTCTTCTGTATTGTGAAGCAAGAATGTTTAAACTGGGCTAAGCTTATGTTTATCCTTCCATACTAATGTTGAAATGGATGGAAATCCAAAGGTGGCTCACAAACATAGAGAACAAAAAAAGCTATTTTATTTTGTTGTGTTTGTTAATATGTTCAGGTGATGTGTAGTAGTATGCTGTGTGCATGAATTCTCTTCCTGAAATTACCTGCTGTAAGAAGATTAGTTTGTCTTAGAAATTGAATTTGCTTACTTCAGGAGTGTTATTATATTCCTGATACTTGTGACAATGACGGATTATTTGCAAACTTGTGGGACATATCAGACAATCATTGGAATTGGGGCTGATTCATAGGCAAGCAAAGGTATTATTCCAACCCTATTAGAGATTATCACAGTCTTATGTCTTCTTGGAAGATCTTTATTGACAGAGCTTAATCTACCAAAGCAATTTTCACTCATCTCATCAAGAAGTTTCCTCTTACATATAATCCATTACCTCCCTTATTAAAGCTGCCAGTTCTTCATATGCACTATCAGTTGACTTGGAATAACACATTTCCTCTCAGGTTCATACATTTTATTAACCTAATAATTTTATTAGCTCCTCTCCAGCTTTTCTTTATGTTTACGTGATTTTACTTACATGATTTTAAATGAGAGAGCAGATGCTGATCCAAAGCCACAGACAGCTTAACACCAAGCCAGAAATACAGGTAACAAGGAAAACCTGGCAGCCAGCAACACAGCCAGACATCTTCAAAAAATCACCTCTTGTCCTACTGCCCTGGCTGGCCTGCTCTCAGTCCTTCCCAGCACTCTTCCCAAGCAAATATTTTTGTAGCATGCCTGAAGGGTTTCTACATTTGGGGTATTTTGGATAAATTCCCTTGTACAAAAAGGAGGTACCTGTGTATCTCTTCCATATCTATCTCTTGAAGATAGTGCTAAGTAAGATCCAAGGTTTTTGTTAGTAATAGCTGCACATCAGTGTACAGACAGAAACAAGATGGAATTTTGGGCTTATCCAAAAATTAGTGATTTCCTTTTGACCACTTCAGGAAAGGAGGAATTATCCAGAGTAATTTGGGGAGAGTTGAAATATATCTAAAACCAGCACTCATCATTTTAAATGCCTATTACACATAAGTAAAATAAACAGGAAAGTGACTGTAAAATAACCAGGAAAGTGACCTCTCAAAGATGAAAGAAACCAGACAAAATCCTACTGTTGTGACAGCCGAACTTTGGAGGATGAGGCAAACAGGGACACTTAAATGCCATTCTGCTCTGTTGAACTCGTAGCAGGTGCATGTCAGGTACCTGGAGTTCAGACTCTTGGAAGCAGCCCTAGCAATTATTCCCTCCAAGGAAACCAAAAGGAAGAGCAGGGAGAAGGGATAATAATGCCCATATGCTTGGTATAAAGATGTAGCTGCCTTCCTTTGTAACTGAATAAAGAGCTGGAACTCCTAATAATGGCACAGCCACTTCTAACATATCACAGTTTAGCTTCTTCTTTGTAAAGAACTATTCCACTGGTGTCATTTCAGTCAAACGTGTTGTGATTTGAGGAGCTTCTATCGGTGCTGGACTGGTGCCAAAGAAGTAGATCATAGCAGTTCCTTTTCTGGCTTTTCTAAATGGTGCAACTCACAAGTTAGCACTTAGCAGCTGTAATATAAATGTAGTTATAACAAGAGCCGTGTAGCTTGTCAAACCCCTTTGTAGCTAACAAAGGGAATGGATTAGTTTGTTCAATGTCTCCAAACTCTGTGTTTAAGGAAATGCTGAGTCTGTGACTCCAGCTCACAAGCTAAGGAACAGCATCCGATATAGTAGGTTGTATTTTTATATATGTACATATATGCAAAATTATGGGGAAATATGTGTATATCAAAAGCTGGGCAATGTTTTCCATTTCAGTTTATTTGGGTTTAGCTGAGGTAGAGTAGGAACTCATAATTTTAAATAAAGCTAGCACTGAAATAAGGGTGTCTGTGCACCTTTTTCACACAAATCTTTTTAGTGCCACTAAAATACCCCACTTGAGTTCTGTTGGCACAACTCCCTCACTCAGGCCCTCATTCTACAGACAGCCTCTTTCAGAAATGTCTAACAATTGTAGGAATAGCTGAATCTATCTCACTTATTAACTGAAGGGAGTGGAATCTGACTATCCAGACTTTGGAAAAGAAATTCTCTGAAGCCATCACAGAGGTAATTGGGCTTGGTAATTACTACATTAGCTGCAAGTTTATTAAGGGCCACAAAAGGAAATGCCATCCCGGTGACCTTTGAGGCTGCATTTCACAGCATGTTTTCTACATGAGAACAAATGATGAAACTTGACTATTTCTGCCAGGTGAGTGGTAGCTATGGTGAAGATTTATAGCTGTAATCTGGTAATCTATGGGCCTAATCATAGCGTTATAGAGTTGCGTGGCATTTACTCAAAAAGCCTGAAATGATCTAGCGCTGTGTAGACTATGGAGAAGGAGTGCATTTTGTCATCTGCAAGGTTGGGAGAAATACAGCCTCTTTAGCAGACTGTAAAAGAGAGACAAGAGCTAATGTTTCTCAAAATAGCAGCGTGTTACACAAAATTTTACAAGAGTCAGAGAGCTAAGAAATTGGGACTGTCAGATGCATTCTCATTTGGAAACCATTATGATTTTCCTCTTTTGTACTGCTTCAATAATTACATAGATTTAATTTTTTTTTTTTTGAAATTATTTAAGTCATGCTCAGTTCATCTCTCTCAGAGCAGCAAACACAGAAGCAGACTCATAATATAATATTGACATATTTAAGTGTTGGATTCTTTAGCTGAGAGCAGCATGTTCAGAATGTATCATGCCTGTAATGTGCTTGTATTCCCTTATCTTCGTGTCACATTTTATTCAACAGTTAAGAAGTGCTAATAAAAAGTGCATATTTCAGTTGTTCTATTTTAGGTAAACATAACATGGTACACATTTTCTAAGCAATGCACATTGGTTAGCTGTGCAACTCCATTTCTACAAATAGAAATAAGGGTGGCAAACGCTTTGCTTCTCTTCTTAATTAACCTATCCTTGCCAAAACTGCTATGTTCTTCAGCACAAGCAGGGAATGAAACTGATGACTGAAAATTTAAATTAATGCTTTTTCTTGTGATCTTTTGGCTGAGAACAAGAGCAGCTTCCACCTACCATCTGATGCATTCCCTAGCAAAAGAAACAGTGTCAGCCTGGGTCCTTGTGCAGCTGTAAGGAGCGAGGGAACAGACACATTTATATTGTCTTTCCTTTGGAGCCAGCTCACCTGGGAAGGGGAGATGCTGCCCAGCCTGCAGCAGGTCTTGGCTCCTGCTCTGCTTGTCAAATCCAAGTTCTTAAGTAGCTATTTAGAACAGGGGCTGAGGTCCAAAAGACAGGCAGTGATGTGTAGATCCCCTGAAATGTCATGATTCGACATGACACATTTGCTCCCTACTCCTCCCCACCTGCTCAGCCCACAGGTCTGTTTTAAATCAATCTTTTCACCTCTCCCAAGACTCACAATTTAAGCAGAGCAGACGCTGATGAAAACAGATTTATAATGAAGCTTGTGGCCATTAAACACCAGCCTTCCACCAGAGGTGACCTTATTGTAAAGCGTTGTAGAGTGAATTTATTTTGACTTTGCCCATTCTCTACCTTGTCTAGCACACTGGCAGCTGAGGCAGAGGTGGTGGGAGGTCTGAGAATAATGCCCACGTCTCACTTCATTACAGCTGCACTTCACATCCCAGCAGTCTCCAAGCCTCAGGGATATCACATTCATTACCTCTTTCAGAGACACGTATTTTACATATATGGCTGAAAGGTGATTAGAATCCCTGACACAACAGCGTTTTATCTGGAATGCAACCATGAAAAATACATGCCTAAAACAAAAAAGACATCCTACATCCTTCTCCTAATTGATTTAAGCTACAAAGACCAGCTTCAGTTTTCCCAGGGCACAGGAACTACCAGGAAGACACAAATTGCATGTTTTCAAATCTCCTCATAAAAACTGCTTGACAGGGGGTTGAAAGCAGAGTTTTCTGTTTCTCAGATGTCCTAGTCCTGTGAATGTCATCAGTCAGCAGAAGCTCACGTGCCACCACCTGATCATAAAGAACAGTTCTGTAACAACCCTCATTTCACGCTGCTGATTCCAGCCCACCATAAATCAGCCACACCACGAGTAATGTTGGAAATAATTGTCTGCTCCAGAGCTCCCCTCTCTCACAGCCCAGGTGCCATACAGCTGTAGCCATATATAGACCCTGTCCTGCTGAAGTGGGTTACAGCAGCACCTCCAGCAGTGATGCTCCCTGAGTGCTTGGAAGCTCTTTAATGCTGCACACTGGAACAGTGCAGGTGCACTCATTCAGTGGTTTTAAAAACATTGTAAATGGAATCAGCTCTGGCTTGAACCAGATGCTCTCTGCAGATGGAAGATGGGATAGCAACTGCTACTTCACTGAAAGCTGCCTGGGAATGCAGCAGGTGATCTCAGGGCTGATCCTCAGGTGCATGTGGCACTCTGATCCATCCTCTCCCACCCTCTTTCTATCATCCACCTTTTTTTTCCCAGCAGGGTTTGCTGTCACTGATGGCTGTTTGTGTAAATGAATCAGCACAGCACATCTGATATTTTGACTTCAGCCATGTTTGCCCCCTGTGTTCCTTAGCCAAGTTTTACACAGCAACTTTGAGGATTGTGGCCTCTTAAAACCTGTGATCAAAACAGTCCTGGGCTGGTTGTGCTGGTCCAGCCACTCTCAGTTAACAGCAGGCAGACCCGACTTAAAGAACCCCAGCTACATCTCACATAAGAGGTTGCCTTAGTCCAAAGCTGCTGGAAGAAAGTAGCAAAACAAAAAAATATAGTTGAGTTCTGAAGCAGAGCTACCTAGGTTAGAAAAATCATGTAGAAATCCAGAGTAGTGATAGAAATGCCCCAAATTACCTGCTAAATGAAAGTGTTTTGGGATATCTGATCCTTCTTATCAGGTTGGCCCAGCTGCACAATTTCCCATCTCCAATTATACCAAAAGGCCCACACTTCCTCCTTCATTAATGCATTTGAAGGATTTAATGAGTTACTTCATCAGGTTAATAAATCCCTTCAATAATTTTATTACACTTTGATACAATTATTCAAGAAGTGCAGCTAACAAATGATCATCATTTATATTTCTTGACAGAATAACTTAGTTAATAAATTTGGCCCATGAAATCCAAAATCCATAAATAAACCATGGGGACAATTGAATGTCTATGTGGAGGAGGGTTTTTTCCCTATCTCTGGGTTAAGGTTGCATTAGAAATCCTCTGTCTCTTGTGCAAGTAACTTCAGGCTAAGGAGAACTGCAGGAGGTTGGTGCCTCTCGGCAATGTCCTGCTTCCCACTGAGTGCTTAGGGGGAGTCCAGCTGCTGCAGCACATGTGCCACTGGACATAACCCATATTAATTTGCTCCAGCACTCCCTCAGATTTAAAATCCAGCTTCATAAAGGCTGTTCCCTTCCTGGAGGCTAAGATCTTTAGCTGATTTTGACCAGGTGCAGTGGCACTGTCAGAAATAAGCATTCTATTCTGGAAATTATTTTAAAACTGAATTGAATTGGTTGCCATGTCATTTGTTTTTCCTGTGGCATCATAGTAAATGACATCATCAACAAAATAACCTTAGGGGCAAGGGTGTTTTCAGAATCTTAACCTCTGAATGGCCAGCAGTATTACAGCTTCCTATTACCAGATTAATAATATTTATGGTAGGTAGACTGCAAGAATGGGACCATACTATTTATTTACTTACACTTGAAAGCCACCTCTGGCAAGAACAAATTTCCCATTAATCACCACCTTATCTCTGCAAGAAGCAGTTACTCTCAAGGACATCTGTATTATTCCCATTGTTTTATTAATACAAGAATAGCTCTGCTGTGGATTTTTTGACATTGAACTTTATTTATTTTCTAGATTTTCTTTTTTAAGCTGAAATGCTTAAATAAACATTGAACTTTCTTAATAAATGAACTACCTAAGACCCCAACCATAGCGATAAGATCCCAATACTTCCCTGAATATATTTTTATGTAAAGAAACTGCAAATCAGTATCTCCTTCTTCTCTTTTTTATCTGCTGAAACTCCAGTTATGAATATTGAGTTTCTTCTGGGAGTGCAGATGACCTTGTTAACTTGTGAGAGTGCCAGAAGAGCAGTGCCCTCCAGTCCAGTGGGTCAGAGGAGTGAAGCCAATTTCTAAGCTCAGGTCTTGTAATCAAAAAATGCATATTTCTCTCTCCTTTCACACAGGCTTTAGCCAGCATTTGAAACATTACCTATTTTATTGGGCTACAGGACGATTTGTTTTTCTAATTTTTCAAGAGCACTGCATCATATATTTTCTACTTCAAAAAGAAATCAATGTAGGCCCAGCAGAGAACAATATCAGACAGAAAAATTCTCTTTCATGTGAGAAAAGCATCAGTGGAAAGCCTTCCACAAGCCTTATGGAGTACCAGAAAGGGGTGGTTGTGCCAGTAGAAGGGGGACCTATTAATGTTAATTTGCTGTTTAATTAGGTGTCCAGTACCATACAATGGTGAGACACTTGTGTGGGTGGGACGAGCCCCCTGATTGTCAGGTGAACACACAGTCACGCCTGCCTCCTAAACTCAGGCACTGCTCCCACAGCAATTACTCTGGAGCCTGTCAGATGTGATTTAAGCAGTAATTTGTTTGCAGAGCGAAAGGTATGCTTTCAAACAGAGTAAAGGGCTCTGTCCTCTGTCCTGCCCCTGTGCTGCTGCTCAGTCCAAACCATGGGGGTGTGAGGATGCTCTGGGAGGAGTGCCAGCCCTGCAGCTGGGTTTGTGTGACTCCAGCAGCCGGCCCTGCTCAGCTGTGCCTGCCCAGCTCCTCCCCACCCTGCTGAGAGCTGGGACCCCCCTTGCCATAGGCTGAGACTGCCAACCCCACACACAGCAGTGAGAAATGCCCCAGGCAGGCCCTGTGACAGGGGCTTCCTTCAGCACTGACAAAAAAAACCCACAGCGTTTCCATCTTCCTGCATTTCAGTGTTTGAGTTAATAACATTTATGGGGCAGCACGGGAAAATGAACTTAAATACATCATTTGTCATCTCAGGATACTGAATTACACCATTACTGAAAGGGATACAGAGAAATGTGTCCAATAAACAGTGTAGTTTGCACAATTCGCTTTGCATTTCCCACATCCTGCAGCAAGCACAGGATAGTCAGGCTCCTTAATGATCATAATATATGTACAGAAAGAGCAGTTCCCTGAGGGCTCCTGATTAATCAGGGAAATACTCATTTGTTCTGGCAGAAGTGATGTGCATCTAGGCAAGGCAAATGCTGAACCCTAAGTGCACACAGCAGCCATCAGGGGCCAAAAGTTTCCATTCATTTAACTCATTTTCCCTTTAAGAAAAAAAACCCCATGTCTCAGCACAGCACAGGGCACAACAGCACTTGTTCTTGGTCTCAGTTCCATTAGGGTTTTGTCTGACAAAGGCAGAAAGAGGCCCTACATCCATTTTAGAGACTCTGGATGCATTGAGCTCCCAAACTAAGGCATCCCTGCTGCTTGCTTAGATACCCCGTTCAGGGGAGGACACGAGGCCTCAGCTGTGGTATCTGATCACTGTGCAAGAGACTTGGGAACAAGTTAGAAGATTTAAAGGATTTTTCACCAGCTGATCTAAATCCCTGCCTGTCTTTTTACTACCCACATATTGCAATCCTTCCTCCACTCCATCAGACCCATATTAATTCTGTGGTTTGGCACAGTTATTGCCACCTAGAAGTTTGCAGTGTGGCATTTGAAATCTTTATTTCAGATTTTATTTTTTATTCTGAGTTGGAAGTTTGCTAGTAATGAGGTGAATCCTCTGTGCCTGACACGTATTTCTCTTGGTGTTCATTTTTAAATTAGCCACAGAAAGGACAAACTAAAAGCAGATGTGTCATATTTTTCTCCATGTGTTTGGAAGCTCACTCATGGAAATATCTTTGTCAGATAAATGAATTCCAGGTTACTGGGATAAACAGATGCAATAAAATACTCGTGTGTAGAAGGAACCTTTACAAAAATGTGATCCAACAACTCTTCAAGGAAATTGCCATGTAAGAGATCCAGCTTTGAGGCTTACCTCAGGCTTTTGCATAACATGATAGTTAGTACTTTAAACTGGAGAAAATGTGATGGGATCTTTTGATATTTTTCCACTTGCTTTTTCAATTTCATGGGATCAGCAGAAAGGGAAGGGAACCAAAGCTGAACTAATGCTGTGCTTTTGCCTCCACCACTGCCTGGACACATGGCAGGGATTGCTTGGTGGAGAACTGAGTATCTGTTACCCTTCTTATGGGCATCTCAAAACTGCCAGAAAATGTGGATTTTGGACTTGTTTTCAACATAACATGAGAAAGAGGAAAACCAGAAATAAATGAGAAGGATGAAATATAATCGAAAACCAGTAGTTATTTAGTTTGGCTAGTGATTTATTAATGTATTACAGTTAAGCACTAAGGAATAAACCCTCACTTAAAAATGTTCCTCAGCTCTAGGCAGGATTATTTATAGGAAATAAAAACAGTTAAAGAATTAGAATGAAATCCTGCACGTATTGAGTCAATAGAAATGTTGCCACTGACCTCATTAGGCCAGGTTTAACCCCAGATATCTACAAAGAACCACAGTTTTCTTGCAGTGTGACTAGCAGATTAATATTTGACAACACCAGTTTATCTTTCCCTACAGAATCCTTAATTTTTATGCAGCCAGCCTAAAAAATTTGCTCCACAAGTTTCTGTTTCAGTGCAAACCAGACAATGTTCCATGCTCCTTTTAGGCTGTTGGCTCACTGTCACCATTCTTGTTTGGCTTAAGCACCTCCTGAAATTATTATTTTGCCTCCATGTCCCTTATAAGAATATTTTTCCTCTGAGGTATCTGCTTTCTCAGCAGCAATTTTAAGGCATTTCAGGCTACAGAAGAAATATAAATAAACCCCGTGCTCATCATAAAGAACATGATCCTTTAACCCTGTCCTTGGAAAGCCCATAAGCATTCCCTGTACTTCAGCGATTCTCCATATGCTTTTGCAAGGAGCATTTTGCACCTGCCACCACAACTCAGGACAAACGGCAGCTTTGCAGGAGGAAACATTAACTAATTTACACAAAGCCTTAGGTGGTCTATTAGCCCTGCATAGAAACGTGTAATTACTGGATCCACGGACAGAATTAAATTTGATGGACTACAAAGAAGCAATGAGTGAAACAATTAACAACAAAGCCCAAGTAAACTGCTCTGATGGGAAGCCATGGCCTGGCTGAATGAGTCTGACAGCTCTGTGTTTATCTCTACTGTCCCCAGGGACATGTCCACCCCAAACCTTTCACTCAGTGCAGACAGGTGAGCTCCTGTCAGAGTCACTGCACCTGCTGATCTACTGCAGGTCGTGTAAGATACAACCGACAGCCGTATAACCTGCTCAGCACAGGGCTACCCTTTGAGCATCATTAATTTTATCAATCTGTTCTTTCTCCTGTGTCTCTGGACATGGTGGTTGCTCCTCCAAGCCTGATGCCATTTTGGGAGGATGCAGCTCAGTGGAGCACTGCTGCCAACAGGGCAGTGCAGCAGATGCCGTCCTGAAAGCCTGATGGAATAGCTGCTCCACAGGCTTTAGTTCATTAAGGTAATTGCAACTGGTTTGTGTCACAGTGCACAGTTAAATTCGGGATGGTAAAATCCATCCAAAAAAAAGCATCTCCACTCTGCAGCTCTCCAGCCACTCAGGTTAATTGTGAGTACTTTGCAGTGCCTGCGGTAAGGCAGGAACCTGGGGGGTTTCTGTCACAGCTTCCGTCCACAATTTGATTTAATGCCCTCCATGAACAATTGCATCTCAGTGCTTGTAATAAGGAAATGTCATAAAGGTACCTGCTGCCTGGTCCAACATCTTTTGGCTTTGACAGCTCAAATTTACAGCTTTAATTCAGCAGCCTGGAAGCTTGGTATTCTGCACACACATGGTGAAGGCCTGAAGGAACGATATTTTATAAAAGTTCACCTGTGTTCAGAGACTCATGGAGGATATAACCCCTTGGACCTTGTGAGATGACTTGCAGACAAATTCACACTCCAGATTGTCCAGTGGCAAATTACAAAGTTCTAATCAAACCCCAGTGTGCCTGGATGTATTCACTGGAATGTTTTGCCTCTGTGGCATTAAGAGCTGAACTTTCAGCAGCTTGAACAAGTGCTCAGCAGGGTTCTCTCAGCCATGAGCATCCCCAGCAGGAGGAGGAAAGGGCCTTTCAAAGCAAGTCTGATCTCCCTGGTCCTGATACCTACGTGAGATAAATTCCCCAAATCAGCACAGCTGAAACACAGAGCTAAGTGTGCCCATATGAAAGATGCTGCCACACCAGCACTGCTTGGGAGACTCTGGACAAAACAGCTGTGGGATTTCCTTTAGGAAGAGCCACGCCATGCGCGTGGCTGCCATGCCCAGGACAACGTCACCCTGCTGAGCACAGCGGGGTGGCAGGAGCTGAGGAAGGCAGGAGAACCCCAGGCACTCCCAGGCTGCTCTTTGACCCTCTGCTCCTTTTGCAATCCAATTTACATCCCCGGGCTCTGTTCCTGCCGTGCTCCCAGGGGTCACGTTGGGGGCTGTCACGAACTGTAGGCACTGCAAATGTCTCCAGTCTGTGCAGGAGATGCAGCTGTTTAATGAGCCCTGCTATCATTACACAAAATGACTCAAGGACTTTCTTAAAAAAGCCTCTTATTTATAGTATCATAGATTACCTTAATGTCTTTTAACTGGGAGGTGCTTTGAAATACTGCGCAAACATTACAAGATGGTCTTGAAATAATGGGAATTTAAACAGAATCTAATGAGGAAAACATAAATATTGGATGGAAAGGGAAAGCATTTGTTGAAATCTTCAGCAAAGGAGTATTCTTAGGAAAAGTCTGCACTTCTGAGCTGGAGTTTTACAGCACATCTTGCATATGAGAGCCAGTGCAAGTGTGTACTCTGGCACAACTTTTGCATTGTGCCAGTTTTTATTTTATGGCATTAGTTTTGGTTTGTGCTTGAGTCTGTAGGGGAGAGATGGAAAATTTGATTTGTACCAGCTTCTCTGTGTGTCAGTGCAGGCTTTCTTGTGCCAGATAAACACAGTCTAGATGAACTACAGCTACACATCCCTGTTTGAACATGAAAAATATTTGAAGTATCTACGTGGTGAATAAAGGAGATATCTGGGGCATGCTGATTTAAACCTGGCCAGGTCCTTGTGTTCCTACAGGGGATAATTATAGGTGAAATCTTAAACGGAACTGTATTAATCAGAGTAGGCTCATCTGCCAGTGCCCTTCCCGTCAAAACTCAAGCAGCAGCAAGGAAATGAAGCAGTAATGACAGGGCTTCCATTTAGCCTCTAAATCCCTTTTCTTAGGTATCCATATTTTAATGAAATTTATGTGCTTTTTAAAGTAGGAGACGTTTTGATGATCTTAGATACAGTCTCTAATTAAACATTCTGTAATTAAACTTGGTTTATCTATGTCAAATGCCAAGGAATTCAAGCAAGCCAGGTTAAGCCCTACTTTAAGTCCAAGACATTCAGGGAAGACGGTATCTAACACCAGGCTTTCTAAAGCTGCCGTGGGAGCAGAAGGATGTCCCTACACCAGAGATCCCCTGTGGAGCAGAGCTAAGGAAAGCCCAGGCTGATGGTGCTGTGTCAAGGCTGGAGGGCTGGATGTGCTCCCAGCCCAGCAGCCCACGAGCCTCTTCCCCTGGCTTGGTTGGAAATTCTTGCCTCTCTTGACTCATTCAATTTTTTCCCCAACCTTTGATGAGATTCCCATATGGGATGTGGCATCTGTGAGCCACAGATTACTTTAATCTGAAAAGAACGTTTTGGGAAATATACAGACGACATAAGTATACTGAGTTTTGGATGTCTTCATTCTCACACGCTAGTGTATAACATTGTATCTCAGAAAAATACATTTAAAATAATAATTTTAATGAATCTGTAGAGGGTCTGGCTCCTGTCTCATAGACAGATCTACGCCATACTCGCCTCTGCTTGCTACATCTGTGAAACATCCATTATTTTTCCACGGTGTAAATGATCTCATTTCTGTTGCTTTCCCTGCAACACAATGCCACGTTCATTCCCCCTTCGAAAATTTCAGGAAGAGAAGCAATTTGTAAGAATGACAGGAAAATGGCTTCTCATCTGTGTACACCACAGCAATCTGACACGCAGAAAGAGGCTCTGGTGAGATTCACAAATCCTAATTCCCAATGAGTTTCAAGCAGTCCAGATTTTAAAAAAAAAATTGACATCAACCAATTTGATCACAAAGATTCTAATTCAGCACAGGTTAATTGAGAAGTCAGATTTACTGCTATCACTTCTGGAGAGGAGGGAGATAAGCGAACACAATGACTCTTTATCAACAATATGGGGACTTCATTTAAAGAGAGAGCATTAGGTTACAGGCTGGAAGATTAGTAGCAATCAACCTGCTCTCAGAAAAGAAAATGCACTGGGTGATAAAGATAGAAGGCAGGAAGCTGGGTGCATAGAAATGAGGTTTGATGCCAAATATTACCGGTCAAATCTCAGCTATCTGTCAAGTTGGCACTGATCATTGCTGATGCACGATTATTATTACTCACCTGTGATCAGGTCATTTAGCAGTACCAAGCCAATGGCTCCTCCCAGCCATTTCATTTGTTAATGGCGTTTTAATGAAAAAAAAGTCCATCTCATATCTCTTTGAGATGACTAACCATTGTGTAATAGTACATAATGGTATATGAAACACATTTTCTTTTTCCCAATCACCCATAAAAAGATATCAGCTGTTATTCTGTTCCTTAGCCACAACCCCATAAATCTGAATGCAGTTCTGCCTTTAAAGGTGGCAGGCTTATTTTTCCTTTTTCTTTGTGTGCCATGTGTTTTCCATACCTAAAAGTGCCTGTTTTGTTGCAAGTGACAGAAGGAGAATTTAAAGGGATGCTGGAGGATCATAAAGACTCCCCTCCATCCAATCCCAAGCACGCATTCGCCTTATTGTTCTGCTGACTAAAGAATTAGAAACTATTAATATTGTCTCTGCTGGCAGGTCAGAAAAATACTTATTCTGTAGTCAAGCAGATTAATCCAAAGGGGAAAATAACCCTGCAAAGCCCTGCAAAAGCTGCTGTCTAACCAATCCACTTTCCGAAGCCAGATGTTTCCAATCTGTTTAAGTGTTAATCTCACGATATGTCTTTTTATGCCTACTGAAATGATTTCAACGTGCATGGAACTATTAGAGAATTCATATAATTAGGGCAGTTCTTATTGATGGAGGAGCTTTTTGGATGAAGCCCTATCAGTGAGTTTGTCAGTCATGTGCTCACGTTAATTATTGAGGCGTGTTGGGACCTCTCCCCATTAGGTTTTTTGATGGGCTCTGGATACTGCCCAGCTTTGGCTACTCTTTTTAAAGACACTCACAGTGAAATCAGAGGCAGGATAATAGTGGGTAAGTGGGCAGATCTTGAGGTCAGAGGTACTGGTTTTTAGAGCTTGGGATGGGTATGGAAAATAGATGTGCAAATGAAGGCACTGCAACCCAGGCTGAGATCTAGTCCAGCAAAAACAGGGTAATCATGAAATGTAGTTACAGTTACCCATTCGTCCTGAAAACTGGAGGGATTTTTTTCCGTCTTACACGCACCTCCTTAGATCTTTTCTTGACATGACTTTGGTCTCCTCTGATAAAGAGCTGGTTTGAAATATAACAGCCAGACTGAGTTTTTAGCCGAGACCCCTTCCATGACAGGTGCTGATGGGCTCTGCTGTCAGGGCCCACCGTGTGAAGAATAATGGCTTGTGAGAGGAAGGTTACAAGAAAGGTCAGGAGGCAGCTCAGGAAGCCTTGCATTTCATGTCAAGGATCTTAAAGGGTCTGGGAGGGCTGCAAAAACTTTCCTCTGGGGCTGCTGACTGACAGATCAGTGTCACGATTATAAACTGATTTTGATAAATCATTTTGATCTACTGTTTGCAAGTGGCTTTAAGAGCGCTGGTGGTGAGCCATGCATTCCTGTGGCATACTAGAGCAAATCCCTAGGGAAAAAAGTGGATTATGTATCCTGCTGGCACACAGGACAAGGGAGCAGGACCATCCAGGAGCAGGACCTCCACGCCAGGAGCTGCCCAGCCTTAAAGTGCCACTCTCTCTTCCTATTTTGTGAATCTCCGCAGACATCCCAGTTCCCCAAGGGCCATTTAACCCCGGAATCCTTCAACAAAGTCCCTCTGCCTAACGAGCAGGCAGCAGATTTTGTCTGTGGGAACTGGCTGGCAGAGAATACGTGCAGTTGCAGACGTCTGTGCTTACCCACACAGGGTGAGGAGTTTATCATGGGGCTTAAGGATGATTCCTTTATGAGTGTGGTATGAGACGAGGAAGAGGAATCGGTTTAAAATTAAAATGAGGATTTTTCCACTTGTCCTTAATATTTATAAGGCTCCTTTTGCCTTACAGACAAAATCCTTAAGGAGAAGATGGAAAGCTGTTCATCCTTATTTCTTGTGCCTTTAGTTCAGCTTCTCATTGTTTATAGTACTCTAAGCAAAATAACTGTTCTGGAAATGCAGTCATTTACAAAATCCAGTCTACTAAGCCTTAAACAGCAGAGACATGTCCTGCTATGTTTGTTCCTTTGTTGTTGCTATGGCGTTACCACACATTTTTCCATGTAGGAAAGGAAATCCCATGGAGACCAGATAATAAAGACTTGCATTTCCAGGGCACAGTGTCCGTCGCCTCTTGACCTGTTTGACACCCTCTTTCACCAAACCTGCATTCACTGAATCCAAATAAACAGTCAGCCATCAAAGGAAGTACTTTAAAAGGATTGCTCATGGTTAGCCTTGATGAAATATACATTGGAAAACCTGCATTTTAATCACGTTTGGAGTTCTGCATTTCAAAAATGGTTTTGTTTAACTACATCAGACTTGTCATTCAGGGAAGTTTCCTTCCGTAGGATGCCTGCATTTAAAAGTCAAGTTAACCAAACCCAAACAAATTTCCCAGGAGGCTGCAACAAACCAGACAAGCCTCTCACACACTCAGCTCTGACCTCTGTGCTGTACCAGGTGTATCCCTGCTCTCTGCAAGATTCCAAGATGCTGCATGTTTGTACAACATCACCAGTTCTCAACAGGGTGTCGTGGGGATTCATCAAAATCACTGCCCGTCACTTGTTGGAACAAGCTTTGGCTGAAACTCCCCACTTGGCCTGACATTAGTTTGCAAAGATTAATCCTGTGTCCCAGTCAGTCTGCCCTGCCTAAATCCCCTGATCATCCTGGGTCGCACAGAATTGTTGTGCTTTGTTTTATCTCAGAAATAACTATTTAATGGTGTTCCCTGAAATTATTCTTTGCATGTAAGTTAAAATTGATGAATTAATATAAGTTTGTTAAATGCTCTAGGACACTTATCCTACGTGAATTTTTCAGTACCATCATCTTCAACTTACTTTAATGAAGATCTAGCTATAATTTAAGCAAATGTCACCTGTTGGTGTAGTTATTAGGGAAGAATGTGCAGTTCACAACTAACTAAAGAGCAAATGTCTCAGAAAGAATTGTTCTGATGCAAGATGACATGGTTATTTTGGGCCAAACTTCTTGGGCTTCATTTGCTGTCTGTCTCCCACTGCTGTCATTTTTGTGTGACACACTTCAAAGGCACTGGCCTGGCCATCCAGGCAGATTGAAAAGGCCTTGTGTCCTCTCATCTCTTGAAGACACATATCCATATTGCAGCCAGAGGACACAGCCAGCACAGGATAATCTGCCACAGGCAACATACAGCTTGTGGCCTTCCAAATTCTTCAGACAACACAGGAAAACAAACAGCAGCCTTACAGACTTAATGGACTTTTAATGCATTTGATGGATTCTGCATCAGCAGTTTCTAGTGGAACATCTAAAGAGAGAAAATTCCATTCCCATGGAGATTCTGAGGAGAACGTGAACTGACAGTGCAAAGGCTCCTCTTTGCAGCACTTGGATGCTGTGCAGGAGAACTCAGTGGCCAGACTCAAAGTCTTCATCTCTTATGAAACATCACAGAGTTTCCCAGGGTTACAATCTGAGCTGTGTCCAAGCCACAGGCTGGTCCCGTACCACAGCAGTTAATAGAAGCAAAAGGCACCAGAAAACTGTGACCTCTTTGATCAGGACCATTTAACTCCCCTGAGCTGGTGAAGGAGGCACAGAAACTGGAGCTGGAAAGCTGCTCCCATGCCCAAAGGGAAGCTGTGGCTTTAGACAGAGAGTTGTTCTGCAGTTATCAGGAAGAAGACAAAGCCTTAAAGTCTTTTGTTGAATCCAGATAGGCAGCAGTGGTGACACATTCCTCCTAGTCACATATCCTTGACTTTGTTACTTTTGCATAATCTTCGAACTTCAGCTATTGATAAATAAATTAGTTTACAAAGCAGAGAGTAAATCACCATTCACTGCTGAGCTGCTATTGTGCCACTCACTTGTAAGGCAGCTTTCAAGCTTTTTTTTTTAATCAGTTTGGCTTGACATTTTGTTTTCCTACTATTATTTATGAGCTCTATCTTATGAATGGATTATGTAAAATAGTTTAATTCCAGTTGTTGCAATTTCTCAGATGTCATCACACAAAAGCTTGCTTTGAGTAGAACACTCAGGTCCAGATTTTGTTCTCAGCTGTGCTGATAACGAATTAGACCATCATCCACAGAGATCAGAAGGGCTTTCCTAAGATTTACAACTGTTATGAGCATTTAGGAAAAACATCTGAGCAATGCTCTTCTCAGAATAGGCAAAGGCACATCGCTGCCTCTCAGCAATGTTCTGCAGACAGGGTCAACCCACTTAGCCACCGTCCTCAGCTCAGAAACTGAACCTGGTGATTCTTCTTGCAAGGAGTTATGAGCTGCATTTGGCTGTGACTTGACTGCTTTTGTTATAATGGCAGAAATGGGGATGGGTGATTTTAGAACAGTTGCTTTCTAAGATTTTGGATGCACTCAGTCACTTCAAAGCAACTAAAACCTCAGTAGCTATTTAAAGCAAAGCACTTTAGTCCCCATTTGATGGTAGGTGTTAGCTCTTCTCTGTGACAGCAGGCTACTACTGTAGTGAACCAACAGCTCTTAAGCCTTTGCAGATGCCAAAAATTGTGCCAATTATTACTCTCCATTTCACAGGTTTCTCTGATCTCTCAGCATCTGACTGCACCTGAGTGTGGCACAGAGACAGTGTAAAAACAAGAGCTCTGTTGCTAAGGAGCATTTGGGATGTACTATTGCTATTTATTTGCCTATACTAAATGCTACTTCATTTCCTGGGATGAAATATGTGATGTGGCCTGCAGCAGGTGTAGATAAGGTGCAAGATCCATGCAAAGGAGAGAGAAAGAAGAGTAACTACAAATTTCTGCTTTGTGTTGGCTTGCTTGGGTTGTTGCTCTGTGGTTGCCTGGACTCGGGGCACTCAGTCAAGGGCTCAGCTCCTGCACCCACCCAGTGTTCTATTGGAGCCTGGCCTGGCATCAGAGCAGGAGCTGGCCCCTGGGAAGCCTCACAAGGAGCCGAACAGGTTACATTTGTCATCTCAGCACACAGAAGTGGGTATGGCTCATTTCTGTGACACCCCCATGACAACACAGAGCCGTGAAGATGACGGATGTCACCCAAACCATTACAGGGCGGTTTTTCAATGCCTGCACACACAGAGCAAGGCAAAAGACACCCAGTGTGTGTAAATGAAGCAATTACAACCAGAGGCATGGGGACTGTGGCTTTCAATCAGCTCCCTTGGCTGAGCTCCGCAGGCCTTTCCAGGTGTGCCTGGCTTTGCATCCAGGCAAGGAGAGCAGGCAGGACCTGCAAGGCCCAGGCTGGTGCCTGAGGCCTCTCACTCATGGCCAACAAGTTTTGCTGGTGCTCTGCTGCACCCAGCACAGCTCTTCCCAGTTTGAACTACAGAGGGCCCAAAGACCAGCCTCCTGTGGGAGCACGGAGTAATCCTGCACAAGGCCTTTAAGAGTAATTTATCCTTATTTAGAAAGGCATGTTATTCTAATGGCATCCCATGCTAGGCATGATACACTTTAAATGTTCCTCACTGGTTACAAATGTGACCTTCATTAACTCGTCTTTGTGCGTGGAGCTCTACAGGAACAGCTCATTGCGTTTTCAATTTAATTTAATTTGAATGATAATTTAAAAGTTGTTTGATGCAAATGCGACCATCTGCATCCTCGCAGCTGACACAGTTTTTAAAGATGGGTTTGTCAGCGGGGGTGGGGGGAGCTTGATGGGGAAGAAGAACCACGAGCTCCCAGGAGTAAACCGGGAGTGCCTGGGGGCTGAGTGGGGAAAGGAATGGAGCTGAGTCAAGCAATTGCTGGTTATCAAAGTTGTACGTGACTATTAAAGTCTGGAGTGGTGATCACAAGTCATCAGACCATGCCAGTTCATGGTACTACTTGTCTGAGCCCAGTAACTGCCCAGGTATGTCCTGACCAAACCTGTTGTGACACAAAACACAGGGAACTGCCAGGAGGGGCTGAGCCAGGTTCAACCCTGCCTTATGCACAGCCCAGCAAAGACACCGGCTGTGCCTCTTGTTATGGCTTTAACTACTGTCAGTGACAACACTGTCCTCAAACTCAGAGCTCACAGTGACTGTGATGGAGGGGAGGAAGGTGTCATGCAGATAGAAGCTCTTGTTTCGCTGTGACTAAATCTAAGCTGCAGGTTTCTGAGGACAAGTGCCAGCCTGTTCCTCCCCCCTGCAGTACTGGATGCTTGAGGGCAGTAAATAATAATAACAACAGTGCTAATGGCTGTTTGTTCACACTTGCTACTTGGCTGCCAAACTTTAAATAACTTGACAAAACTGAAACCCTGAAGTGTTGCACTGACTTTTCTAGAACTTGGTCTGGGTTGACTGCTGATTTCCTCCTAAAGTATTATGATAAAATGGGCTGTGTCCATTCCAGGCTTTTGAAAAAGAGCCAGAGGAAACATTTTGCCCCTAATGCTTCCCTGCTGGCAGCCTTGGTCAGGTAGGATGGAAAGGAGCTCCTTGCTGAGTCCTTACTCTGCAGCAACAGAGCTTCTACCCCAGGGAGCCCTGCTTAGAGACTGGGCATCCCAGGTGGCTCCAACAAAATCTGTGTGAACTCTGCTGCAAAGAGAAGGGAGCTGTACCCTGAAAATCTTCTGTATTTCAAACAATGCTTTCTTTGGCAGCTATGTGCACCAGCTTTTGCACTGGTGTCGTGGAAATGTGCTTGAAAAGCTTTTAGCTAAATTTGCAAGCATCAACTCCCTTGCCAGTATGAGTGTGAATGAGGGAAACGAGAAAAATTACTCTTTCTAATCAGGAGGGGGATTGGGCTGGCACTCTCTATGGCTTGGGAGACCTGGTTTTAATTCTTAGTATGACCCTGTGTTCCTGAGAGGCTGAATCCTCTCTTCTGGTTTCTAGTGAAACTCAAACTGCTCCTGCAAGAGCAGACCGTGCCAATCCCTGGCACTCCCAAGGAAGACAGATCCCTTTTTAAGATGAGCGTGCAGGGTTTATTGTCTCACACTTAGGAACTGGATGAAATATTGTTGGAAAAACAGCACTTTCTGTTGCAGAGACTTAATTACTGATGCATTAATCTAACATTTTTCTCACCCTTCATTTAAAATCATGTTTTCTGCTATTTCTCTTGAGCTCCCTAAACTGGGACATGAGAGATCACAACACCTTTGACAGCAATTGCCTAGAACTCCCCACAGGGCTCAGGTGTCTTATTTTGTGGTGTTTCGGGTGCCCCTGAGAGCTGTGTTAGCAGTCACTCAGGAATACCAAAGCCTGGGGATGCTTGTGTGGCTGCATCTTAGGGAGCAGGATGCACAAATGACTCTGTTAAAACTTGGTCCCATTTGAAGTTCACCCTACAAGCAGCCTGGTTCTTTATCTGACAGTAGAAAACTAAATGTAGCAACCTGATTTTTAATGGATGGCTTTCTCTGCAAATAATATTTTGACTGTATTTATGGGCATTAATATATTATTTAAGTCAGTTTTTGGGAACAAGCATGAGAGTTCTCTGGCTTCTTATGAAAGATCAAACTGAGTGGATAAGGCGAACAGAGAAGGTGGTTGGGAACAGAAGCTTTAAATTGCGACTGTAAGGCTGATTTCTGCTCCTTCTGCTCTATGTCAGTGCTGCTTCTCTCCAAGCCCATTAGAGAAACACTTAACAGAAAAAGGCAACCCCCCGGGAGAGCCTTCCACCTCCTGGAGAGATTTGGAGGAGAGTTTGCATTTCTACCCATTAGAGAAACAGTACTTTTAGCTTTTAAGTTCAAATGATGGATCCAAACAACATATGCTAGGAGTGAACACAGTCTTGCTGGGAGAGGACTTGCCAAATCTGAGGCTGCTCTGGCAATAAATAATAATCCTAATTAGGCTCCTTCCCTCAGGAACACCCAATTTTGTGATATTGATACACCATGGCATTGGAGCCTCTCTTCTTAACAGATATTCAGAACACCATTGAAGTGTTTAAAAAACCCCCCACCACACACAGAAAAACACTTTTCTTGAAAACAGACACTTAGAGAAAGTCACAATCCTTGTGACTGTATTTTCTTATCACTGTATATCAGCTACTTCTGAAAAATAAGCGAAAAAATGAAACAGCAGCTGGTCTCACTATTGCAGTGCTATGCAAGACAGGGAAAGCAGCTATTTTATATGAATACTGATTGCAGTGGGAGAAAACTATGGACACTTTAATTTTCTCACTTGGTTTCCTGGTATCAAACATCTCTCCAATAGAAACCTCATAGTTTGGCTTTCAAGAGGCAAAATCTCTTTTAGCTGGTGTGTTAGAAGGACTGCAGATTTCATCTGTCACTGAAAATCCTTCTGTGCTTCCTCTACAAACACACAAACATCAAATGGTGGAGCTCTTCCAAGGCTGTCAGCTCAAATATCCTTTTCTGGCCCGGAAGATGCTTAGGAAGGGAAGTTTCAGAAACAGAGATGAGAAGACTCCTATCCCAGCTTCTCCATGCTTGTTAGAGAAACTCCCACTACATGCATTGCCCCTCGCTGCTAGTTCAGCTGCGAGGCTGGGAACTCATCTATTTTTTCTCTCTGGATGTCTGAGCTTTGGCTCTCTGCTCCAGATAAACCTTGAAAGGAGTGAGATGAAGCTAATGGTGCTTTTCCAGCGGCAGTTCTGCCAAGCCCAGTTGGGAAGCCATGGCTGACGTGCCATGAACAGCCAGCAGCGCTGCAGCAAGGGGGCCTGTTAGTGCCTTTGTTGTAGGAGAATTTTAGCACTGCTGGGGTAGGAACCCCCCAACAGCTTGGTAACTGAGCCTTTACCCCCTCGTGTCCTCATAAATTAAACATAAAGCAGCCGCTCGCTCCTGCAGACAGCCGTGTTCTAATAAATCATGTAAATAGTCTGGGAGATTCACTGCCCTTTATTTCGCTTGAGTCCCGTAACTCAGCTGTTAATTGGATCTGGGATAAAATCTGTTTTACTGCATGTTCCCTAAGCAGGATTCTGTGAAGTTCTTTCTAGAATAACAACCTATAGCACTGCCTGCTTTGTTTTGCTCCTGTCCAGCACCAGGAGGAGAGCAGTGAAGCAGCACGGCCAAACTTAAGAGAATTTTCCTTGTGGCTCTCCCAGGCTGTTCCTGTTTGTCCTGGGAGTGTCCCAGGGAAGGTCCATCCTGGTTTTTGCAATGGCAGCACAGCTGCTGACACTAGTCTGCTTCTGCCTCCAGTCCCAAAGCAGTGGTTTCCAAGGGGCCTGGCAAAGTGAAACCCCTTTGGAGCAATTATCCAGCGCTGTTCTAACCAGCAGATAATTTATCCTAATGGTTTTTCAGAAAGATCTTAGAAAATTCTGGTGGTTTAATTGATATAATGCACCTTTTCAGCTGGGAATTTCACCAATGAAACAGATGTGGGATGTACAACAAAAAAGGCATTTGGAGGTCTTTTTTTCCTTGGGAAGGGGGACCCCAAATCTGTTTGCTCCTTCTTGCATCACAGAAGAAATGTGAGGCCTTTTTAGGAGAGCTAGTTAAAGAAATGAATAAAACCTGTACTTATGGAACTGAGGAAAGATCAGCTTTGGTTTTTTCAGTATTTTCCCTCAAAACTCAAATCCTAAAAATTTTATCAGGAAGATTTGCTGTGAAGTCTCTTGTCTAGAGGTTGTCACCTCCCTGGTCCTGTCCTGTACTGAGTGTGTGGCATTAGCTCAGGATGTAACCCCTGTGCCCTGCCAAGCATCTGCTCTGTGCCTCGCTGTGCACAGAAAGCATTGAGGGCACTGGATACCGGGTTTATTGTTTACAGACCTAACCTGAACCAGTATCTAGGAGCAACAGCAACATAATTAGGTTTGGCAATTAACACTGCTTAACTGAAGCTGCTGCAGGACCAAAGGCACTTTTTTAGTCTGCAGAAGCAGCAATTAGCATTTCATTAAGGTAACAAGCCTAGCTAAGACTCCTGAGCCTGCTGGGGTCTGCTGATCTAATTTTGGGATCCATCGATAAGCCCTAGGGACATTAAAGTGAGATGCATCAAGGCTTTCACCACCACCACTGCGTTGGAAAAGCTGGCTGGGAAGGGATGGGAAGGTTTTGTCTCTTCTGGGTTAGTTAACAGCCAGTGGAGGTGTGAGGTGTCACTGGGCAGCACCAGCTCTGAAAAGCACATGGTGCAGTTGGGTCTGTACAGCCCAAAGATGGGGCCTCATGGGACCCCAGGAAGCACAGGTGGGTCAAGGAGGGTCTTCCATCTCCAGCTTTCAGGTTTTACCCCTAATTTCTTGTCTTATCTGTATCCCCAAGCAAACATCCTTTCTGTTCATTTTCTGAAGGAGAATCTATTTCTGCACCAGTTTCACATTCAGTTCTTTGGCTGGTTTGGTTTGAAACATTACACGTGTGTTGGGAGAGAATCATTTTTATTTTTGGTGGCTTGTGGGTTTTTTTAAGTCTTGCCTGCAGCTGTGGCTTGGTGGTTTGTTCACCTTAAATCTGAGGTCAGGGGAAGGGGCTCCACACAGGCAGGCAGGCAGGCACTCGTGCTCTGGGTCAGAGTGACCAGGAACAGTCACTGCTGTTCCTCCACTGGACACTGGGGCGTTGGGATGCTGCGGGTGCATCACAAGCACACACAGCTTTAGAGCACCAGGTTTCAACAGCCAGGAGCTGTAATACGGTGCACATCCCTCCCTCCCATCATTCATGCACATTAAACTCCAGCAAACAGTGCTTAGTGGTTTTTCTAGGAAACACCACCACAGAATCAGCAGAAAATACCTTTTTTTTTTACTGTTCTTTGGCATAACATGGGACAAAAACCATCCTGCTATGATGCTTTCTGATGTTAAGGGTTATTATCCAATGCAGCTGTTAATGGAGTGCCAATTCCTTACAACCTGTGCTTTATGTAATCAGTAATTCCCAGTAATCTGGAAGTTTGCTAAAAAAGCAGGCACAGAGCTGTACTTCTGTGAAAGAGACTGATACGATACAGTCAGGAACTTTCTGAATTGCAGTTTTATTGGAAACTGTTTCTGTTACAACAAACAAGGCTTTGGTGTCTCTCTTCTGAATCAATGCTGTTGGGGTTTGAAGAAACCTTGCCATGGGATATGCACTTTGCATTTCCATACAGGCTTTCTCAAAACAGCTTGTTTCTGGACATGCAAGAAAAGTAGGAATGCTTTCCTGTTTCCTGAAGATGAAAACTTACTAAGGAGGACAAAGTGTGCTCCTCCATTCACTCTTTACTTTGATTACATGAAAAGTTTTGGTTTATGTCTGAATACACCAGGCTTGGGATTTTTGAGGGGCAAGAAAAAGACAAAAGTCTCTAAGCTGACTTCCAGGGAGTCTCTGCCACCGAGCTGCATGGAGGAGAAGGAGCCTGGCAATGGGACACCCACTGACAAGCTGGGGACAGGCTCCCTCCTTGTGATGTTGGTGTTCAACACCCTCTCAAACTCTGTGACCCCGGCGCTGGTCACCAGCGTTTGTCACAGCTCATTGCACAGCAGGAATGTGGAAGCACAGTGACCTTTCCCAGAGGGACAGGCAGAAAAGCAGTGGCACAAAAGAGGGAAGAAAATGTTGTACGCTTTAGAAGATAAATAACTGAATGTTATTGTGATGGAAAACACTGTGCTGACAATGGGCAGGGACAAAAATGTTCCTTTTAGGGTGTTGGTTCTGGGATTTGGACTTGTATTTGTTCAACTGGGGGAAGCTTCCCTTGCTGCCCTGCTTGGCTATCAGGGAATTTCAGCAGGCTGGGGAGTAACTCTCAGGTCCAAGTTAAAGTGGGATGTGGGCAATCTGAGCTCTTTGGTGATGCACGGGAGCAAGGATCAGAGGTGGGAGAGCTGGGGATGTTTTTCATGGCCTCCTTCAGCCAGGTAAAGGGAGGAAGAGGCCTAAAGTGACATTTCTAAACCTATTAAAAAGTCAAGGCAAACTTTCAGCCTTTGTCCTCCAAGCTCTCCAGCTTCTGTAGTGGGAGAGCAGAGCCCCTGGGACTGCTCCCAGCTGTGACTCCAGAGTTTCTCCTTCAAACAGGTCCAGGTTTCCAACCATTTTGTTCTCCCTTTCATTTCAGTTCCAGTTTTTATTTAATCTGACTTCTCCAGTCTCCTGAGACAAACTGATTAATTCTTTTCCCCTTCGTAGTCCCTTGAGTCCCTTGTTCAATCTTTCCTGCCTCAGTGAGATCTTAATAAATGCTGCCTGTGGCTGGAAGTGGGATTGGGTCTTGGCACTGTAATTAATTCTTTACTTCCTCCATGGCTTCAATATGCTATTTACAGCTGTCAGCCCCTGCAGGAGCAGAGGTTTGCAGACTGCCTCCAACTTTTGCCTCTGATTAATGTGTTATATCCACCTTGCTTTCTCCTTGCTCTTTTGCGTTTCTTGCTTTGCCTTGTATCCAGTTTAGTGTTGACACAGGAAAACACTGATGGACTTCCAGGCAAAATGCAGTCTTGGAGACAACAATTGCCAGGCTTTTCTGTTTGCTTATGCTCTGTTATTTGAAAGCCTCTTAGTCCAGGCTGGCTGCTTGTGACAGGACATCCAGACCTCTTGCAGCAGCATGACCATGCTCTGACTGTAATCTCCCTAATTGCTTTCTGCAGCCTCCAGTAGCAGCTTGGGGGATTTTAACTCCAGCACAGGGACTGTCAGTCCAGGTGGAACCAACTTGGAGGGAGGTGGGTGAGACACAGAAATGACAGGGAGGATTGGAAGGTCTGAATGAGGAAGGGGTTTGTGGCTGTTGGCAGATCAGCACAGGGGAGCATAGCGAATGCCTGAAGCCTGCAAATACTACAGAGTTATGTAGGCTGATACCACAAAATATAAATAGGAGTGGATTGAAATGAATCTGGGGATAATTGGGCGGAGTGGGGGAGCTGCTCCTTGCTGGCTGTGGGAGCCTCCTCCAGCAGGGAAGGAAGCCCCAGTGTTGGCCCTGTTTGATATTGAGGGAAGTGCCTCTGCCTGGGACCTGCCCAAGGTTTCAGCAGTGAACTGGAAAGCTGCATTCAATATGCCAGTGAGGAAGCGAATGCAAATTTCCTCCTTCTCTCTCTTTTGGGTGAGATTTATGCCACCTCCACATGCACAGCCTCCTGGCAGCAATAAATCACAGAGGGGGAGGGAATGCTGCAAGGAAACGGATACCCTGCAGTTTCCATGTGCAGGGTAGGGAGATGGGATGTGTGGGGATCAGCAGCTGCTTCCAGGCATCACGAACCTGGTGCAGCACACGCTCCCACTCCTTCCCAGTACTACACTGGAGACCACCCACCAGAACATGGGGATTTATGTTTTAGTCATCCCCCTACTCTCCCGCCTGTGCCAGGGTTGTGTGTGCCCAGTCTGGGATGGAGCCATCAACCTCACCTTGGCAGAGGGGTCTATTAGAGATGAGCCCTTCCCCTGCTCCGTGCCAAAGTTCTCTCCAGCATCTGATGGATCCCCCAGGATCCCAGGCCTGGGCTGCACTGCAGACCTAAGCTAAGGGTGTATCCCCAGTCCCCTCAGCCATGGAAAATACTCTTGGTGTCTGGGTTCTGCCCAGGGAAAGCAGAAGAGCCACACAAGCAAAACAGGCAAATGTGCCCTAGGAGTATCTCTCATTTGGGGACTGGAGAAGCTCCAGCAGCCCCTTCTCCTTGAGCACTGTCAGTGTTGTTGTCAGCTGTCTTCACCTCTGCCCTGCAGAAAAAGGCAGGGCAAGGCCACGGACAGGCACTGCAGGGCAGTAGCTCAGTGCTCTGCTCTGCTTTGCAACTCCTGGCAAAAGTGCCCAGCTGAGCTGAAAAACCTCCTTGTCTTTCCCCAGTAGCCTCAGCCACCTCCTGGCCTTACCTTGCAGTCCCCGCTCCTGGGGCTCTGGCTGGGCAGCTCTCAGCACTGGAGGCACAGGAGATGCTGAGTCCCCTTCACGCTGGCCACAAGCAGGAAGGACAGGAAGGCACAAGAGGAACAAGTTCCCTGCAGTGCATCGTGCCAAGCACAACACTCTGCACTGCCCAGCACCCCTGCAGCTCGGCAGGGCTCAGCCAGGGGAATGAGCCCTGCTCCAGGGATTCTGGGTTCAACCTCTGGGAAAGGCATTTGGCTGCTGCCTGGAAGGAAGCACCTGACCGTGGTTTAATCCCCTTTCAGTGCAGAGCTCTGACGAGCCCCCAGCAGAACTAGGACAGCTAAAAATACTCAAGAGCACAAAGGAAGTAGTAATTTGGGCAGGACTGAACTGAACTGATTGATCTCAAATCAAAAGGTTCAAGAGGTGCAAAATGTGGTCTCATCAGGTCAAGCATCAGAAAAGGAGCAAAGATGTGACCCAGTCGCAGAGCTCAAGAAAAGCAGCAAAACCTGAAGATTTTGCTAAACTTCACAGCAACAGCAGCAGAGCCTGTACCAGCAGTGCAGGGAGGTGCCTGCTGATTCCCCACCATATGCTGACTTTACCTTTACTGTCAGTCTAAATTCTGCCAATTATTAAATTATCCAACTTGCAGCAGGAACACAGTTAGATGTGATCCAAATGGTGTCACTACAATTATGGTAATTATCTGAAAACAAGCCAATTACTTCCCTCCTCCTCGTGCCAGTTGGTACCAAGATAGCAGCTGTTCGAGGCAAATTTGTTATCACGTTACTGTACATTTGTTAAAGGTTGAGGTTATAGATTCTAGCCTTTTAAATATTAAAGATGCTATAAAGTCATGGAGTGTATAACGTATTAGGATTTTTTTTAAATGTCGGGAAGGGAGAAATTTCTTTTATATGCCAAGAGAACCAGTGGGAAAGTGATTTACTCATGGTGGCTGACTGGAAATGTGTACTTTGCAATCAGCATACGACCAAGCTATAAATTAACCTGTGTCAGCTTGTTACCTCTATCCATGCAAAATGAACTAAATGCAGAAGTTTTCTGAGGATCTTTTACATTTTACATCTTTCTTCAGTTTTGGCATTCAGGATGCTCCACACATCCGGAGGCATCTTGCAGGATTGGCCCCTCTACTGGATGCACTTTCAGCAGTTTGTTCAGTTTGTCAAGTGTTTTGGCTCATTTAATCATGTGAGAAGCAGCACCACTCCCTCGTGGAGAATGAAGGCAAAGGAGGGCCCAGCTCTGCCTGTGAGCGCTGCCCCAGGCAAAGAGAGTTGGGCCAACATTGGGCAGAGCCATGGGAAACACTTCATCCCTGTGAAGAGCCTTCTGAAAAGTTGTGTTATCAAGGCATCTTTTACTTTGGAACCTGTTCATATTAAGGACAACCTTGCTCGAATTGCTGAAGGTGTCAAACACACAAAGCCCACCACTTGCAGCTCCTGCTGGGGGTGCAAATGCAGCACCCTCAGAGCACAGACCAGCGTGGCCTCTTGTTCTGCACCAACCTTCCTTGTGGAAACCAGAGTCTTTCATCTCGTGTTAGCCACCATATCCTTGCTTGGACTGACCTTAAGATTTTTTCCATGTGATGTTTTGAAATCTTTGCCTTTGATGTGGGTAAAATACTTCTTTCAATAAATGTCAAGAGCAGATTAAAGAAAATTAAATGGCAGAAAGAAGAGATTCTGCCTTTTGGCTCCAACAGCATTTTCATGACAACTGAATGAATCGCTATGAAAAATGTGAATTTCCCTCTCTGTGCTCAAGGTAGATGCCAGTGGGATCTGTTTATATCCATGAGCTTTACACACAGCCCCATGCATCCGTAATTCCCTGCAGCCTGTGTGCAGCTACAGAGCCAAAGCACAGGGCAGAGCTCAGTCCCAGGGAGCAGGTTAGTGGCATTAGCCTGCTGCTTTGCTTGAAATAATTAGCCATGCTCACAGATGACCTTCTCAGCAAGCCCTAAAGACTGACAGATTTGGGTTATATTGGAGCAGTAGAGGGAAGCACGTTGCAGAGTGCTCCTCCTGGAGAAATCCTTCTGCTCATTCCCCCACCAGCCCCAGGAACTGGAGCTGGGCATTGCAGCACCCAGACCTGCAGCGAGAGGGTTTGTCCCTCCCACAGACAACGGATGCAGCCACTGGGCTCCATCATTTCCCTGGACATTGCTGGTACCTTCCACTATTCTTAACTGATACCATCTGCTTTGCTTTTCCTTTCCCAGAAAGTTCCTGTGGCTGTCAGAGCAACGTGCCAGAACTCTTTCCTTTCTGCATTTGGAGTTGTATCCAGTCCCACTCCCTTGGCAAGACATGAAATACCACCTCACACAGGACAGCCTAGGTTTTCTATTCCCTTCTGATCACCACTTGATTCTTCCTTAGTGTCAGTTAAGATTTACTTATTACCTTTATCCTTTCCTTCACATCATTTTCATGTTTGTTACATGTTAAAACTGCCCAGTTCAGATTTCTCCCAGTTAAGGAGCAAAACATTCAGCCAACAAGGGTTACATTTGATAGTGTTTAAAAAAAAAGAAATTTAAAAAATAATCTAGGCAGCTGCCTGCCCAGTTGTGGTATTAGATGAGAGTGAGTGTGTAAACAGGTTTCTGCTTATCAGTACTGCTGCTATCTGCTGCACACAAACTGCTCAGCCCCACAAAATCCAATTTCCAAGAGGTTAGAGGAGGGAACTGTTTGCAGAAACACAGCAATAGAAATCTCCAAAGCCACAACCCTCATTACACTGACACTGAAGAAAGAAATGATGCTTGACGACTCCTGGCACCCAACGTCGACATTTACTTTTGTGGCTTTGATTGGAATCGGCCCAGCTTTGCCATGGGATTGTTTCCTCTTGTTTTTCCCTGCTTGTGTGGTGGGTGGGAGAAAGGAGCTGAGCAGGCACTGGGCTTGGGGGTCTGCAGTGCACCCTGACCCTGCAGCACAACCATCACCTTCTGTTTTCTCCTAAAAAGCTTGGAAACTCGACTTGGGAACACGCTGGCAGGAGAGACAGGGACACAGCTGCTGCCTCCCATGAGGTTGCCTGTACCAGGCATGGAGGGAGAGGGCCAGGTTATGTGTTCAAGGTACGATGTTTTGAGCCTTTTCCCAAGACCTGGATGTGGATAGGTGCTGTAGCTCAGTCCTGGAGGAGCTGAGCTGTCTGGCACTGGGGAGAAAGGAACACAGCACTGGGAATACTGCGGGCTAGACACTCTGACCTGGCTGCTGTAGGTGACAGCAGGAAGGATGCAGCAGCATCCAGTGGCAGCAGGGATGTGAGATGTGGAAGGAAAACATCCTTCAGCCCCTGTCACAGGCAGGAGCTCTTTGTTTATTCCCAGATAGAGCAATCAGGAGCAGCCAGCCCACCTCCCCTCCTGACACCTCCTGTAAAGGGCTGCTGCCCAGAAGTTCACTGCTTCAGTAAAACTGCAAACTGTGAGCTGATTAGATATTCATAGATACTCTTTCTTGATTAGCTCACCATTAATATTTCAATGTCAGAACTGGATGCATAGTGCCTCCCTGCTCTCTTCCTTCCTGCTTAATTAATTTTGACCATTGCCAACAACAGCCTCCGACAGATAGCAGAAATTGAAGTGGGCTGTTCTGTGACTTTGCTTGCTGTAAACAGCTATTTGCAATTCCTTTTCATACATCACCCACCCGTGACAAAGAGATCATGGTAGCAGAAAATGAGTCTCCCTCATAAGGACTTCAGAGCTCCGAGAGAACATTTGCTTATTCAATAAAAATAATCAAATAGACAATGCAGTTAGCACAGCTCAGCAACAAGATTGGTGTCTCACCTAGTAATCAGCTGGCTGTTATGCCATTAAATAAAAAGAAAGGGAAAGAATTGTTAATTTATCTTTTAAAAGAAAGGGCCTTTGATGTAGGGTAGCTCATAAAAGCTGTGGTGTGGCCCAGCTTCGAGGAGATGTGATAATCACTGCAGCCCCAGCAGTGGTAGGAGCAGCACTTCATAAAATGCAGGTTGCATGGCTGCCTGATGCCCAGCACATGCACCCATGGCTGATAACAGGACGTGCTGCTAATAGTCTGTTTGATTTTATTGATGTGCTCAAGATATACGGGGGCAGGAGGAGCAGTGAGGCAGAAATTATACAGCTGTGTTTGTTCCACCCCAGCCCAGGGGACTGTCTGCCTTCATCTGTCCTCCTCCTGGGCCTGGAGGGATGGGGAGCTTTCCTGTGTGACAGAAGGGCAATTGTCACCTTCCAGATCCACAGGGTCCTGAGACAACACACTGAGATTGCTGTCAAGGTGTGCCTACCTGGGCCAAAGCAGCACTAGATTTACAGAAACAAAATCTTTGCATTTCTGTGGTGCCACCTGAGCTGCAAAACAAGTCCTCCACTACTGGACATGCTCCACATCTCCATCCATTGCTGCAAACCATCCTGCTCCAGCCTCCAGCCTCTCCTTTCCCAGGGAATACAACAGGATGGTGACCCAAAGCAAGCAGGAAGGCAGGAGCAGCAGGTTGTAGCTCAGCTCCATCCCCTCCATGCCATAACTCAGGCTGTTAAACGCCTGGCCAGAGCTTGCCATCTGCTTCCAGTCTTCTAGGAATAACCACTGAGTAATTCAATCAAAAAGGAGAAGATCCTTGTTTCACTGAATCGTAAGTCACTCCTCGAGTAATTATAATTTTATACCCCTATCAGGAGCAACAGGGGCTGTTCATTTTATGGGCTTTAGCAGCCAGAGCTGTGCTTATGCCAAGGTTACGGCTGGGAGGAGAACCCAATTTAACATTTTCTCAGCCATCCAAGGCTTATCCATGTTTTTAGCTCTTTGGTTAGGCAAGTGAATAAAGCCCTGCAGGACCCAGGCCTTTGTTCAGGAGTGCTGTTACTGTAGAATATAGAATATGTACTGGCTTGGACCAGAAGAGCTGACCAAACCATCATGAAGCTGATTCCCACTGGTGTGAATATGTCAGCTCTGCCCTTCCAGGGTTTCTGCAGCACAGCCATAGCTGCCTAACCAGGGAGCAAAATCCTGCTTATCCCTCCCAGCAGCTGGAGGACACATGGGGCTGCATCCCTCACATGCTGCCCTAGAGAGGGCAGATGAGATTAGTCCAGGGGAAAAGCCTACCTGCTTGCTCCACCCAAAGTGCCTAGGATGCAACTCATAGGGCTCAAAAAGAGTCTTAAAAAAGATCTTTTAAAAGAGTCTTTAAAAAGATCAAAAAAGGAGCCTTTTCTCCTTTCTGTTATGCTCTTTGGGGTAATTTCTCCACTTAGACACTTCCCCTACCGTGCAGCTTGTGCCTGCTCCCTCAGCACCACTGTCCTTTCTGGGGTTAATGCTCCACCTGCTCTTCCACTGCCCCAGATGTTCAGCCTTTTAAACAGATTTACTCCCTTGACTTTGGAAAGGGCTTCACCACTTTTCCATCTGTGTTTACACTCGGTGCAGGGTAAATTTCTCCTCTGAGCAGATCTGTTCCTTACCAGCAAAGGAATCCGGCTCAGCACAGACTCAGACAGGAAGGCAGAGCAAAACATTTCCGAAGCAGAGCTCGCCTGGGAGCTGTGCTACGTGCCCACAGGAGGACAGAGACCTCTGCCAGACTCCCTGCATTGTCAGACTGTGCAAAAAGGAAGTGGATCTGGCCCAGAGCCACTGCTCCTGTGTCTGTTCCCAGGGCTGGCTCCCCAGCTCACCCAGCACCACCTCCCAGTTATCCAGGACACTGAAGCAAAACCCCAGCAAGCAAAGCAGGACTGGAAGGCCCCGTGTCCCACCAAAGGATCTGACCCACAATCAGCCAGGACTGTAGGTGTTGGAAAGACCCATTTGTCAGAACTTCATGCCTCCTTTCTCAGGGAAATCCTCTCTTTTTGCATCCCTGCTCCTAAAGCCAGACTGGCTGGTGCACAGACACAGCATTTTTAACTGCCTGGGCAATCTGTGACACAAAGGACAACGAGCAGCTGCCACCCAGATTTATCACTGTGTTCACCAAGGCTGGGCCAACCAGGCCCTGTAATGACTTCCAAGGTGGATCTACAGATAGCATGAGCTTCATCTAATCTCAGCAAAACAGATTCTGAGGCACTGGGGGGCTCACTGCTTCACCCTAAATTTGATATCAGCCTTCAGGTTGTGGAGCAGCATGTTGGTGCTGGCAGACAGGTAATGGCTTCTCTGTTCACTGCCCTGCTCTGTGTCCTGACAGGTCCTTGTCCCCCCCTTTTAAATTACAGCCAGGATCCAACCGGCCCAGCAAATATTTACATATCCCCCCAAGGCCAGAGACTGTCTCCATGCTGCTAACGCTGGTATTAGCAACAGGCCAAAAACTTCCAGCATTGACAGAGGGAGGGCTGGGTACTGAGGCTGACCAAAGCTCCCTGAAATGCATCCTTGAAATGCAAACTGCTCCTGACAGTCCCGAGCTCCCTGCCAGCATCAGAGAGGACAGGGAGGGTTTTGTCTCAGCGTTACACCCTACGCTCAGTCCAGATGGATGAATCAATAAAGATGATGCGGTGTCTACACAATTGCTTCAGGATGCATGAAATTCAGCTGTGAGCTCCCTCCCCACAGCAAGGGAGGACATTCAGGTGGCCCTGGAGGTTGCAGGGGTCTGTCTCCATCTTCCCAGCCGACAAACATGAGCCAAGCAAGGAGGGGGAAAGGGAGAAGTCAAACTGTTTGTGAAAAGAAACATCAGCCGAACACGTAATTACATAGCAAGGAGATAAGAGGACGTGATCCTTCTCAGCACTGTGGGCATGTAACAAGCAGGCTGGGCAGCCACTAATGACAGCTGTTAAATGATAAATGCTCTCAAGCCTTGCAGGGCCTGGTTTGTTACACAACGTGAGCTTGCAAGGGAAGGGGGACCCTCTCCTGGAGTGGTTCTCTGCTGCAACAACCAACAAACTCAATTAAACTTCATGAATGATGAGCCATTATCAAAGCTATCCCTCACCAAAAATACAAGAAGGAGCCTGCTTGGAGAATTATGGCTTGAGGAGCCTTCTGGTAACACCCCTGAGTTCCACCCTGGTGCCTTGAAAATGTTAGAATGCAAGTAAACGTCCTGCACTGTAGAAGAAGGAACAACTGCCTGTAAACAGAGAGTCAAAAGCAGAGGGAATCAAATGAAATATGGATTTTCCCATGTGAAACACGTGGCTCTGGCGTAGTGCTGGGCTCCTTGGGGCTTGTATTTCCTCAGGGGCAGCAGCACTGGAGTCCCAGTGGCACTTGTTATTTGTAGTTTCCATTTATTAAAAAGCACTGTTATTATTTACAGAATATACTTTTTTATGGACTGTTACTGCATCCAAGTGCAATAACTGGTCTAAGCTCAAATCCCTGGGAGAACTGTTGAAAGAGAAGCAATTCAGCCACATATTAATATGACAAGGATTTCCCCAGGTTTAAGGGAATAAAATAAGATGTTTTGTACAAGTGAAATAGTTCTCTCTTGCAGTATAAAGCTGCTCTTTTCTGATGATAGCAATGAAAGAATATTGCTCCTGTCACTGATGCCACTGGAAATGTATTGCCCCTCTGCAAGAAACCAATGAAAGGACATGGCTGGTTTATTCTTTAAATGAGGCTACTGAGAAATACTCTGCTCCTGGCGTTAGCCCAGGCACGCTGCTGCTGCTGCTGCTGGGACCTGGCCTGCAGAGAGGGCAAAGGCACCACGTCAGCAGCTTTGTGCCAAATGGCAAAACCGACCTGGAGAGAATCAAAGCACAATCTGAGAACTGAGCAGAGGAAAGAAAACTGTCCAAATGTCAGATGGAAATGAATCTCTATCATCTGTCACTGGGGTGGAGCAGGGCTCAGCTGCTCTACAGCACAGCCAGGGTCTGGCCCCTTCTCCTTCAGCAGCTCTGCGCCTTGTATGAAATGAGCTGGAGCCCTGGGGAAGGCTGATCTACACTTAACCTGTGGCAGGGAGCCTGGCTGTGAGGAGAGCTGCCAGCCCCTCTCCCTTTCACTGCGATGTTTAATGGTCTGGCTCTCCGATGAAGATTTTAGGTTTTGGAAGTAAAATCATGAAATTGTTCTCAAACCAAGATGATCTTTCACTCGAACGTACGCACTGGAGTGAGCACAGAGAAATTACAGTTTCAGCAGAAGTAAAAATTTCCTGAAAGGCTGAAGTTGATGTTTGTGGTTCCACTTTCATGCCCGTCAATCTGCGGATCTGACAAGTCCATTTTCCTCCCCTGCAACATCCTCCCAGGCGACACCTCCCAGATGGGAGGTAGATGGAAAAAAAAGTCAATTGTTGGTTCTAACATAGGAGTTCATCAAATTCTTAAGCACACAGAGACTGATGGAATAACAACACCTGGGCCTGGTGCTGGTGCCCAGCATCTCCACAGGGTTCAGAGCAGTCCCTGCTCCAGGACAATCCGGCCCAAGGCCCAGGATGGTCGGGCCATTTTACTGAGCTGAATTCTGGAGGAAATTAGCAAAAAATGTAACAGAAGAGGAGTTGCATCAGTGCAAGTGAACAAAATGAGAGCACAGGCCTGAGCAATACTGGCGCTGGAGCAAGCACTTCTTGGGCTGGGCTGTGACCGAGCCCCTCTCCAGCTCCCTGGCAGCGAGCTCCTACCCTCAGATATTTATTAGTTGTGTCAGGAATTAGTGAGAGTTCACTGACTGAATAATAACGTGCCAAAGGCAGTTTTCTGACTTTGCTAATGTAATTAAAGAAAGCAGGGGGAAAAAATCCTTGCACCAGGGGAGGAACCGGGGCTTCCAACGGTGCGAGTGGTGTCTCTCTCGCAAGGACAAGATGTGAAGTGTGGAGGGGAGAGGATGAGGACGGCAGTGAGGACCTGAACACATCCAGCAATGTCACTGCATCAGCGCTGAGCATGTTTTTCAAGAATCTCCTGCCACAAGAAGAGGGACGGCGTGGGCTCTGCGATAAAAGCCAAGATGCTATTTTTAAACAGGGATGGGGGAAGCTTTGGGTGATTTTAAATCAAATCAATGCCTGGACAACAGGGCGCTGCTTCCCCCCTGCCTCCACTGCCAAGTTCCTCTTCCCAATCCCAAGGATGTCTTCTGACAAACAACCCTCGGCGTCAACAGGATGGGGCTCCCGGGCTGCCGCAGCCACAAAAACACCCATCAGGAAACCGGCTGTGGGTCTGCCCCCGCCCCGGGCCGTGTGGGAGGGGGTGGGAAAGGCTGCACGGTCTGGGAACGGCTCCGACCCTGCTCTCCTTGGCCATTTCTGAACATTTTTGGTGTCGGCTGGGAGCTGGGCTCCCAAGCCCAAACTGTCCCCTGCCTTGGGGAGGTGTCCGCTCCAGTTCTGTCCCCTCAAAGTGGTGCTGTGACACTGCACCCAAGAGCACAGCATGTCCCCACTGTGTGCTGGACCCTGCAACATCCTTGGACATTGCTCTCCAGCATCCCCAACAGCTGCCGGTGCCATAAGTGCACTGGAAAGGGATACTCGGCAGAGTGCCTTCCTCATTATTCCAATCAGGATTTCTTGGCAAGGGGCAGGATGGGAGGGATCTGAGACCTCGCAGGCAACGGCGTGAGAGCGATGGCTGCAGGGAAAGGAAGAGTTTCAGTGACTTAATGGCAGGTCAGCAATTACCAGGCAGCCGCGACCCCTCTGTTTGCTGCTCCATGGACACACTAGCCAAGGTCGGAGCAGCCAGGCAGCTCCCTCCTGGTGCTGTTTTTATCTGAGTTACTAATTACACATTACCTATATGTCACCGGGCTGATCGATAGGAGTCTGAGGGATCAATACGGATGCGGATGACGGTGCTGTTTGCCATTCAGAGCCTGCACAAGCTGGGAGAAACAGGGCACCATCGATCCCAAAGGTGGGCTGGGATTCAGGGTGGGATGGGACGTGCAATGAGGGGGAAAGATCACATGCTGCCTTCCTAAATAACACTGTGACACAGACACTGGGGCAGTGATCCCATGCCAGGGATGTGCCCTGGCCGTGCTGCCCCAAGGCTGGGCCAAACCTCCCACCCATCCTACAGCTCTCCCTTGGGAATGGCATGAGCCATTTTAATCTAGGTTGGTTTGCAGTCTTTGGGAATTGATACATTTAAAAGGTTCACACTGATGTGAAAAGGAACAATTCTCCCTCTTTATGTGTTCTCACTGGATGATCAGTGAAGAACAGACAAAAATCACAAGGTCTCCTGCATTTTGCTCTGCTGCTTAACTGACCAAAAGATGAGGCCACCTCTGTAGTGCCATCCTGCTGCTGCCAGTAAGAAGGGTCTTGGCTGCAGAATGCAATCAAATTTTCCAGGAAGAAGCTCTTGGGACTACCATGAAACCTGGGATTACAGTGTAGCTAAATGAGGGAATTGCATAACTGGGGGTTTCTGCCTGTCTTGCTGGAGTCTTGTGACTGTTCTGATTCTGTCGTGGCGATGCTGGGAAATTGCTCTTTGAAACCAAAAGAACCTTAGAAAGGCACAGGCAGGTCAGGATCATTTGCCCTCAGCACTGGGTTTGTCTTGAGCAGTGAGTTGATGATGGTAGGATTGGACAGAGAGCAGCGTGGGGTGAAAGGAAAACTCTCCCTGAAGGCTTCCTATGCTCAACTGTGCCTGTGCTCTCACCGAGGCGCAAAGCTCTGCAGCCTCCTCCTGTCAGGCCCCTTCTCAGTCTTTGAGACCAGGGAAAGGATCAGCAGCTGTGGGGGCACTGGGAGGATGTTTTTAAAACCCCAGCAAAGAGGCTTTTGCTGAAGGACAACTGGCAGGATTTCAGCTGTGCCCCCATTTGCCCTCCCTGTCCTTGGGGTCAGCCCCAGGACCCCTCTCCAGAAGCGGCAATGGGTTGCAGCTGAGGATTGGGGCACCCTACACATAAATGGGCCACCTTGGCAACCTCATCCCGCTTTGGAGGTGCTGCCATGCAGGTTTGGGAGGAAGGATCCCCCCGAAATTTAATTTTAGTGAGCTGACACCATGAACAGAGAATGAGCTCCATCTCTAATCTCTCAGGGGCAGCTTTGACTCCGTAGGGTGTGAGAGCTGAGCAAATGTTCCTTTATCCTTCCCCTCTCCCTGTTACTCATTTACTCTTTGATCAGGGATCATCCTCTTGTCATTTGTGTGGTTATGTTGGTTTGTTGGGTTTTTTCCTAAGGAGTGGATGCCAAGCATCAGGACTCGTGTGTTCAACGTATGGTGGCAATTAGCCCAGCTCTGAACTGGCCTGTCTGCATCTGCAATTAGTGCTCTGCTCTATCTGCGTGAGGTTTTTATCTTCCTCCCTTCCGGGCCTGCAAAAGGCACAACTTGGATCTCTAAAAATACAGCAGGAAAGTGTTAAAGCTGTAGCTTGAGCCTGACTGCCTTTGCTGTGGGGCTGCTCTCAGGATTGATTCCTGTTTGGTTCAGGCATCAATCCTTGGCCTCTGCACCTGGATTTATGTGAGTGCAGCTCAGGGCATCTTTCTGAGACAGTGCAGAGCCTGTGGGGGCTGATTCTGGCTCTGCTGGTACCTCTGCTTGTGCACTTCCTGGCATGTTTCATGCTCCTGGCTGAATGCACCTGGCTCTTTATTAGGACATTGGATTGCCTGATTCAATGTTTCATAGCGTTAAGCTTATTTACTCGTGCCTTTGGTACTCTAAAAAAATACCTCAAGTTGGCTTTGTGAAATGGGAAAATGGGAGCACAATTTGGATTTCAGTGGGCAGGCAGAGGAAAGGTGGCTGTGGGACTTGCTGTGCTTCAGGGAAACCTGGGGTTTGGGAGAAACAAAATTCCACTGCTCTGCCAGCATCTCAAGGGGTCTCCCTGGCAGAGCTGCCCCCCACCCCCCATCAGAAAGCTGCTCTGCCAAACCTCCTGGGCTTGCTCTGCTTTCCTTCCCTCCCATATGATTTCAGCTATCTTAAAATCCCTGCTTTTCTCCGAGATAATGTGATTTCTGGGGAGGAGTTTCTCTCCCTGTCACCTCGCTGCAGCTGATTTCTATTGAAAAGCTTCCTCCTAGGGAGGGAGGGGGAACAAGGAGAGAAATTATGGAGGGGCAGCATTTCTGAATCCAAATACATTAAACCATTTAATTCTGTTGACTCAGGGCTGCCTGGCTCTGAATGGGAATTAATCCACAGTGCACAAAATTAAAAAGCACAAGACAAAATGCTTAGCAGGCAATGCCAGGGTTTAAAGCAACCCATTAGCTTGCTCAAACGTCCCCAGTAAATTTTCATTTGTCAATAACGCTTAGAGCCTACAGTTTATTTACAGCCTGTTCAATATTACCAGAACCCCTCGCAGCACCTCATTTGTATTTATCTGCCACAGTCAGTTTCCTTTCCAGGGACTCTTCCTAATCCTTTGCTTTGTATCTGCTCCAGACGCAGCAGGGATGTGCCACCCCCAGGCAAAGGTAATGTGGGGTTACCTTTTTCTACCCCAATTATCCCCTGCAGGGCAAACCACCTGCAAGGCCACCCCGAGCCCCCTCCCAGTGACCCATCCCTGGGCTGGAGCTGAGATCTGCTGCCATGGGGTTCCTCCAGCCTCTGTCCCACAGCCAGGGGACCCATTGGCCACCAGCCAGCATAGATGGGAATCTCCAAACTGGGAGAAGGGGACAGGCACAGGCAGCTTTCTCCATGGACCCACAGCCTGGCTGAGCTGGAGCAGTCATGACTAAAATCTGTCCTCCTCCATCTGTCCCAAATCAGATCCCACAGGATGAGCCCTGGAGAGGAGAGCATGTAACAGGATTTCCCCCCAAAGCAGCTTGAATGCTTCCAGGCAGATAACAAAGCCTGGCTGGCCCTGAGAATTTCTCCAAGGAAAGGAGTTTATTCTTGGGCACAGACATGATCGGGCAGTTTAATCTCCTGTCGTGGCTCATGTCCAGCTGGGGAGGTTTGGTCCAACACTCACAGACATGGCCCTGCAGTGGTGACCAGTCTCCAGTGGGGTTTGTCCCTCCCCAGCTTCCTGCCGTCTCCCTCTGCACTAGCACTCCCCCGAGGCAGAAAAACAGGCAATTACAATGGAATTTTAAGTGGATGCAGCATGGAGAGGGCTGCCTGGGGAGCCTGGGGGAGATACAGGACAGGCTGGGCAACCACCTGGCTCAGGTGTAAAGCTCAGAGAGGGGAATCCTTCCAGAGGCTTAACCACAAAGATGGAACTGGACACTTCAAAAGGAGCATCTACTGGACTCCAGGAGGTGCAGCAGCACTCACCACAGCCCCATGTCCTACACAACATCCTGACCTGGGGGCAGTGAGTGGGACCTGCAGCCCAGGCTCTGCCACAGCCCTGTGTATCTGGTTGGAGGTGATGTTCAATAGATTTTATGATGAATGCAGGAGGCACTCACTAAACTGAAGGGCCACTTGCTTTTCTCCCACTCTTGGTTAGGGTTTGCAAGCTCCTCATGCTGCTGAGCTCCAAGATGCCATGAAAGGACACTCCCAGTTTCCACCCCAAAGAGCAAAGCCCCATCACTTGCCTGCTGCTGTCTGCATGTAGCCAGCCAGGGTGCAGACTCGGCGCTCGCAGGCTCCGCCGGGCAGCAGGACAGCGACGATGGCCAGCAGGGAGCTGAGGGCCAGCAGGGCACAGCCGCCCGCACACAGCACAGCGCTCGTCTGAAAGGACACAGGGGCTGTCAGAGAGGTCACCCCACCACCACACCTCCCCACAAACCCCCCTCTGGAAGTGGGGAGTGCAGCCCCGTCACGGGCGGCTTCTCCCACCTTTTCCCTTCCACCTTCTGTTGTTTCAATTCACCGTTAAGCTTTGAGCCCGAGGTTCACCCATCCCCTGTTCCCAGGGGTCACTGGCATCGGGGCTGCAGTGACAACAGCAAGTGCATCACATGCATGAAGGGCCACGTCACTAAGACAGGTGCCATTAGATGTCTGTGATGTGTGTCAGCACCTCTGCTGAGCACTGAAATGGATCTCATGACAGCACCTGCCTCAGCAGGCCTGGCCACGAGGAGGTATCTCGGGGATCCCACTGCTGCTCTCATTGCAGCTCTGCTGACATGGCAGGCTGCTCCCACCCCCAGCAGCCTAAAAACTGGGCAAAGCACTAATTTATGGCAAACCAGCTCGCCCTTGGGTACAGGTGTCCAATCACTGCACTGTTGCTGTTTCTGTCCCCATTGCAGGTGACCACTCCTGCCAATGAAATGGCACTGGCAGCAAGGTGGTTCCCGTACCAGCAGGGACACGTGCCAGCCCAGCCAGGGGCACGGTGTGGCCAGCGGCAGTGAGGGGACCTTCCTCCTCCAGCACCCAGCTCTTGACAGCGCTCAGACAGCGTGAGGACACCTCAGTCCCAGCACTGCGGCAGCCACGTCAGCTCCTGTCACTTCACAGCGAATTCCATGAACGCTGCTGGCTCTGGTGAGTCACCCTGCAGTAACACCCGCCTCAGCTCCCCAAAGCAGCACAGCCCTCAGGCAGGTCTCACTCCCATCTTCCTGAAAAGTCTCGCTGTTATAACCTGTGTGGGAGCTGCTCTGAGGAGGTCAGGTCCCACTTCCACCCTTGTCCAGCCCTCTTGTCCTGCTGAGACATTCTGGTTAGTAATGCACAGTTTTCCTTTTTTATTTTTCCCCCTGTATCTGAGCTTTTGGGCAGCCATGGTTATTCCAGAAACAACCCCCAATTCAGGTTTCCATTTACCTCCCCTCACCAAAGAGGTTACAAATAATCTGCTACATGTAAATTATCCTGCAGGATTTACCCTGTGATGTCAATGGGGGGTCCAAACAGCTAAAACCCTCTCCCATTAGTGGTGCTGCCCCACAGGTCTGGCACTGCCCTATATCTCTCTCTGTTACTGACTGCTGAGCTGGTGTTTAGCAGCTGGACTGGCTGGTGCTGGGTGACACAGCCACTGCCTGCAGGGTCCTGCCCAGCAGCTGCCACTGCTCCAAGAAGGGACACACAGGTGCTGGAGAGGGACAGGCCAGGGCAGCGTGGGCACCACCTGACACCCTGGTGTAAGCTCTTCTCCTGGGGCTGTGCAGTGATTAGAAATCAGCATCTTATTTATAGCCCATTTATGCACTAAGCAATGCAAATGCTGTCCCAGCGATAAATTAATTCCTAACATGCAATGCAAAAGGAACAGCAGTGCAAACAGCTACCCAGAGAAATGGAGAGGCTGTTCCAGCAGGGATATCTGCTCCTCTCCAGAGCCTTCCAAGCCACTGAGACCTAAACAGACAAGTGCTGCTTCAGGGCTCAAGATATGAGGTTGGGATACCCCCAGCAGGGACCCTTGCCCTGTCCTTACACCAGGAGGGGTCCATGGGGTTTGGGATGGGATGGGATGGGATGGGATGGGATGGGATGGGATGGGATGGGTGACCCCATTGCACAGACACTCTCCCAGCCTGGGACCCCATGGAGAAAGCAGCCACAGGCCTGCTCTCCCACTGCTCCCAGGGCAGCAGCATGGCCAGGAAATCTGGATTCATAACAAAAAAAAGGATCACTCTGCTTGGCATCTGCATTTCACCTTCCGCCCGGCAAAACCATCCTCCTTTGCGAGGACCATTAATTATTTAAAGCAATGAATTTTTCAGCAGAAAGGGGTCTTGTGAAGCAGGCTGGTTCCTCTCTTGTGTGAAGCATATTATTTTTAATGATCTAGGTTCTCCTTAATTGTGGTAGCTCAAATCCCCTAAAAACTCACAGTTGCTGCTGGAAACAACTGATGAGACGCTCAGACTGTTAATCCCCATGGAGAGGTGTGCAGGTCTTTTTCAGGACAAAGTGACAGGAAAAAGGCACAAACGGGATGGGTGCAGGTGAGTGTTAAACTGTCAGAAGAGCTGGTTTGGGAGCTGCCATCAGGGTCTGGCAACAAGACTGAGGGGTCTCAGGGCTGGCAGCACCCTGATGTGCACAGGAGTGGCTAAAAACCAAAATCCAGCCAGGCCTTGGCAAAGGGAACACAGGTCTCGTTGTGAATAAATGTGAGAAAATTCATGTGGGCAATAGGTGAAGGTAAGTGGTGAGGTTTAGTTGCTGCCACGTGGGCCAGGAATGCTGAGCCACTGAATGGCTGCCAGGCAGCTCTTGAGGGCAGAAGGGATGGCAGGGGCACAGCTGCCCCAAAAATAGTTGACAGTAGAAAAGGACACACCTGTGCTCTTTGTCTGACTCCCACATTCTGCTGGGGCAGCACGGCCAGAGCTGCCTGAACACAAGGTGTGTGCTGACATTATCTGCCAAAACACTGCCTATGCTCTTGGAAAACAGAAGTTTTGCTTTTGTCATAACCTTTCCAGGGCCTCAGCTGGGAATTATCCCAAATGCTCCTGTCCTGTACTGGAATTGCTCCTGCAGATCAAAAAGCTGTTTTTAAAGAGAAATAATATGGTTTAAGTTTGAAGAAGTCCATGGAGCAAAGGTACCAAAGAACAGCAGCTAAAATTCTCTCCTTCCCACTGTGCAGTACCTCCCTCTCTCCTCCTGTTTGTGCCTGCTGCATCTTGAGTAGAAAGGAGAGGATGCAGGAAACAGATGCAAAGGCTGAAACCCCAAAATAGACAGGGTGGGGAGGAATAGCAGGGATGCAGGAGGCTGCCTGTGAGAGCCCAGCTCAGGCAGGGCAGGAAAAAGCCCATTCATGCCAGCAAAGAGCACAGCTCCCAGGGCAGATCCTGCCAGGGAGGAGCAGGGCTGCCCATCCCTGGGCATTGCTGACCCCGGTCAGTGGCAGGGAGATGCCCCCAGGGAGCCCAGCAGCCCGGGGCTCTGAGCAATCCTGCCTCTGCCTCTCTGGGAAAAGACAAAAAACCGTGTCAGATTTTCTGCTCCCACTCCCAGGGAGATTAATTGTTTATCCCCAAACAAATTAATCATCCCCTGGTGGGACTGTAAATATGCCTTTATGCAGCGTAATAAATTCCGATTAACAACAATCCCCTGCCCTTTATTTTAGTGTTTTACAGGTCTGACACATGCCATGGCTGGGCCGTTCACTAAGCAATAAATCTGCTGAAGATGCTGTTTCATTCACCAGAAAAATCAAAATTAAAATGTTACATAATGGCCGTCCTGGGAAGAATTCCTTAATAACCCTAATGAAAAGTTTAGAAAAGTTAACTCATCTTTGAAAGCCAGCATTAAAGCAGGAAGGCGGAAGGGAAAATAAACTCTCCAGTCCAATGTTTAGTGCTGAGAAACAGTAGCTGGTGTTTGGTCCAGCAGAGATAAACCAAGCTGGCAAAGCTCCTGCCATCATTATGAACTGGATCATGATGCACATTAGTTTATTAATGCAGTTTATTAATTGGCACTTGACCACCCCCAACAGCTGCCATCCTGGATGGGCCCTGTGGTACCCAGAGCAGCAGGCGGAGGGCAAGGTTACAGACTGCTGGGGTGTTCCAACCCTCCTCAGATGCTTAAGCATCTTTGGAAATGGGGGCAGGAAACAAATGCCCTAAATAACTGGGAAATAAAGCCACAGGCTCAGTGAGAAAAAGGAAGTGAGGGTCACAGTGTGTCTGGCTTTTTGGGGGTATCTGTTGAGAGAAAATATCTAAGAAACCCCAAATGAGCTGGAGAAAAACTGTGAAGTCAACTGTAAGAGAAGAGGTGGCAAAATTAATCCAACCATTTTCATTTTTACATGCAGCCCTTTCCTATCAGAGCTCTGTGTGATTAAATATTCATTATGGGAATATGTTTTGGGTTAAACTGGATAGTGCTGTACCTGCAGAGGTAGAAACCGAATGGACACCAAGATTTTAACCTTGTTAAAAAACCAAATCAGTGCTGGACGGAGGTGCTGAGTGGGGATCTGAGCTTTGGGATTTGCAAGAATGTTGGCAGGACCCAGGAGGCCGATGCAGGTGTGGGCCGGTGCCTTTTCTGCCTCCTCCCTGGGCAGAGGCGCCGGGGATCTCGGTAAAACCCAGGAATCTCCACCTGGGAGGCGCTGCGTGCCGGGGTGGGCGGATGGAGCCTCGCAGCTCGTTCGTATTTCCCCCACACGAGGCACAGAAACAAACAGCCGCCATCTGGGCGGCATTAACACAACGGCCGGGAAGAGGATCCCACACATCCCACACATCCTGGGCTTCTCCTCCCCGGCAATTACCTTCCTTTGGGCGCCATCTGAGAGCTTTCTCTTGCCTATTTGATCTTCCCTCTCCATCCTGCTCCCATAAAATGACATCCCTGCCCAGGCGCGCTGGGAAGTGCCCAGTGTTATCCCATCCCAAACCAGAGCTCCAGGTGTGATGCCACCAGGGAGGTGCCTGATGTCTCAATCCCCTGAGCTGGGATGGTTTGGGCTGAGCCACAGGGATGCAGAGGAGGCACTGAGGCTCCAGCCCTCATTTCTTGCCCTTCAAAGGTAGGATTTGGGGGATGGGGACCTGCCCACACCACAAAGTGCGCAGGGGGTACCTCTGCCCAGCCCAGATTTAGCTGCTTTTGCACAAAATTCAGCACCACCTCCACTAAAACAAAGCTCAGCCAGTTCTGGCCTTCCAGGCAACTTTTCCACTTTCTAGCTCATCAGGATATTCAACAGAACACCAGAGGGGTTAATGCCCAAACTGATTCGGGGCTGGGGGGGGAGGCATTTTTTTAATTAGAGAGAAAATAAGAGACAGATAGTACATCTGATGAATTATGGCTGTCTCTCTTTCAGTGCCATTGCATCTGGGGATGCTGGAAAGCAGTTCCTAATGGCACTGCTTTATCTAAGAGAATGATGGATAGTAGTGAAAGAGAGAAAAAAGGGGAAAAGTAAGACATTAGCACATCAATGGTGTGCCTGTGACCTCCATCAAGGGATTCGAACCAACTTAATGAAATTTTAATTAGGCAGCAAGCAGTGCACTGTGCTGGGTACCTGATCAGCCCTTCTTCCCCTCACTCTGTTATTATCCTTCCCTGGGATAAGCCCTTTCCTGGCGCTGGCAGCCAAGCCAGGCTCGTAGCCGCAGCCGGGGAATGCCCCGCGGGTCACACAGCTCTCCCATCTGGCTTTTCCTCACAAAGCCAGAGGAGGAGCCCGAAGGGAGTGGGATTTGCAGCCTCAAGAGGATGGAGGGAATGTCCCACTGTCAAAATGTCCCTGCCATGTCCCTGCCAGCCTGGGCCAGACTCTGCTCTGGGCCCTGCAAAGGGAAAATGCAACGCTCACCCCAGAATGCCTCTGATGTGCCCAGAGGATGCCCTTCCCAAGGTGCAGGGTCCAGAATTTGCTCTTTGTGGAGGGGGTGTGTGGGCAGGTGACCCCGTGTGACCTGACCATCACTGGCAGGAGCGGCCACAGCTCAGCTGAGCCCCGGCTGCTGCCCAGCCCTGGCCCTGCAGCCCCGGGGCTGACACCACCTCTTTGTTTAAGCAAAGCAGCCTCCCTCTCCCTTTGAGAGCAGAGGACAGAACTAATCCTGAGAGCAGCCTGGCTGCATTTTCAATCAACTTGACCTCCCATGGCCCACCCTTAAGCTGGTCCTGTCTCAGCACCCCTTTCAGCCCAGCTTAGCAGAGAGCAGGTCAGTGAGTCCTGGTGATGGTTTGTGACTTGGGCACTGAAATGTCGGGCCACGGCCCAGGAATTACAGTTTCCCCCAACACCAGGTATTTTCAGTCCTGTTAATGTAGGTCAGAAAACTCTGGGTGGCTGATGAAAGCAGATAAAGTCTGCTGCAGGGTAATGTGTGTGAAGGCGGTGATGTCAAGAATTCCTTACACTTAGCGCTTACAACTCTCGCCAAGGTTGTGTAAGTGCAATTAAAAAGCAAATGGTCTGGCAGACAGAGTCTGGTCTCTTGGGAAGTCCTTAGGATGAGGATCTAAAAGTTGATTTCCTGATAATCCCATGTTAATGTGCTGGCCTGATACAGACTGGGGAGGCAGAGCAGACTCTGCCCGAGAGCCAGCACACACACGAGTCCCTGCCTGGGTCACACTGCATCTCTCCCTTATTCCAGAGCCTGTGCTAGAAGAGGAGTGACAGATTTTCCACAAAGTGACAGATTTCTTCCCATCTCCACGAGCACCCCACATGCTTTTTCACTGGGATCAGGGCTGCTGTGTAACTGCTCTGCAAACCTGGCCCCAATGAGCAAACCCCAGATGACATCAGGAACCCAGGGCTGAACTGACATGGTGAGAAACCAGCAATGGAGATTTCTGAAACCCGTCAGCATTTCCTAATAAAAGGGTAAGCAGGTTTATTGTACATTTTCACTAAGCTTTGCTGAATCTTTTTAAAACCCAGGAAAGACCCACTCAAGGAACTGCTAGGGTTGTGCAAAGCCCCCCTGTCCTGAGCAGGTTATTTTGGGCTCTGCTCCAGCATGGCATCACTGGCTCCATAGGCAAATGGTCCATGTGGTTGTAACCTGAATATTATGGGCTGATCAGCTTCTTTGTTATTTTAGATTACATGCTTGGCAAAGCCTGAAAATAATTGGAGACTATCTGGAAAAATAAAAATAGAAATTTGAAATGTAGCAGCAGTAGCTTCCGAAGTGCAGCACTGAGACAGGAACCCATGAGCCAAATGCTCCCACTGAAAGAGAAAATAAATTAGCTGAGGATGAAGCACTATTTTGCACGTACACAGTGATCTGGCACCAGGAAAAAGAAAAGTCTTGAGATGCAATGAAACAGCTCAGAGCTCAAAAGTTCAACTGTTTTTTCCATTTGGCCTCCCAAGAGCAATCCCCTCTCCCCACGGTACCTGCACCCCTCGGGATGTCCCTCTCCAGCCCTCACAGCTCCAAGTCCTCCCACAACAGATCCTCCTTTCCATTCACTGTCTGTGTAAGGGCCTCACTCACACATTGGCTGGGCCATATCACCATCACCATCTTTCTCCTCTCTGGCTCCAGCCAAATCCTCTCCAGTTTCCATCAGCTCCTGCAAGGTCTCAGCCTGCCCACAACATCTGCAGCCATCAGGGATATTTTATTATATTCCACCCCATCAAATAACCATCATGATGCCGAGCACAGTGCAAAGCCTCAGCAGCACTGACACGGTTAAATTAAAGGTACCCATGATATTAGAGAGCTGCAAAGTAATTATGAAAGGAAGCAGAAAAAAGCCAGCAACTCTAAGCAGACATGAAGGCCCTCTTAAGAGAAGAAAGGCATGTTAATTAACCTCCAGACATGATTCAAAGCATCATTTGTAGCATGATTAACATAATCCCCCAAGTGCACGCACAACTGGCATTAGCGATCATTTGCAGGACTGAACGCTCTCCCACCCCTTCAACAAATCGGCACAGTGGAGCAGGGAAACCCTGGAACAGCACTGAGCCTGCACGCTGCAGGAAACAAAAAGAACAGTGTTCCCCAGGGATGGGCATCCCGGCTGCTCCCACCCCTGTGCGCTGCAGGTGGGCATCGTCCCCAGGTGTGCTCTCAGCATCCTCCCCACGTGTGTCACCAGCATCACTCTAGAAGAGCTCCTGAGCCCCGCATCAGCTTTAGCTTCCTTTGCCCCCGGCAGCCCCAGCTCCCACCCTCCCGCCAGCAAACTCCGCTTCAGCAAAGGCTGGAGGCTCTTTTCAGGAGCTCCCAGATGCCTGTCCACGTTCGGCTTTCATTTAAAGAAAGAGCTGCCCGTCAGATCGCTGGAAAGATTGGAAATGAACGTCACGGCTCTGAAAGCAAAGATAAAAGAGCCACGATTTCCCCATCTCTCCGAAAAGGAGAGAAATCTCCTGCTTGAAGTCGTGGACAGGGTTCCCAGCACTCGGCTCCCCCCCCGTGCTGAGCACCGAGGCGTGCGGGCTCCGAGGCTGCTCATGCAAGAAAGCCAAAGCTGTCGCCTGCCTCAGCAAAGCTGTCAGGACTATTTTATTATATCCCAGCCCATCAAATAACCATCACAACAGGTATTCTCCCCCTCATCATGGCAGAAAGCTGGTAAGGGAGCACTTTCCTCTGAAAGAATCTGCACTGTTTGTTGTCCATTAATTATTTGGGTGGTATTAATAAAGGTGACATGGACATGTTAACAAAATGCCCTCTAAACTCCCCTCAGTACTATGATTATTCATCTCTTCCACAGGCCAAGCTCAGGTACTTAGAGACTTTGTGCTACATTCTGTTCTGGATCCCAGTGTTTTCAGAGGCTGAAGCTTGTTCAAATGAGTCACTGCTGAGCTTTGTTCTTATCTTTGAAGTTTGTTATTACTTGGAAGTGTTTATCTGCATCACGTTTGCAAAAACATCTGAACAAAGGCCAGCCCATGGAAACAAGAGCATTTTTGCACCTTTTTATATAAATAGGAAGGAGTTTATACAGCTGGTTCTTTTCTTTGCAATTCACAATATTTGTCTCTAATGCCGATTTTAAGGACCGTGATGGGATTTAAGCAATCACACGCAGACCTGGTGTCCTGGGAGAGAAAACAGCGCAGCTCCATGGCAGGCTGCAAAATCCAACTGCTGACACCCTTTGTGCCGGGCACAGCCACGACCTCCCGGGGATGCAGCCCTGGTTTGGGGATCCTGCCACACAGGGACCTGGAGCGAGTCCAAGCTCGTGTGTTCTGTGCAGAGGCAGGGAAATCACACTCACAGCCTCGGGGTAAGAAGCGAAGAACGAAGGGAGAGGAGAAAGGGCCGGGGCAAAGGGGCGGTGGGGTGCCGGGGCCGGGCTTTGTGCGGTCCCCGCACACACCCAGTGTGAGGGGCAGCTCTTTGTCACCCCGGGACACCACAGCAAGCCCGGGCCCCGTGGGGCAAGCGGGGAGGTCTGGGCCTCCTTCCTTCCTTCCCAAAAGAGAAGGGCATCACCCCGGGTAGCCGGGCCGGGGGACAAACACAGTCCCCTACATCCAGGCTCGATTTGTGGATCCACGCGTCCCAGGGGCAGCAGTTCCAGCCACCTCCCTGCTCCAGCAAACTCAGCCGCAAGTGATGCTCAGTGCCCCGCTGGGAAGCACAGAAACCTCTCCAGCTCCTCCCCGACTCCCTCCCGCACACCCAGCAGGAGCCTGCCCGGGCAGGGCGGGGGGATTTGGGGCCCTGGCGGGGCAGGGTGGCCGCAGGGTCAGCCCCGCGGCACTGCCGGGGCCACGGCCGGGACCTGCACCGCGGCCACGCTGGGGCTGCACTGACCACCACGCTGGCACGGGGGTTCCGTGCAGCACCCCAAAAACAGCCAAGCATCCCAAAGAGGGATGTGAGCCCACAGGGACCACGGGATACCCAAGGGGTGCTGAGGACGTGCTCAGAGGCAGGACGGGTGGGATGCAGAGGATGAAAGGGATGCTGGAGAGAGCACGGGGAGATGCAGAGGGTGCTCGAGGGCAGCATGGGAGATGCAGGGGATGCCTGGGATGCTCTGGGCAGGACAGGGATGCTGAAGCAGGTCTGGAAGACAGGACAAGGGATGCTGGGGTGATGACAGGGGGACCTTAGGGACGTGAGGACGACAGAGAGATACTGGAGAGCCTGGGGCAGGTCTGGGGGCATGCCAGGAAGTGATGGGGTGACGCCGGGGAGCCCAAGGCAGGCAAGGGGAGGATGCAGGAGGAGTGATGGGGGATGCCGGGGAGCTCGAAGCAGGTGGAGGGGATGCCGGGGAGGTGATGAGGGATGCCAGAGAACCAGAAGCAGACACGGGGGATGCTGGGGAGGTGACGGGAGATGCCGGGAAGTCCAGGGAAGGGCAGGCGGGATGTCGGGGAGCTGACGGGGGATGCCGGG